>JAPWDO010000014.1:0-27813 GCA_028827375.1 Penicillium desertorum | reverse complement strand
TAGTTATTTACATTTAAATATTTTTATAGCCTTTATTTAATTAAAGTGGCTTAATATCTCTAAAATATAAGAAATATTATTATTAATTAGAGGAGTTTGGCAGTTAAATCCATTATTTAAAGGTAAGATTCTTACCAATCCTTCCAAGATATCGTATTGTTGTATTAAATTATCTAAATTATTTAAAGAATCTATTAAATTTATATAAACCATACGATAATTAATAGTATCTATACCTGACATATGTATAGAATAATTACTATGTATAAAATGATCCAAACGAATATGACCAGTATATATAATTTGATTAAATGGTGTATTACTATTTAATGGTTCTAATAATGAATTAGAGATATAATTAACTAATTCAAAGGAATTAGTGTAATTAAATATACTTTTTATTATTTCTTTAATATAAAGATCTGTATTAAGTATATAATATCTCAATTATTCAATATTTAATTAAAGTGGCTTAATATCTCTAAGATACTAGAAATTTCTCACTCAACTTTCATAGCCTGAGCTATTATTTGATTAGTAACAGGTGTGATTTCTCTTTCTAATGCTATCAAAGCTTGATGTTCAATAATTAGTTTGCTTAAACCATCTAAACATTCTGTTAAATATTCATAAGCCATACGGTAATCAATATTATCATTACCTGACATATGTATAGAATAATTATTATATATAATATTATCAGAACGCATTTGTCCACTATATATAACCTCATTAAATGGTACACCATTATCTAGTGGCTCCATACCTACATTAATATCAACTACAGAGCTATTATCTGACGGTAAAGAATTAAATATTCTACCATCATTAACTAAATAATTATTATCTAAAGTAATATTATTTTGATCAAAATTAGTATCTTCATTAAAATTAGCCTCTACAATTGCCTCATCAATATCTTCTAAATCTAAAATATTTAGATCAGGATTATTATCCGGATCTTGTTCAGAATTAATCTCTCAATCA
Source organism: Penicillium desertorum (assembly GCA_028827375.1). Lineage (NCBI taxonomy): Eukaryota > Fungi > Ascomycota > Eurotiomycetes > Eurotiales > Aspergillaceae > Penicillium > Penicillium desertorum. The sequence goes on along the minus strand of JAPWDO010000014.1, from coordinate 26,826 downwards.
TTAGAATGTGAATGTGAACTTTCACTACTTAAGCTTTCATCTGACATTAATCTAGGCATATCTGCATCACTTTCTAAATCATTTATATCAATATGACGAGCATATATACTTTCTTCTACTTCTACAATACGAGTTTTTATATTTGCCATATATTCATCTAATAAAGTAATAGTTGATTGTATTTCATCTATTAATCTAAATGCTTCATCTTTTACTTCAGCATGTAATTCCATATTAATAGCTAAATTTCTCATTTGATTTTCAAACTCTGGTGCATTTAATTCAATACTCTCTATAATTGTATTTTCATTCTCATGTGAGAATTCAATATTATCTAAAATTGCATTTTCATTCTCATTCTCATTTTCATGTGAGAATTTAGCTTTTTTATTTAAAGCATTTTCCCCACTAGGACCTTGGTCAGATAAAGTGTCAAATGATTTTCTTTTAACACGTACTGTAAAATTAGGGTTATTTTGATTTATATGTTCTATAGCATAATCAATTGCTTCTTGATTTGTGTTATCAGATGTAGGTGATATATTTGGAACATTTAGATCATTAGTTTCTTTAGGGATTATAGGTAACTTAGGACTTAACGTTTGTGTATTAATATTTCTTTTGAAAATTAATATATGTAATGTATTATTACGATTAAGATTAGAATCTTGTTTTAATATTTGAGGTTTAATCATAATAAAAATTTATATGTGTTATTTTTTTAGTATGTTTAAATGATGTAAAACCTATATACTTTATCCTAAAGTTTAATTGAAATTTTGAAAAATAATATATTATTTCTTTCAATTATTATTATTATTGTAATTATTTTTTTAATTTATATTGTTTAAATTATAATATGTAATCAAATTTATAAAGTATATTCTAAAAGTCAACGTATATGTTTTATTAGATATATATAATATAATAAAAATGCTATTCTACCATTTTTATTTATATTATTTTATAAATTAATATATTTATTAAATTATAGTTATAATTTAATAAATATAATTTAAACGTAGGGTAGATACCTAGAATCGAACTAGGATACCTTATGCCACAAATAAGTATTCTACCTTTGAATTATATCTACCTAGATAAGACTATGAATCTAAGATTAGTAAGATTATTAATATATATTAATTTTTATATATTAAACAAAAATAATATGTATATTTTATTTTTAATGCTTAGATTATATCTGTATTGTTATATATAATTTCAATAATTTTTTTTAATTATGAATATTATATATTAGATTCTTGATAGTTACATATCATCTATATTAGATTCTTGTTAGCATCATATCATCTATATTGTTTTATATATAGCGAGATATTATCAATTTTAATGTTATAATTTTAAGATATAATTAAAATAATATCTTAAAATTTTGATAATATTATATATTTTTTTTTTCTTTAGTGAATTACACCCTTATATATGGGTCATAATATATAATTTAAATCTTTATCTTTTTTATTTTAAATACATAATTATATAATAACTTATATTAATTATTATAATATATGTATAAATATTAAGATTGTAAAGGTAAACTTGCAAAAGCATGAGGTTTAGGTGGACTAGTTAAACATCATTCTAAAGAACTATTATTTCTAGTAAAGTATACTTGGAAAGTATCACTAAATAATTGTGGAGTTAATCAAGGATATCTTGATACAGCTTTACCTTCTGTAAGTTGTTTATAAATAATAGTTAAGAAATATCATGTAGCTACAACACTAACAATAGAACCAATACTACTAATTAAATTTCAACCATAGAAAGCATCAGGATAATCACTAATTCTTCTAGGCATACCTTGTAAACCTAAGAAATGTTGTGGGAAGAATGTTAAATTAACACCAACAAATAAAATTCAGAAATGAACTTTAGCAGCAAAATGGTCATAAGATAAACCTAATATTTTAGGTATTCAGAAATATCAACCACTAAATAATGCAAATACAGCACCCATAGATAAAACATAATGGAAGTGAGCTACAACATAGTAAGTATCGTGGAATGCTACATCAAGTGAAGCATTAGCTAATACAACACCACTTAACCCACCAATAGTGAATAATACAACAAATCCTAATGCAAAAAGCATAGGAGGTGTTAAATGTAAAGATCCACCATAACATGTAGCTAATCAACTAAATATTTTAATACCTGTAGGTACAGCAATAATTAAAGTAGCAGCTGTAAAATAAGCTCTAGTATCAACATCTAAACCAACAGTATACATATGATGACTTCAAACTATAAATCCTAATACACCAATAGACATCATAGCGTAAACCATACCTAAGTAACCAAATACGTTTTTACTTGATGCTGCTGAAATAACTGTACTAATAATACCAAATCCTGGTATAATTAAAATATAAACTTCAGGGTGTCCAAAGAATCAGAATAAATGTTGGAATAAAATAGGATCACCACCACCAGCTACTTCAAAGAATGATGTATTAAAGTTTCTATCAGTTAAGATCATAGTAATACCACCAGCTAACACAGGTAATGATAATAATAATAACACAGCTGTAATAATAACAGCTCATCCAAATAAAGCTAATTTATGTAAACGTATACCAGGACTTCTCATATTTAATATTGTAGTTATAAAATTCATAGCACCTAACATACTACTAATACCACTTAAATGTAAACCAAAAATAGCTAAATCTACACTAGGACCACTGTGAGATTGTATTCCTGATAATGGTGGATATAATGTTCAACCTGTACCAGCTCCATTTTCTATAGTAGCTGAGAATATAAATAAAAATAAACTAGGAACTAATAATCAAAAACTAATATTATTTAATCTAGGAAATGCCATATCTGGACCTCCTACTAATAATGGTAATAAGAAATTACCAAAACCTCCAATTAATGCAGGCATAACCATGAAGAAAATCATTAATATAGCATGTGCTGTTATTATACTATTATATAATTGATTATCTGATATATATTGTACTCCTGGACCAGATAATTCTAATCTAATTAAAACTGAAAATGCTGTTCCAACTAAACCTGAAAATAATGCAAACATTAAGTATAAAGTACCTATATCTTTCGCATTTGATGATAAAAATCATCTTTCTTGTCATTCTGTAGGTTGTTTAAAATTTAACATTGTACCTTCGTGAGCTATATCTGATACTGATTCAACATCTTTTGTTGAATAGTTACGTAAATTATTTATATTTTTTAAATTATAATCTTGTAAATTATTAACGACGGGCAAAATTAAATTATTATTAAATTGTTTTTTTAGTATGTTTAAAGTAAAACTTTGTAAAACCTATAGCTATACTTCAAAGTTAAAAATTAACTTTGAAAAATAATACAATATATATATTATTTTTTTTTTATATTAATTAAATTATAATAATTATTTTTTTTTTTATTAAATTAATTAAATTTAATATTTAAATAAATTACATTATGTAATTAAATTAAATAAAATAGTATATTCTAAAAGTCAACGTATGTGTCCTACTAGATATATATAATATAGTAAGAATACTATACCACCGGATTTTAACTTATATTAAAATATACTATCTAATAAATTATATAGCTTTGTTAAGGTAAAGTCTAAAAGCCGGGAGAGAAATTCGAATTCTCATTCTTAATTCATGAAATTATTGTTCTACCTATTAAACTATCCTGGCTAAAATAAAATAGATAAAATATAAATATAAAAAAAAAATATATAATAATTTGTCTTATGTTGGGGCGACTCGAACACCCAATAGTAAATACCAAAAATTTATGACTTACCGATTAGTCGACAACATAAACTATATGTATATATATATATAAATATGGGTAACAAGACTTGAACTTGCAAAGTATAAAACTATCCCGTCCTAAGCGGAACCTGTTTACCAATTTCAGCATACCCATGTCTATTAATATAAGTAGCCATGTTAGCCAAGTTTGCTCGAGATAAGATTTGAACTTACAACCTAATCAGCTTCAATGATCCGCTCTACCAATTGAGCTTCTCAAGCGTTAATAATTAACAATATTAATAGTTATGGAGTTATCAGGACTCGATCCTGAAATAACGATATGCAAAATCGTCGTTTTACCAGTTAAACTATAACCCCTAATATATCCAAGAAACGATTCGAACGTTTACGGCTTGCGCCACTTAAGCTTAAGTTAAGACTGTCTACCAGTTCCAGCACTCGGATTAAATAAGACTAAAATGACTTGAACATTTACTCAAACCATCATGAGTGGTTCGCTTTAACCAATTAAGCTATAGTCTTTGGTAGCGAACTTAGGGGTTGCACCTAAATAATATGGACATGAGCCATATATGTTACTATTACATTAATTCGCTTTAAGAGATAGGTGATTTGAACACCTGGCCTTTCGCGTGTAAAGCGACAGCTCTACCAACTGAGCTAATCTCTTTTTATTAAATCTTTTTTAACCCAAGGGAGATTTGAACTCCCGCACTAACAGTGAAAATGTTATGTCTTAACCAGACTTGACCATTGGGTCTTTAAATTATATTTAAAATATATTTAGCCTTATGCGAGTATCGAACTCACTTCTACCGATTACAAAACGGTTGCATTACTTTTATGCTAAAAAGGCTTTATTGTAATATATAAAAAAAATATTATAATGATATTAAATAATATTTAGTATACTTTTTTAAAAATTAGTACTTTATATCTAAAAATGTTATCATTCTTACAACTAAAGCCTATTAATTGTAGTTAAACAATTATGCTCGTAGTGTTCTACTACGTATAAAAGTATCATAAAGTTTGCTTCGCGTTTAGATGCTTTCAACACTTATCTTTAACTGATGTAGCTTTCCTGCCATGCCTATGTTGTCTGGTTACACTATAAATAGTATAACAATACCTTAGTATAAGTATTAATTATCATTATAACATATGTTATAATATAAATCATAAACAACAGGTAAACCAGAGATCAATATACCCAACTCCTTTCGTACGAAGGGGCTATCTTTAATCTACTTTATGTTCCTCTAGAAGATAGAAACCATACTGTCTCACGACGTATTAAACCCAGCTCATGTAGCTCTTTAATCGACGAACAGTCGAACCCTTCATGATTTCTGCATGCATGAGGATGAGCTAAGCCGACATCGAGGTGCCAAACCGCGCACTCAATTTGTACTCTCTTGCGCAAATTAGCCTGTTCAATTTATGTTATCATAAAAGATTCAGCTAGAAGCCGAATATACTTTTATTTCCATTTTTCTCAAAACGGTTCAGACTATTTCATCATCTTTATTAATTAATATAAGGGAGGGAAAATTGTAAATAAAAAGAAAAGATAAATTAAGTACTACTTACTCAACCTTTAACACCAAAAGCTCCAACACGTGAAGTTGAGTTAATTACAGTATATTGTAAATTAGCTTTATCATTTCCTCTTAACATTGGTGTAGGATAACCTTTAAATGAAGAATAAACATTTTCTAAATTTCCTTTATATTTAGTTCTACGTTGAGATCTAGAAGCTGAAAAACGTCTAGTTAATCTACCAGCAGCTTCTAATCTAACACCTGATACTCTTTTATATTTTAAATCACTTAAAATAATTTTTTTAAGGTATTTAGATTTAGTATTATCTTGTTGTAAAAAATTATCACTATTAAAAATATTAAAATTAAAAAATTTTTTAGATTTTTCTGCTAATTTAACATTTTTAATTTTTGCTTTTCTTATTAAAACTTTAAGATATCTTAAAACATTTCTTTTTTTTTTTAATTTTAATTCTAAAGGTTGAGTAAATATTTTACTATTAAAATAAAAATATTTTAAATTAATTATATTAAATTCAACATTTTTATTAAAAATATTTTTTACTAAATTTATTAAACCTTGTAAATAAGTATTTTCAAATTTAGCTTTATTAATATAAAGCATTTGTTTATAATACATATAGAATTTTAATCTTTTAAAACTTTTTTTAATAAATCTTGAATAGTAAATATTTTGTGCTGTATTTACTTGAGTATTATATTTAGGTAAAAGATTACTTAATAATATACTTTTTTGTTTATGTTTACACAAAATATTTAATCCTACATTTTTTATTAATTTTAATTTTCTAGCAAATTTAGCTTTTTTAAATAATGTTAAATATCTTTTTTTAAGTTTTAATAAATAATTAAGTTTTTGTTTATTATAAACATATAATGTTATATTTACTTTATCATTAGTATGTTTAAATTCACCATCACTAATAAATATTCTATTTGTAGATATTTTTCTAAATCTACGAACGTAATCTATTTTTTCTTAATAAAGATTCTAGTTGTAAATTATATAAATTAAAGTATGCTTTAATTAATTTCATTACATATTTACTTTTAATAGGAATTAAATTAATAGCATTTTTATTATAAGCATATATACTACTTTTTCAATTTCTTACAGCAGGTATTACATCTCTATTATAAATAGCTATACTAGAATCATTTAATCCTTTTTTTTTATATGTAGTATTTAATTTTGATTTTATAATATTTAACATATTTATACTTATATATATATATATTAATATAATTAATAGAATTAATTATATAATATTAAAGCTTGGTAAACCAAGTCTAATACATTATTAAAAAATAATAATAATTATACAAATAGTGTTTTTAATTAATTAATAAAGATGTTGGGCGTTAAAAAAGGATTATTGTTAGCTATACTCACCTTTTAGTCGTTGAACGTCCTTATTTTAATTTATCTTTAAGATAAATACATGCTAAAATAAGTTTCGCTTCAAATACACTTAATTAATATAAGTTGTCTTTGAAATTTACCCAATATATTACCAATATTTTATAATATTGGAGGACTCACAGTTATAAATCCCTAGCGTAACTTTTTCTATAATCCAAGACCTTTCCTTAATGCATCTTGTGATCATATGCCCCGCTTACGCGACTGATAGACTTGTAGGTCAAACAGTAAAGCAAGATTTAGCCATTAAACTTTTAAAGTATTAATAAACATTATATTAATAAAGATAAATACTTTATTAATATAACAAATAAACTTTTAAATCTTTGAACTAAAATTAGTGCAAAGCTCAGTAAAGTTTAAAATACATCTATTCACCGCATAGTTAAAATCTTACTTAAAATAAAAAATAATTGTGGAATTTAATCGAATAATAACTGTATAATTATAATAATAATTAGAACAAATTAAAATATTTGTATATAAATATACAAGTTTACAATATGAACTTTGGATATACCCAGGTACTTTTTGTGGGATCTGTGCCCCGCATAAACTGCCTTCTAATCATTAAGAGTATATATAAGGATTCGAATAAAGGTGTTTCATTATTATCTCAACAACTACCTTATACACTATAAATCATCCTAAAATTTCACTCTTATAATTAGTAACAGTAAAGCTGCATAGGGTCTTCTCGTCTATCTAGAGGTAAACAGTATCTGCACTGCTATTCCAATTTCACTGAGACAATCATCGAGACAGCTGTTGCATCGTTAAATCATTCATGCAGGACCGCATTTAACGGCCAAGGTATTTCGCTACCTTAGGACCCTCATAGGTAAGGCCGCCATTAATCGGGGTGTCCTTCAAAACCTCAGTTAATAATCAAGGTAGATCCGTTACCCAGCCGACATTGGGCAGACATCACACTCAATACTTTGATTTTTTATCTTTGCAGAGTGCTGTGTTTTTATTAAACAGTCGTACAACATTATTTCATGATTCCTCTTATTATTAATTTAATTTTTCATATTTAATTTCATACTTTACTATATGTTAAATTTAATAATAATGGTCCTCCTTATTCCAAAGGTACAGAGTCAATTTGCCGAGTTCCTTAATGATTGTTCTCTCAAACGCCTTTGTATTCTCTACTTGCTTACTTGAGTTAGTTTCTAGGTACGGTTATTTATTGTTTTTTTTTCTTTTATTTACCAGTATAACGTTATCTTTTCTATATATTATAATATTATTTATAATAACGTTTAATAGATATAGATATATCTATATAAGAATCTTGATATACAATTCAAATATAGCCTATAAATACATATTAATAATCTAATGGTAATTAATTATTAATAATTATTATATAATATTATTTTTATAATAGATAAAGATTATTATTTGGTTAAAATATATTTATTTTACTCACTCTATTATATTTGTAAATCACAATATAATAATAAGTATGTATTATATATTATAATTTACAATTTTATACCAATAAGTATGAGTATTAAATATTTTTCACTTCAAATAATAAAATAAACTTTTCCAGAACCTTTATTACTTATTAAAGGTTTTGGTATTATCTTATAAAAAAAGCACAAAACGTCATCAAAATTATCTTTTGATTAATTTTTTTAGACACCGATTTTAGATGAAACCATAAGCTTCAGGCGAGGCTAAAAGCCTTTTTCGTTACTCATGTCAGCATTCTCTCTTGGATTTAACAGATACTCATAATACATAATAATAAAAATATATAATAAATCATATATTTTAGTTTTATGCTAGATCTTTAATATTTTAAGAAAAATATTAATATTTTGTTTAATCCAATGTTCCGCTACCCCACAAAATATTAAGCTACAACGCTTTAATTTTTATTTGTGTACAAGGTTTCGGTATATTATTTAGATCCGTTAAATTTTCGGCGTTTTTTCCTAATTTATTAATCAGTGCTCTGTTACGAGGTCTTCAAAAAATGGCCGCTTCTAAGCCTATTTCCTGATTGTTTTAAAAAAAAACATCCTTAATTTCACTTAACAATAATTTTGGAACCTTAACTCTTGTTCTGGGCTGTTTCCCTTTAGACATACAACCTTATCGCACTATGTCCGATTATTTAACATTCATCTTTGCCCTTCCGAGTGCAAATACTCTCCGGTAAAGTCACTACAACCCCCCGAATGTTGACAAATATATTAAATATTGTCCGAGATCACAGTTCTGTACCTGCTAAGATGTTAATTAAATTACCTACTTACATAGGTTTCGCGGAAAACCAGCTATACTAGTCAGTTTTGTCTTTCACTAACTTACCACAGTTCATCGGATATCTTTACAACGATAACCCGTTCGGGCTTTTATAACCCTGACCATGGTAAGATCACTAGCCTTCGGGTCTAATTCTAGATACTAATTCATTTTTTCATAATTGGTTTATCTACGTATCTATCTCCTAATTTTATTAATAAATTTACATATCTATATTCTTATCATCTATTGTAAATGATAATATTCTAAATGTGTAAATGCTTATAAAAGAGATGTTACTTGCATCTAAAATTAACTTGCTGACCCATTATGCAAAAGGTACGCTCTTATTATTTATTTAAAATTTAACTTGAGCTGCTTATAAAACTACTATTTCAGGGTATTTCCCTCACGGTACTGTTACTCTATCGCTTATATATTTTTTTTAGCCTTAGAGGAAGGTTCCCCTATTTTTCAACAGATTTTTTTCCGTTATACTTAAATATACTAAATAGTATATTTACTATAAATAATTACTATATAATATAATATAGTAATTATTTATTAAGGCTTTTGCTATTCAGAAGACACCAAATAACAATCTCGTTTGATTTCTTTTACTAAAGTTACTAAGATATTTCAATTCACTTTGTCTTATAATTAGATTTCTCTATGATTTCTAGTTTATATTGTTTCCTAGATATAAATATCTTGAAATATATAGCTAACCATCCATAATAGTTTCTTTATATACTTGTCTTGATTTCTCAAGATGTATATGGTACATATCATCTTTATTGCCATATATTATTAGGCCTATATTAGTTATCAGGTTATTATGATTCGAACATAAACAATCTCCAACCCAAATGAAGCGACCAACCACCGGACACTAACCTGTAAAACTTATAATGTATTTACATTAATTTAATTTTATTATATATATTCTAACATGTTAACATATTATTATATATAATTTTATTAAATTAAAATTTTTTTTTATACTATAAGTATCAGAGAGTATATGATTCGAACATATGAAAGTTTATACCTTTAGCTAGACTCAAGCTAGCCGCCTTAAACCACTCAGCCAACTCTCTTTTTTTTTGATTCTTCAGTGACTCGAACACTGAACATATCCTTATCAAGAATACACTTTACCGGTTAAGTTAAAGAACCTATAATATATTCAAGAGCACTTAGATTTGAACTAAGAAATATAAGGTTGAAGCTTACAGTTTTACCTATTAAACTATGCTCTTCGGAAAAGAGATGAATCGAACATCTAAGTGTCAAAACACAATATTTAGCAAATATCTTACCCTACCAATAGCAACTTTTCCTTTAATTTATATATACATACGAGTTAGACCGGTTTCGATCCGGCATCTATTTTCTCGACAAGAAAACCCTTTACCAATTAAGTTACTAACCCTATTTATATATATATGGCTAGCTGAATTCGAATCAGCACACTTTACTTGGAAGGTAAACAGTCTACCATTAACTTATAGCCATTATAACAATTTGTATATAAAAATTATTTACTTATTATGACTAGCTGAATTCGAATCAGCACATCTTATATGGTAAATAAGCAGTCTACCATTAACTTATAGTCATTTTAGTAATTATAATTCAAATTATAATAATCTATTAAGACCTATGGGATTTGAACCCATATTATAATGATTAAAAGTCACATGTTTTACCATTAAACTAAAGTCTCTAAAAGATAAATATTTAGAATAATCATCTTTGCATATAATTCACAATTATTATTTAATTTAATAAATATATAATTTATGTTATAAAATAACAGGTCTATATAGACCTTAAATTTTTAAAATTTAAAGCAAATATATATATAAACATATTTATTTCTAATAACCTCAGTAATATACAGAAATATATAAGAATAATCATACTACGTCTACAAAATGTCAGTATAATATACCTGATTCGTAACCAAGGTGGTGGTGATCTGTTAAATGGTATGCAGCTAAACGTCATAATCCTACAGCTAAGAAAGCTGTTCCAATAATAACGTGTAAACCGTGGAAACCAGTACCAAAGTAGAAACATGAACCATAAACACTATCAGAAATAGTGAAAGAAGATACTGAATATTCAACACCTTGGAAGAAAGTAAATATTACAGCTAATATAATTGTTACAACTGTTCCATATAAAGCACCTTTTCTATTACCTTGTATTAAAGAATGGTGAGCATATGTAATTGTCACACCTGAAGATAATAATAATATAGTATTTAATAATGGTAATTCAAATGGATTAACAGCTTGTATACCTAATGGAGGTCATTGTGCACCTAATTCAACACTAGGTGATATTGCACTATGAAAAAAATGCTCAGAATATAGCTAAAAAGAAGAAAACTTCAGATATAATAAATAAACCTACACCTAAGTTTAATCCTTTTTGTACAGCATTAGTATGATTACCTAAATAAGTTCCTTCTGAAATTACATCTCTAAATCATAAAGCCATAACGTAAATAACGTTAAATACAGCTAAAGCTACTAAATATTGGAATCCTTGGAATCCATGCATAAATAAAACTGTAGCTGTTGTTAATATAAATAATGACAAACTAGTAAACAATGGTCAAGGTGACGGAGATACTAAATGAAAAGGATGATTTTGAAAATTACTTTTTGATTTATATATCATATTTTAATTTAATAATTAATTGTTTAAGCTTTATCTTTCTATTTTTGTTTTATTGTGATAACTATAGCACCTACCATACCTAATAATAGAATAATAGAAGTAACAATTAATCACATAGAATAACTAGTATACATAATATTACCTATACTAGCTATATGTGTAGGTTCTATTAATGTATTATCTCAACCTTTACTACTTGCATAACCAATTTGTTGTTTTAAATCAACTATATTAAAGAATTCATTATCTAATTGTACATTATATACATCAGAATATGAATTAGATAAATAAGAAACAATACTATTTTCTGTAAAATTTATAGGTAATACCTGTGCTATTATATAATAAAAAATAATAATAGTTAAACTAGCTAAAGGTAAATCATTATTAGTATCATTAAATAATTCAGAAACTCTAATATTAATTAACATTAAAATAAATAAAAATAAAATAGAAACAGCACCTACATAAACTAATATATAAGCTAATCCTATAAAATTATATCCTACTAAAATTAATAAACCTGCAACATTAACAAATAAACCTATTAAAAATAAAACAGATACTACAGGATTTTTACTACTTATAGTAAGTATACCTAAAAAAATAGATATTAAATAAATAATATCTACAAATTCTATTCTAAATCCATTAGTAATAGAATCATTTAATAAAAATATATTATTCATAATAAAAAAAACTAAATCTATTAACATATTATACAAATAATAATAAATGTTTAGATAGGATTAGATTAAGATCTAATTAGGGAGAAAAGGAATCGAACCTTCGATAGCTTATAGCTATTGAGTTTACAGCTCAACCCGTTAACCAACTTACGGGACCTCCCTATTTCATATATATATTTAATCTTTTATTGGAATTGAACCAATTTGTTATATACCTATATTTGATTTGATAATATATATACTATTATTTTTTTTTTAAATTTTATACTCCCCGTGCAATTTCCATTACACGAACCTTATTTCGACTTAACACCAATCAAAGTTTTGCATACGAAAACTATCCTGCATATTTATATATCATAAATATATATAACTTTACACAGAAAAAATCAAACTTACTGCATCTTCTTTTTTCAGCGCCTGACGAGTGGTTAGTACCTAACTAAGATAAAATTCACCGTGACGTTGGTGATTCACGATTACTAGTAATTCCTTTTTCATGTAGTCGAGTTACAGACTACAATCCATATTATTTCCTTTTTTGGGGATTAGCTCCATTTCACAATATCGCATCCCGTTGTAAAGGCGTATGTGGCACGTCTATAGCCCACAGCATTAAGGCCATAATGACTTGTCTTAATCCCTATTATCTGGTCCGATGTAGTAGCGAACCACTTTATATAAATAAATAAAGTGAGGGTTTTCGTTAATTAAAGGAATTAACCAAATCTCACGACATTAACTAAAGACAGCCATGCAGCGCTTGTAACAATTTTTTATAATCTGCTATACAAGCTGTGGTAAGGTTTTTCGCGGATCATCGAATTAAATAACATACTTCACTACTGGTTTTAGAAACGGTCTAATGATTTCAGTTTATATGTTGCCATAGTACTCTTGAGGTGGAATGCTTACACTTTCGTTTATACATTAAAATTATATCTAATGTATGACATTCATCATTGTCTGCTTGGACTATTAGGGTATCTAATCCTGTTTGCTACCCAAGCCTTCGTCTCTCAACGTCAGTTATTACATAGAAGGACGCCTTCGCCGTTGACAGTCCTCCTGGTATCATCAAATTTTATCTCTACTCCAGAAATTCTTCCTTCTCTCATATAACTCTAGTAAAAAAGTACTCGTTTAGAGTTTAATTTACCGTCTACTTACCCTTTAAACCCAATAAAGATAACTAACACTAGCCTCCTACGTATTACCGCGACTGCTGGCACGTAGTTTGGTCAAGACTTATAAATAGATTATGTCATTATATACAATCTATTTAGAATTTTATGCGAGTTAATCGCGAATGTAACGATACAAGTTACATAGACATTCTTCCAAGTTACTGGTTCAGCCTTTCGGCCATTGACCAATATTCCTCACTGCTGTACATAAAAGCATTGGGTTTTTTTCAGACCCAATGTGGTCGATCAACTTTCCAGTTACGACTACGGTTTATTGCTAGAAAAGTCATTACCTTTCCTACTACTCACCGAGATAAAAATTATCATCTTAAAGCGGTAATATTAACCTTTGGTTATAAGGGATTTTTTCCCTTACTTTAAGGTAGCCAATTTATCTTTTACTCACCTGTACACCACTACTACTTAATTTAATTATTAGATAATAATTAAACTAATTAGTCGTTCGATTAGCATGTGTCAAGTACTTGGACAGTGTTCAGTTAGAGCCATCATCAAACTCTCTATTTTATTTTTGATGCATACATCACATCTATATTGTTTTATATATAACTATAAAATTATTAATTTTTATGTTATTATTTAAAGATATAATTAAGCCAGTTTCTGTTTAATTTTAATAATTCTAAATAAAAACTTAACATAGGATTCTTGTTCGCTATTATTTTATTATTACTTTTTAGTATTTTATAATAATATTAGTTTCTGTTAATATCCTTATATTTTTATAATTATTGAATAAATATATTCAAGTGTATATGCCTAATAAGTATTGGACTTTCCTATTTTCATAAAATTTTTATATCTTTAAAAAATTATTATTATTATAATAATATAAAATATATATATTTATAGAATATATAAATATATATATTTAAAATATACTAGGGTATTAATGTAAGTCTAAACCATCTTTAATATATGAACATGCTAAAACTACAAAAACTTGAGCTTGAATAAATGCTATAGCTAATTCTAAACCAGAGAATGCAATAATAAATGCTAAAGGTATTAAACCTAATATAAAGAATATTATACCACTAGTCATAATATTATATGTGAATCCACTTAAAATACTTAAAAGCATGTGACCACTTAAAATATTAGCAGCTAATCTTAATCCTAATGAAACATTTCTAGATAAGTATGAAATAAATTCAATTAAAACTAATAAAGGTAATAAAGCTAAAGGACAACCTGAAGGTACAAATAATGAGAAGAATTTTAACCCATGTCTTTGGAAACCTAATATTGTTGCACCTAAAACAACAGTAAAACTAATAGAGAATGTTAATATAAAGTGTGATGTAGATGCAAAACTGTATGGTACTAATCCTATTAAATTATTTACTAAAATAAATATGAATAATACATACATTAATGGGAAGAACATTTGTCCTTTATTAGGATTAATTTGATTTATTACTATACCGTGAACTGTTGCATAAATACTTTCTTGACTTATTGATCAGTTATTAGGTATTATTTTATTATTATTTGTAGCTAATAAGCTATATGTTAAAATTAAAAAGATACTAATTGTTAAGTATAAACCTATATTTGTTAATGATAAGTGTAAATTACCTAATAAGTTAGCGTTAAGAGAAAATAAATCTCTTACTTCAAATTGGTCTAATGGACTTAATACAAAATCTAAATGACGCATATTATTGTTTATTTATAAGATATATCTAAATATTAACTTATTATTTTCATTACCTAATGAAACTCTATAAAAATAGAGATATATATAATAATAATAAATTATTATGTTTTAGTTATATATAATACAACTACTAATTTATATAATTATAATTTATTTATGTAAATACGTGAAATAAAAGTACGTACAAATCTAGGTAATATGAATTTAGTAAATGTATATATTAATACTGTTAATATAACAAAAGTAAATACTACTTGATTTACAAAAAAGAATGGTACTAATTGTGGCATATATTTGTATTTTATCTATTATATGGATATTTTCTTAATATATATCTTGACTTTTTTTAGATTATAAGGTAAAGTAAAAATAAGCCCTTAAGATGAATCGAACATCTATCAAAATATTAACAGTATCTCGCTCTACCGTTGAGCTATAAAGGCTAAAAGAATAATATTAGTTATAATATTATTACAATTCTATCCCAAGGGTCGAACTTGGATCAAAATATTAGAAGTATTCTGCTCTGCCATTGAGCTAGTAAGAAGATAAATAAACATAATTATTGATTATAAAAATAAAAAATAAAAGTTATTAAAATAAATAAATTAATTATATTAATTTATATTGTAAATTAAAGAAGAAACTGAGTAATGTAAACCATCTAATATAGGAGCAGGATATATACCAAATAATACTGTAAATACTACAAATACTAATAATAATATAAACTCTCTTCTAGTAACATCACCTATGTTTTCTACAAAATATACAGAATAAGAACCACCAAAAGCTATTCTATTATACATGAATATTGTATAAGCTGCAGATAATACAATAGAAGTACTAGCTAGTAAACCTAATATAGGCATTCTTTCAAATGCACCATATAATGACATAAATTCACCTATGAAATTTAAAGTTAAAGGTGTACCACTATTACCTAAACATAATATAAAGAATAATATAGAGAATATAGGCATAATTTGAGCCATACCTCTATAATATGTAATTAATCTAGTAGAAGATCTATCGTATAAAATACCTCCAACACAAATAAATAATGCTGGTGATACAAAACCGTGAGCTAAACCTAAAACTATTGCACCTTCTATACCTTGTATTGTATTACTAAATGCACCTATTAAATAAACAGCTGCGTGAGATACAGAAGAGTAAGCAATTAATTCTTTAATATCTATTGTTCTTAATGTACTAAAACTAGCATAGATAATAGTTATTACACCTATTACATAAATAATATATGTAAAGTTTAAAGAAGCTTTAGGTAATAAAGGTAACATTAATCTAAATATACCATATAAACTTAATTTTAAAACTATACCTGCTAATATAATACTACCAGATAATGGTGATTCAACGTGAGCTTTTAGTAATCAAGTATTTAAAAAAATAACTGGTGTTTTTACAGCAAAAGCTATAAATATACCGTAAAATAAAAATAATTGAGTTATATAACTAAAGTTTGCTTTAGATAATGCATCAAAATCAGTAGTACCCATAATAGAAGACATAACTATTATAGATAATAACATAAACAATGAACCTAATAAAGTATATAAGAATAAGTAGAAACTAGCTCTTACTTTATTACTTGAACCAAATAATCCTATTAATAAAAATAAAGGAGGTAATATACTTTCAAAAAAGATATAGAATAATAATACATCTAAAACTAAGAATACAGCTAATAATAATGTTTCTAATAATAACATAATTACTACAAATGATAATACATTTTGTGATTGTATTGAATTTCAATTAGATAAAATAGCTACAGGCATTATTATAGTTGTTAATAATATAAAATATATTGATAAACCATCTACACCTAAATATACATCAAAATAACTTACTTGGTAATGTTCTTCAATAAATTGAAATTGTTTACTACTAAAATCAAAAAGTATAAACATTACTAATGATACAATTAAATTTATTATTGTTGTAGTTAAGGCTATTGATTTTATTTTAATATTATTTACTATACTTAAACCATAATTAGTCTCTATTGTTACAAGACTTATTCCTATTAATGGAATTAATAATAATAATAATGACATATTTAATTTTTTAATATATATATACTTTCTGCTTAAAAAACATTAATCTGTTTTTGTTACACTTTATATATGCTATAAAGCTTAAGTATATATTAGTTTATACTATATTATAATTAATTATTATTTTTTTATAATACATACATACATACTATATTGAAATATATAAATTACATTATAAATCTATATATGATTATATAATTTTATATATAAATATTAAATTAAAGTATTAAGCTTGTAGGTAAAGCATCTAAACCAAATACAACACAAGGTATTAAAACAACATATGCTATAATTAAAGGTAATAATACAGTTCAACAAACTGACATTAATTGATCAAAACGAATTCTAGGGAAAGAAGCTCTAACTCAAATAAACACAAATATTAATATAGCAGTTTTAAAAGCTAAATTTAAAGGAGATGAAGAAATATTAACAAATATATCTTCTAATATAGAACTATTAATACCAAATACATTATATAATATATCTATTATAAATTCAACAGGTATAATACATAAATAACCACCAAAAAATAAAATACTATTTAAAACACAAATTAATATAATACTAGCATATTCAGCTAAGAAGAAGAATACGAAAACACTAGCTGAATGTTCTGTCATAAAACCACTAACAAGTTCTGATTCAGCTTCAGCTAAATCAAAAGGAGCTCTATTAGTTTCTGCTATAGAACCTATAAAGAATATAATAAATAAAGGAAATAATGGTAATATGAAATCAACAATTCTTTGTGATTCTACAATAGTAATAATATTTAAATTACCTGTTAATAAGATAACTAATATAATTACAGAACTTAATATTAATTCATAACTAATTAACTGAGCTGTACTTCTTAATGAACCTAAGAAAGCATATTTAGAATTAGCAGATCAACCTGCTAATAATATACCATATGTAGCCAAAGATGAAACAGCTAACATATAAAGCATACCTAAACTATAGTCAGATACAAAAATACCACTATCAAATGGTACAACTAAATAACCTAATAAAGAAAAGATTAAAGTTATCATAGGTCCTATAAAAAATAATATAATATTAGCTTGTGTTGGAGCTACATATTCTTTTAATAATAGTTTTAAAGCATCAGCAAATGCTTGTAATAAACCATAATAACCTACTGCATTAGGACCTAATCTTCTTTGCATAGAAGCCATAGTTTTACGTTCGGCTATAGTTACAAATGCAAC
Source organism: Penicillium desertorum (assembly GCA_028827375.1). Classification (NCBI taxonomy): domain Eukaryota; kingdom Fungi; phylum Ascomycota; class Eurotiomycetes; order Eurotiales; family Aspergillaceae; genus Penicillium; species Penicillium desertorum. Next base: position 8,242 of record JAPWDO010000014.1, on the reverse strand, counting down.
TGAAAGTAAAGCAGGTACTATTAATAATAGTCCTTCAATAATTGAAATTATACTTATCATTTATTTATTTATTATTTATTATAACAATATATATTAATAGAATATTTATATTAATATTAATTGTAATTAACAACCTGCAGTTTTTATTCTATATATATAAATATTTAATAAATATACTCAATATTATATATTGAAATTTTTTATGTTTAATTTAGCTATAATATATAGCTATCTAATATTTTAATTAAAAATATAGGTTAATATTATATATGCATTAATTGTATAAGATTTAAAATAATATACTTTAAATCGAAACATATATATCTAAGGAGTTCGGGGAACTCGAATCCCTTTATTTCGATTTGCAATCGAAACGCAGAACCTTCTACTCAAACTCCTATAATTTGTAAATATTAATTATATAAAATAGATAAAATAATATTATTATATATTAATTATTTTTTAGTAGCTAATTCTACTAAACTATTTTCTATAATACTTACTACAGGTACTATAATAAAGAAGTGTGCAAAGTATAATACAGTAGATATTTGTCCAACTTCAATAAATGGTGTTTCAACGTGTTTTGCACCTATTTGCATTAATACTAAGAAATTAGCTACAAATATAAAGAATGCAATTTTACTTAAAGGTCTAAATTGTACTCCTCTTAATTTAGATAAATCTGTTAAAGGCATTGCCATTAAAGCTAAAATAGCAGCAAACATAGCTATAACACCTAATAATTTATTAGGTATAGATCTTAATATAGCATAGAAAGGTAATAAATATCATTCTGGTACAATAGCAGGTGGAGTTTGCATAGGATTAGCCACAACATAATTTTCACTATCTCCTAATGCATTAGGCATAAAGAAAACAAATATAGATAATACTATAAAGAATAAGAATATAGTAACTAAATCTTTAAATAAAAAGTAAGGAGCGAAAGGTAATCTATCATAATTAGCTGATATACCTAAAGGATTACCTGATCCTACAACATCGTGGTAAGCTATTAAGTGCATTAATACTAATGCAGCTAATACAAAAGGTAATAAGAAGTGTAAAGCAAAAAATCTGTTTAATGTTGCATTATTAACTGAGAAACCACCTCATATAAATTCAACTATATCTTGACCTATTCAAGGTATAGCACTCATTAAGTTAGTAATAACAGTTGCTCCTCATAAACTCATTTGACCATATGGTAAAACGTAACCTAAGAAAGCTGTAGCCATCATTATTATAAGGATTACTGTACCTATAATTCATGTTAATGTTCTTGGTGATTTATATGATCCATAGTATAAACCTCTACCTATATGTAGGTATACTAAAAAGAAGAAAGCTGAAGCTGTATTAGCGTGTAAATAACGTATTAATCAACCATTGTTAACATCTCTCATAATGTGTTCAACAGAATTAAATGCTTCAGCTACACTAGGTGTATAATGCATAGCTAATGTAACTCCTGTTACAATTTGTATTATTAAACATATAGCTAATAATGAACCAAAGTTTCATAAATAACTTATATTAGCTGGTGTTGGTGCGTCGATTAAGTAAGAATTTACTAATCTTAATAAAGGATGACTTTTAAGAATTCTCATATTTTTATTATATATTTATTATTATTGTTCTATTTTATGTTTTATTTTGTTATATTTTAATATAAATAAATAAATATAAATAAATATAAATATATTTATATTTATTTATATGGGTTTGTTCAATTAAAAACTGCTATGCAGCCGGAAAAGAAATTATAATTTCTATTCTTAATAAATGTAATTTTGGATCTATATATATATATTTAAATTATATATTTTTACTTTATTTTAATATATAATATTTATATTAATTTATGTTAGTTTATTTAACTAAAGCTTTATTAAATATTAACAGGAATAAATAATATAATAGCTAATATATTAGATAAATGTAATGTTTCATTAGGCATAAACATAAATAAAAGTATAATTAATGTTAAAATAGAAATAGTTATAGATAAAGAACTAGATAAAGAAAATTTAGAATTAAAATATATTTTATTAACTACTTTATTTTTTTGTAAAACAAGAGCAGGTATTCTTAAATCTTTTAAGCTACTAAAATAAGTATAAGAATGTCCATCAAAGAACATAGTTTTTACTATAAATAAATAATATACAGCACTTATAACACTAGCTAATACTCCTATAAGAGTTAAAAATATAAATCCTTCTTGTAAAGCAGCAGAGAATACCATCTGTTTAGCAAAGAATCCCATTAAAGGTGGAATACCTGCAAATGAGAATAAAGTAATAGTTAAACTTAAAGCTAAGAAACTATTAATATGGAAATATCCTTTAAGCTGACTTATAAGTTGTATTGGTGAATTATTTTTATCTATTAAATTATTATGATTAATATTTTTATCATTATAAGCATATAAGCTATAACCTATAGCTATTAATAAAATAAATGCATTTAAATTAGATAAACTATATTGAGCTAAATAAAAAATAAATGATTGTATAGATTCTACACTATTAATAGTTAAAGCTAATAACATAAAACCTAAATGAGATATAGTACTATAAGCAAATAATCTTTTAATTCTAAATTGTGTTAAACCTAATACAGTACCAATTACTAAAGATAATAATGAACTTATTAATAAACTAGTAGTTCAAGTATATTGTGAAGTAATATATATACTATTTGTATAATGAACTAATTGTAATAATAAAATTAATATAGAAATTTTAGCTATAATAGTTACAAAAGTAGTAACTATAGTAGGTATTCCATCATAAACATCAGGAGATCAGAAATGAAATGGTGCAGCTGATATTTTAAATAATAATCCTACAGTTATTAATAATAAGCAATAAGGTATATAAATAGTAATTTGTTGTTCATCTAATACACCTGCTAAATTATTTATAACATAAAAACTATCTAAATATGTTACACCTAAATTTGCATATATTAAAGCTATACCTAATAATATAAAACAAGATGCTAATCCACCTAGTAAAAAATAAGTTAAACCAGCAGATGTTGCAGATTCAGAATTTCTATACATAGTACATAATAAATATAAACCATAACTTTGTAATTCTATAGATAAAAATATAGAAACAAAATCACTACTAGATATTAATAATAAACTACCTATTACAATAAATAATAACATTAATGTATATTCTAATATTGTATATTGTTCTCCTTTTTTTAAAATTATATTAGATACAGCAATATTTTTAATAAATTGTAATTTTGTGAATAATAATTTAGATAAACTTAAATACTGACTAGATATAAGTTTTCTAGGATAAAAACCAGTTAAATTCAGTATTAATAATGTTATAATAAATATTAATATGTGAAATGTTTGTGTTATAGGTGATGTATAAAATAAACCACCAAACAACCCTATACCATTATCTAAATATGTTATAAATAAATTATTATAACATAAATAAATACAGTAAAATAATATTATAATACCTATTCTTGAATAAAGAATAGCTGTGTCACGTCTAAAAGACAATGCATTAGATAATATTAAACAGAAAATTGATGATAAAAGCATATCTGAATAAAAATATAAATAAATTTAAATAAAATAATTAATAGATATAAATAAATATATCTATTAAAAAAAAAATAATAAGTTATTATTAAATAAATAATAACTTATTAATAAATAAATGATAAATTATTATTTATTTAGTCGATGTTAAATTATTATTTAATAATGCAAATAAAGTAAATATAACTAATATAAATAAATTATTATCATTATAAGAGAAATATATTAATGATATGTAGAACATTAAACCTATTAATACATATAAAGCATAAGTAGTAATTACACCAGTACTTAATTTTCCTAAACTATTACTTAAAGATAATAATCCTTTTTCTAAACCATAAGGTCCTAAGAATTCTACTGAACCTTTATCTAAACTCTTAGTAGTTTGACCACCTAATTTAAGAACACCTTCTACAATATATTTATTATAGAATAATTCTATATAAAATCTTTGATTAAAGAAACTAAATATATTATAACCAAATCTTGAGAATTTAAAGTTAATAAGTAATTTAGGTAAGAATTCAGAAAATAAAACAGAAATAATACTTAAAGAAACTGTAAATATAAATGGTAATAATTTAAAGAATGTAGGTACAGCAAATTCAGTATCTAACATAATTTCATGACTAGGATGAATAAATAAACTATTATCTACAAAGAAACCAGTACCTAAACCTATAAAAATATCTTTAGTTAAGTAACCAAAGAATATAGAGAAAATAGATAAGATAATTAAAGGTAAAGTTAAGAAAATATCACCTTCATGAGCATGTTTATAACTAGATAATGGTCCATTAGGATTAGCTAAGAAAGTTAAATATAAAACCTTAGCTGAATAAAGTGTAGTAAACATAGCACCTATAGTAGCTACAAAATAAACTATAGTACCTGATAAGTAGAATTGACCATAAGAAGATTCTAAAATAAAATCTTTAGAATAGAATCCTGTCATGAAAGGTACAGCTACTAAACTTAATGAAGCTATTAACATAACTGAATATGTTAAAGGTAAGAACTCTCTTAAACCACCATATTTTCTAAAATCTTGGTTATCAGCTACTGCGTGTATAACTGATCCAGCACCTAAGAATAATAATGCTTTATAAAAGGCGTGGTTAACTAAGTGGAATAAAGCTAAATTATAACTTGATAAACCTATAGCTATAACCATCATACCTAATTGACTCATAGTAGAATAGGCAATAACTTTTTTAATATCTTGTTGGAATAATCCAATTAAAGAACTAAATACTGTAGTTATAGCACCTAATCATAAACATAAAACTAAAACAGTTGAACTATATTCAATTAAAGGTGAAGATCTCATTAATAAATATACTCCAGCAGTAACCATAGTTGCAGCGTGAATTAAAGCAGAAACAGGTGTAGGACCTTCCATAGCTTGAGGTAATCAAATATGTAAACCTACTTGAGAACTTTTAGCTGTAGCACCTATTAATAAACATATACCTATTATTGTAATTATAGTTTCATTATAGTAAGGTGCTAATGCAAATACTGTACTATAATCTAAATTACCAAAAGATCATATTATTGTAAACATACCTACAGTTAATAAACAATCACCTACTCTATTAGTTAATAAAGCTGATAAAGAGCTTTGATTTGCTGCTATTCTAGTAAATCAAAAATTTACTAAAAGATATGAACAAACACCTACACCTTCTCAACCTACAAACATAATTAAATAATTATTTCCTGTTACTAGTATAATCATCATAAAAGTGAATAAACTTAAGTAACTAAAAAATCTTTGGTTATGTGGATCATGACTCATATAACTTATAGAATATATGTGTACTAAACTAGATACTATTAATACTGGTATTAACATTGATACAGTTAATGAATCAAATCTAAAGTTTCATAATACATATAGTGATTCTACATCTACTCATCTTGCTATATTTATTGTTACTGGTATATTATTAAAACCTACTTCAAAAAAAGCTATAATAGCTAAAAGTGTTGTAGTTATTACTGAACCACATGTTATTATATGTGATCCTGTTATACCTACTTTTCTACCAAAAAAACCTGATACTATTGAACCTAATAATGGTAAAATTATCAATGTTAAATACATTTATTTATATTGTATTGTTATACTACCTCTTAATCTATAATATGCTACTAATATCCCTAAACCTATTGCAGATTCAGCTCCTGCTATTGTTAAAATATATACAGCAAAAGTTTGTCCTAATATATCATCAAAACTAAGTGAACTGATTAATATTAAATATGTTGCAGATAATAACATTATTTCTATAGAAATTAACATTAATATAATGTTTTTTCTATTTAATACAAATCCTAATATCCCTATGACAAATAAAAATATTGAAAAATTCATTATACTTATATAAAATTTTATTTGATTTATCTATACTACATATATAAATATAATTATTATATATATTAATTAATATTATATAAATATGTATAAGACTTGAACTTATATTTACGTGTCCGTAGCACGCTATTCTACCATTGAATTAACATATTTTTTTAATATATAAGTTATTTATTTATTATAATATATGTATATTATTAATAGTAAATAGCCTATTTTTTTTTTATTACATATTTTAATTAAAACAATTACACAAAGATTCTAAACTTTAAAATTTATAAAATTAAAAATGTTTAGCATAATAATTAAACGGAGGATTCATTTTAATATTTATAAAGATATTTTCATATAGTTGATCTAAATAATTAATATAAAATATATCTAATAATTTGAACAAATAGCTAGGATTATTAGATATAAAACTATATACAGAAAATACTATTACTATTATATAAATAAAATATAATATATTATTTTATTTAAATTGTATATATATTTAATAAAAATATTTGATTGTATTTATTCAATTTCATTTTTATCATTTATATAATTTATATTATTTAACCTTCCATTTGTTCTCTTAATCATAATAAGAAATCTTTTATAGATACTGATTGTATAGCAATAGGCATAGAACTGTGTAAAATACCACATATTTCTGAACATTGTCCAAAGAAAGTTCCAGGACGGTTTATGTAAACAGAAGCTTGATTTAATCTACCTGGGTAAGCATCTGCTTTAATACCTAAAGAAGGGCAAGCATAAGAATGTATAACATCAGCAGCTGATATAACAATTCTAGTGTGAGTTAATTCAGGTATAATAACTCTATTATCAACTTCTAACATTCTAAATTGACCTTCTTCTAAATCACTTTCTGGTACTATATATGAATCAAATTCTATAAATTCATCATCTTCATTTGTAAAATCAGGATATTGGTAACTTCAGTATCATTGATGACCTTCAGCATAAACAACTAATGAAGGATCCATAACTTCATCCATTAAATATAATAATTTAAATGATGGGAATGCTATTAATATTAATATAAATGCTGGAGATATTGTTCAAATTAACTCTATTAAAGTACCATGATTCATAAATTTATGTGCAATAGGTGATTTATTAGCTAAAAAATTTCTTATAATTGAAATTATCATTCATGTAACAGTAAATAATATAATAGCTAAATAAAACATTATATTATTATGTAATTCTTCAATACCTTCCATTTGAGGTGATGCACTATCTTGGAAAAATAAACCCCAAGGAGTTGGAGCATCTAATTGTAATTTAGAAATATAATTATGTAAAAACATTTTTTATTATTTTTATTGTAGTTATAATTTATCATACTAATTCATGTAAACTTTATGTAATCTTATATACATATACGAGTTAGACCGGCTTCGATCCGGCATCTATTTTTTCGACAAGAAAACCCTTTACCAATTAAGTTACTAACCCTATTTATATATATATATTTTTTTTATTTAATAATAAGTAAAATATTATTAATATATAATTTACTTATATATTAAAGAATAACCATTTCAAGATTTTATATTAAAATTAAATACTTGTCTACTTTCTATTTTTAAAGCATTTTTACCTAATTCAAAAGCAAAACCTAAAGTTAATACTAGAAAAAATACTATCATTATTAATAAACCATAAATACCATTAGTATAAGCACTTACAACATAAGGATATATTAATAAAATTTCTAAATCAAATAATAAAAATAATAAAGCAAATATAAAGAAAGAAATACTAAATTGTGTTCTATTTTGTCCTAAAAAAAGAATGAAAACCACATTCAAATGCACTATCTTTTTCTTGATAAGGATTATGTGGTGAAAGTATTAAATTAACTAATAACAATATTATACCTAATACTGGAATTAAAAATAAAAAAAAAGTTGTTGTTGTCATATTTAAAGATTTAAATTTTTATAAAATATAAGTTTTATATTAATATTTTCTTATAAAGGTTTAAATTACAATTAATTATAAAACTTATTATTAAATTAAAAAAAATATATATATAAGATTGACATTAATATATATAGCTTATAATTAAGCTACATATAATAATAAAAAAGCCATCATTAAAGCAAACAATCCTGTTGCTTCTGCAAAAGCAAAACCTAATATTGCATATGAAAATAATTGTCCTCTTAAAGAAGGATTTCTTGCTACACCTAATATTAATGCACCAAAAACTATACCAATTCCTACACCTGCTCCTATTAATCCTGTTGTGGCCATAC
>JAPWDO010000015.1:87500-90000 GCA_028827375.1 Penicillium desertorum | reverse complement strand
CCGGAGCAGTTCCTAGCCACTTCTACTGCATTTCGGGTTTTTACACCCCAAACGGGGTCGGTGAGTCTGTGTAGAAGCGACCCGGGCCCAACGGTCCGGGGCTGAGGGAGCGAGGGTCCGCAAGAGTGGCTGCGTTGCGTTGCGTGAGGGATGCCGGCATGGCGGGGGATCTTACGGTGGGGGCCCTGGCAGGGTGACCCTCGCGGTACGACCCCCCGGCACGCCGGTCCCCACGCAACCATGCGCCACCGGCGGTCCCCTCCCCCAGCCCCGGGCGAGGGCGGCCGGCGGCGCTTCGCGGCCCTGGGAAGGGGGGCGTGGGGCGCCAGTTGGCGCGGCGGGGGAGTTGGCCGCACCGGCGGGCGGGGTGGAGGGCAGGTGAAGTGGAGGGGAGGCGAAGCCGGCGCGCGAGGCGCGAGGCCCGGGGTGCACGCACGGGGGGCACCTTCCGCTTTAGAAGGGGGGGGGGGGGCTTCGGAGCAGTCTCCCAGGGGGGTCGGTGAAGAGGCCCCCGCGACGGGGCGGAGGATATGGCGATTTTACGGATTCGCCAGTTCGCCGAACGGCTTGGGGGAAGGGGGGTCGAAGGGGGCCACCTTCCCGGGGGGCCAGGGACCGGGGGCTTTGGTGGGGGGGCCGTACAGAGCAAGCCCCCTGCACGGGGGGGTTGGGGATGGTGCTGGCGAGGTGATCGGGGGCGCGGCGGTGGGCTCGGGCGGGCATACTGGCCAGTTGGCGCGGGGTCGCATCGGGGCCCCCAGGTGCAATATATATATATCATCAACACCGTGGTGGTGAGAACCACTAGGCACATGGACCACCGGTCCGTCGATATATATATATACCCCATGCACATGCCTGGTTCCACGAAGCCTTAGGGGCGGGGGCCGGTCGGGGGGGGCTCACCCCCGAAGGCACGCCCGAAGGACTTATCACGTGACTTTACGACTTTTCAAACGACTAAGTACCCCAAATGTCACTCAGCTTTTCGAAAAAGTGGCCCACTTTGTATGGTGATTTTGTCGTGCACGGTCCACCCCCATACAAAAATTGTCCCCGCAGCAATTTCTAGCCACTTCTACTGCATTTTGGATTTTTACACCCCAAATGGGGTCGGTGAGTCTGTGTAGAGACGAGACAACTCGTCTCCGCATCTTCCCTGCCAGGCTGATCCTCTCTCCGGTTCTGATGGTTGCTGCCTTGTGCCGCTCCTCAGTCCCGGGGGGGTTCACCCACCGCAGTGGTGTCATCCGGGACCCAGCAACGCCTGATCCCCCCATGACCTCCTCCCCGCGCAGTGCCTTGGGTCCCCTCGGGGGCCACTCGGTGCCCGGCCTGGTTGTTATGGGGGGCTCTCGCCGAGCTCCTCCCTGGTGCCTCCGCTGTGGTGACTGAAGCCCGGGGGCCTTTTGGCGCCCGGCACCGTTGGAGTCTGTGGATCGATGGCCGCTGGCCATACCCGAAACCCAGATTCCTGGAGGGAGCCGCCCCGTGGGATCCGCCGTTCGCCGGCGTTGTCCACGGGGTCTGGACCCTTCATCCGAGGGCCACATGCCGCAGCCTGCCAGCGCCTTCACGGGCGCCTGGTCGGATCCCCTGCGTGCGGACTGGTGCTGGAGGAGTTTAGTGGGGATTGGATGGTTTCAGCGTCCCCCCGGTACGCCGGGGGTGCCGCCGTAACCGGGCGCCTCGTGCGCCCCTTCCATTTAACTACATTCTACCCCCTCGGGGGTCGGGCACCCGGCTTAAAACCCCGGGTCGCCTTGCCATGAAGTTACCTGGTTGATTCTGCCAGTAGTCATATGCTTGTCTCAAAGATTAAGCCATGCATGTCTAAGTATAAGCAACTTGTACTGTGAAACTGCGAATGGCTCATTAAATCAGTTATCGTTTATTTGATAGTACCTTACTACATGGATACCTGTGGTAATTCTAGAGCTAATACATGCTAAAAACCCCGACTTCAGGAAGGGGTGTATTTATTAGATAAAAAACCAACGCCCTTCGGGGCTCCTTGGTGAATCATAATAACTTAACGAATCGCATGGCCTTGCGCCGGCGATGGTTCATTCAAATTTCTGCCCTATCAACTTTCGATGGTAGGATAGTGGCCTACCATGGTGGCAACGGGTAACGGGGAATTAGGGTTCGATTCCGGAGAGGGAGCCTGAGAAACGGCTACCACATCCAAGGAAGGCAGCAGGCGCGCAAATTACCCAATCCCGATACGGGGAGGTAGTGACAATAAATACTGATACGGGGCTCTTTTGGGTCTCGTAATTGGAATGAGAACAATTTAAATCCCTTAACGAGGAACAATTGGAGGGCAAGTCTGGTGCCAGCAGCCGCGGTAATTCCAGCTCCAATAGCGTATATTAAAGTTGTTGCAGTTAAAAAGCTCGTAGTTGAACCTTGGGTCTGGCTGGCCGGTCCGCCTCACCGCGAGTACTGGTCCGGCCTGGACCTTTCCTTCTGGGGAACCTCATGGCCTTCACTGGCT
>JAPWDO010000015.1:62500-65000 GCA_028827375.1 Penicillium desertorum | reverse complement strand
GGTGATTCGCCAGTTCGCTCGACGGCTTGGCCGGGGGCTCCGGAGCGGGGGTCGAGGGGGGGCAGCCTTTCCAGGCAGGTGGGGAGGCGGGGTCTTTGATAGAGAGGCACTGTAGAGCCAGCCCCCTCCCCCCCGGGGAGGGGGGTCGGTGAAGAGGCCCCCGCGACGGGGTAGGAGATATGGCATCGTCATTGTCGGGGGTGGTGGGCCTGGGCTGGAGGGTCGAAGGGGGCGACCTTCCCGGGGGCCTTCGGGGGGCTCGGCCCCGAAGGCATGCCCGAAGGACTTGTCACGTGGCTTTACGGTTTCTCAAACGACTAAGTACCCCAAATGTCACCCAGCTTTTCGAAAAAGTGGCCCACTTTGTATGGTGTTTTTGTCGTGCACGGTCCACCCCCATACAAAAATTGCCCCCCGAGCAGTTTCTAGCCACTTCTACTGCATTTTGGATTTTTACACCCCAAATGGGGTCGGTGAGTCTGTGTAGAAGCGACCCGGGCCCGACGGTCCGGGGCTGAGGGAGTGAGGGTCCGCAAGAGTGGCTGCGTTGCGTTGCGTGAGGGATGCCGGCATGGCGGGGGATCTTACGGTGGGGGCCCTGGCAGGGTGACCCTCGCGGTACGACCCCCCCGGCACGCCGGTCCCCACGTAACCGTGCGCCACCGGCGGTCCCCCTCCCCCAGCCCCGGGCGAGGGGGGCCGGCGGTGCTTCGCGGCCCTGGGAAGGGGGCGTGGGGCGCCAGTTGGCGCGGCGGGGGAGTTGGCCGCACCGGCGGGCGGGGTGGAGGGCAGGTGAAGTGGAGGGGAGGCGAAGCCGGCGCGCGAGGCGCGAGGCCCGGGGTGCACGCACGGGGGGGCACCTTCCGCTTTAGAAGGGGGGGGGGGGAGCGGAGCCCCCCTCCCCAGGGGGGTCGGTGAAGAGGCCCCCGCGACGGGGCGGAGGATATGGCGATTTACGGATTCGCCAGTTCGCCGAACGGCTTGGGGGGAAGGGGGGTCGAAGGGGGCCACCTTCCCCGGGGGGCCAGGGACCGGGGGCTTTGGTGGGGGGCCGTATGGAGCGAGCCCCCTGCATGGGGGGTTGGGGACGGCGCCGGCGAGGTGATCGGGGGCGCGGCGGTGGGCTCGGGCGGGCATACTGGCCAGTTGGCGCGGGGTCGCATCGGGGCCCCCAGGGTGCAATATATATATATCATCAACACCGTGGTGGTGAGAACCACTAGGCACATGGACCACCGGTCCGTCGATATATATATATACCCCATGCACATGCCCGGTCCCACGAAGCCTTCAGGGGCGGGGGCCGGTCGGGGGGGCTCACCCCCGAAGGCACGCCCGAAGGACTTATCACGTGACTTTACGACTTTTCAAACGACTAAGTACCCCAAATGTCACTCAGCTTTTCGAAAAAGTGGCCCACTTTGTATGGTGATTTTGTCGTGCACGGTCCACCCCCATACGAAAATTGTCCCCCGCAGCAATTTCTAGCCACTTCTACTGCATTTTGGATTTTTACACCCCAAATGGGGTCGGTGAGTCTGTGTAGAGACGAGGACAACTCGTCTCCGCATCTTCCCTGCCAGGCTGATCCTCTCTCCGGTTCTGATGGTTGCTGCCTTGTGCCGCTCCTCAGTCCCGGGGGGGGTTCACCCACCGCAGTGGTGTCATCCGGGACCCAGCAACGCCTGATCCCCCCCATGACCTCCTCCCCGCGCAGTGCCTTGGGTCCCCTCGGGGGCCACTCGGTGCCCGGCCTGGTTGTTATGGGGGGCTCTCGCCGAGCTCCTCCCTGGTGCCTCCGCTGTGGTGACTGAAGCCCGGGGGCCTTTTGGCGCCCGGCACCGTTGGAGTCTGTGGATCGATGGCCGCTGGCCATACCCGAAACCCAGATTCCTGGAGGGAGCCGCCCCGTGGGATCCGCCGTTCGCCGGCGTTGTCCACGGGGTCTGGACCCTTCATCCGAGGGCCACATGCCGCAGCCTGCCAGCGCCTTCACGGGCGCCTGGTCGGATCCCCTGCGTGCGGACTGGTGCTGGAGGAGTTTAGTGGGGGCAATTGGATGGTTTCAGCGTCCCCCCGGTACGCCGGGGGTGCCGCCGTAACCGGGCGCCTCGTGCGCCCCTTCCATTTAACTACATTCTACCCCCTCGGGGGTCGGGCACCCGGCTTAAAACCCCGGGTCGCCTTGCCATGAAGTTACCTGGTTGATTCTGCCAGTAGTCATATGCTTGTCTCAAAGATTAAGCCATGCATGTCTAAGTATAAGCAACTTGTACTGTGAAACTGCGAATGGCTCATTAAATCAGTTATCGTTTATTTGATAGTACCTTACTACATGGATACCTGTGGTAATTCTAGAGCTAATACATGCTAAAAACCCCGACTTCAGGAAGGGGTGTATTTATTAGATAAAAAACCAACGCCCTTCGGGGCTCCTTGGTGAATCATAATAACTTAACGAATCGCATGGCCTTGCGCCGGCAATGGTTCATTCAAATTT
>JAPWDO010000015.1:17500-22500 GCA_028827375.1 Penicillium desertorum | reverse complement strand
TAGAAGGCACTGTAGAGCCGAGCCCCCTCCCCCCGGGGGGGGAGGGGGGTCGTGAAGAGGCCCCCGCGACGGGGTAGGAGGTATGGCATCGTCATTGTCGGGGGTGGTGGGCCTGGGCTGGAGGCCGAAGGGGGGCGACCTTCCCCGGGGGCCTTCGGGGGGCTCGGCCCCGAAGGCATGCCCGAAGGCTTGTCACGTGGCTTTACGGTTGGTCAAACGACTAAGAACCCCAAATGTCACCCAGCTTTTCGAAAAAGTGGCCCACTTTGTATGGTGTTTTTGTCGTGCACAGTCCACCCCCATACAAAAATTGCCCCCTGAGGAGTTTCTAGCGACTTCTACTGCATTTTGGGTTTTACACCCCCCAGTGGGGTCGGTGAGTCTGTGACAAAGGGACCCGGGCCGGTCGGTCCGGGGCTGAGGGAGTGAGGGTCCGCAAGAGTGGCTGCGTTGCGTCGCGTGAGGGATGCCGGCATGGCGGGGGATCTGACGGTGGGGGCCCTGGCAGGGTGACCCTCGCGGTACGACCCCCCGGCACGCCGGTCCCCATGTAACCATGCGCCACCGGCGGTCCCCTCCCCCAGCCCCGGGCGAGGGGCGGCCGGCGGTGCTTCGCGGCCCTGGGAAGGGGGGGCGTGGGGGCGCCAGTTGGCGCGGCGGGGGAGTTGGCCGCACAGGCGGGCGGGGTGGAGGGCAGGTGAAGTGGAGGGGAGGCGAAGCCGGCGCGCGAGGCGCGAGGCCCGGGGTGCACGCACGGGGGGCACCTTCCGCCTTAGAGGGGGGGGGGGCTTTGGAGGAGCCGCCTCCGAGGGGGGTCGCGGGGAGGGGCCCCCGCGACGGGCGGAGGATATGGCGATTTTACGGGTTCGCCAGTTCGCCGAACGGCTCGGGGGGGAGGGGGGTCGAAGGGGGCCACCTCCGGGGGGCCAGGGACCGGGGGCTTTGGTGGGGGGGCCGCCTGGAGCGAGCCCCCTGCAGTGGGGGGTTGGGGACGGCGCGGGGCGGTGGTGGGGGCGCGGCGGGGGGCTCGGGGGGGCATACTGGCCAGTTGGCGCGGGTTGGATCGGGGCCCCCAGGGTGCAACATATATATAGTCATCAACACCGTGGTGGCGAGAACCACTAGGCACATGGACCACCGGTCCGTCGATATATATATACACACCCATGCACATGCCCGATCCCACGAAGCCTTAGGGGCGGGGGCGATCGGTGGGGCTCCCCCCCGAAGGCACGCTCGAAAGACTTATCACGTGACTTTACGACTTTTCAAACGACTAAGTACCCCAAATGTCACTCAGCTTTTCGAAAAAGTGGCCCACTTTGTATGGTGATTTTGTCGTGCACGGTCGACCCCCATACGAAACCGTCCCCCGCAGCAATTTCTAGCCACTTCTACTGCATTCCGGATTTTTACACCCCAAATGGGGTCGGTGAGTCTGTGTAGAGACAAGGACAACTCGTCTCCATCTCTTCCCTGCCAGGCTGATCCTCTCTCCGGTTCTGATGGTTGCTGTCTTGTGCCGCTCCTCAGTCCCGGGGGGGTTCACCGACCGGAGTGGTGTCATCCGGGAAGATCAGCACGCCTGTCCCCCCATGACCTCCTCCCCGCGGAAGCAGACCTTGGGTCCCCTCGGGGGCCACTCGGTGCCGGGCCTGGTCGTTATGGGGGGCTCTCGTTCCGAGCTCCTCCCTGGTGCCTCCGCTGTGGTGACTGAGGATGGGAAGCCTCTTCGGCGCCCGGCACCGTTGGAGTCTGTGGATCGATGGCCGCTGGCCATACCCGAAACCCGGATTCCTGGAGGACCGCCCCGTGGGATCCGCCGTTCGCCGGAGTTGTCCACGGGGTCTGGACCCCTTCATCCGAGGGCCACATGCCGCAGCCTGCCAGCGCCTTCACGGGCGCCTGGTCGGATCCCCTGCGTGCGGACTGGTGCTGGAGGAGTTTCAGTGGGGGCACTTGGATGGTTTCAGCGTCCCCCCGGTACGCCGGGGTGCCGCCGTAACCGGGCGCCTCGTACGCCCCTTCCATTCAACTACATTATTCGCCCTCGGGGATTGGCACCCGGCTTAAAACCCCGGGTCGCCTTGCCATGAAGTTACCTGGTTGATTCTGCCAGTAGTCAGCATGCTTGTCTCAAAGATTAAGCCATGCATGTCGAAGTATAAGCAACTTGTACTGTGAAACTGCGAATGGCTCATTAAATCAACCGTTATCGTTTATTTGATAGTACCTTACTACATGGATACCTGTGGTAATTCTAGAGCTAATACATGCTAAAAACCCCGACTCAGGAAAGGGTGCTATGTAGCAGATAAAAAACAATGCCTTCTGGGCTCCTTGGTGAGTTCATGATAGCGACGAATCGCATGGCCTTGCGCCGGCGATGGTTCATTCAAGTTTCTGCCTATCAACTTTCGATGGTAGGATAGTGGCCTACCATGGTGGCAACGGGTAACGGGAATTAGGGTATCGATTACAAAAGAGGAGCCTGAGAAACGGCTACCACATCCAAGGAAGGCAGCAGGCGCGCAAATTACCCAATCCCGATGCGGGAAGGTAGTGACATAAATAGGGATACGGGGCTCTTTTGGGTCTCGTAATTGGAATGAGAACAATTTAAATCCCTTAACGAGGGAACAATTGGAGGGCAAGTCTGGTGCCAGCAGCCGCGGTAATTCCAGCTCCAATAGCGTATCTTAAAGTGTGTCTGGCAGTTAAAAAGCTCGTAGTTGAACCTTGGGTCTGGCTACGGACCGCCTCACCGCGAGTACTGGTCCGGCTGGACCTTTCCTTGCTGGAGCTCATGGCCTTCACTGGCTGTGGGGGAACCAGGACTTTTACTGCGAAAAAATTAGAGTGTCCAAAGGAAGCCTTTGCTCGAATACATTAGCATGGAAAATAGAATAGGACGTGTGGTTCTATTTTGTCAGTTTCTAGGACCGCCGTAATGATTAATAGGGATAGTCGGGGGCGTCAGTATTCAGCTGTCAGAGGTGAAATTCTTGGATTTGCTGAAGACTAACTACTGCGAAAGCATTCGCCAAGGATGTTTTCATTAATCAGGGAACGAAAGTTAGGGGATCGAAAACGATCAGATACCGTCGTGAGAGTCGGACCATAAACTATGCCGACTAGGGATCGGACGGGGTTCTATAATGACCCGTTCGGCACACGAAAAATCAAAGTTTTTGGGTTCTGGGGGAGTAATGGTCGCAAGGCTGAAACTTAAAGAAATAGACGGAAGGGCACCACAAGGCGTGGGAGTCTGCGGCTTAATTTGACTCAACACGGGGAAACTCACCAGGTCCAGACAAAATAAGGATTGACAGATTGAGGCTCTTTCTTGGTCTTTTGGATGGTGGTGCATGGCCGTTCTTAGTCTGGTGGAGTCATTTGTCGTTGTTGCGATAACGACGTATCGGCCTTGCGATAGCCCGGTCCGCATTTGCGGGCCGCTGGCTTCTGAGAGGGACTATCGGCTCAAGCCGATGGAAGTGCGCGGCAATAACAGAGTCTGTGATGCCCTTAAATGTTCCTGGGCCGCACGCGCTACACTGACAGGGCCAGCGAGTACATCACCTTAACCGAGAGGTTTCGGTAATCTTGTTAAACCCTGTCGTGCTGGGGATAGAGCATTGCAATTATTGCTCTTCAACGAAATGCCTCGTAGGCACGAGTCATCAGCTCGTGCCGATTACGCTCCCTGCCCTTTGTACACACCGCCCGTCGCTACTACCGATTGAATGGCTCAGTGAGCCTTGGGATTGGCTTAGGAGGGTTGGCAACGACCCCCAGAGCCGAAAACTTGGTCAAACTCGGTCATTTAGAGGAAGTAAAAGTCGTAACAAGGTTTCCGTAGGTGAACCTGCGGAAGGATCATTACCGAGTGAGGGCCCTCTGGGTCCAACCTCCCACCCGTGTTTATTTTACCTTGTTGCTTCGGCGGGCCCGCCTTAACTGGCCGCCGGGGGGGCTTACGCCCCGGGCCCGCGCCCGCCGAAGACACCCTCGATCTCCTTCCTGAAGATTGTAGTCCGAGTGAAAATATAAATTATTTAAAACTTTCAACGACGGATCTCTTGGTTCCGGCATCGATGAAGAACGCAGCCAAATGCGATACGTGATGTGAATTGCAAATTCAGTGAATCATCGAGTCTTTAAACACACATTGCGCCCCCTGGTATTCCGGGGGCATGCCTGTCCGAGCATCATTGCTGCCGTCAAGCGCGGCTTGTGTGTTCGGCCCCGTCCTCCGATCCCGGGGACGGGCCCGAAGGGCAGCGGCGGCACCGCATCCGGTCCTCGAGCGTATGGGGCTTTGTCACCCGCTCTGTAGGCCCGGCCGGCGCTTGCCGATCAACCCAAATTTTTATCCAGGTTGACCTCGGATCAGGTAGGGATACCCGCTGAACTGCAAGCATATCAATAAGCGGAGGAAAAGAAACCAACAGGGATTGCCCCAGTAACGGCGAGTGAAGCGGCAAGAGCTCAAATTTGAAAGCTGGCTCCTTCGGGGTCCGCATTGTAATTTGTAGAGGATGCTTCGGAGCGGTCCCCATCTAAGTGCCCTGGAACGGGACGTCATAGAGGGTGAGAATCCCGTATGGGATGGGGTGTCCGCGCCGGTGTGACTCCTTCGACGAGTCGAGTTGTTTGGGAATCAGCTCTAAATGGGTGGTAAATTTCATCTAAAGCAAGATATTGGCCGGAGACCGATAGCGCACAAGTGAGAGTGATCGAAGATGAAAAGCACTTTGAAAAGAGAGTTAAAAAGCACGTGAAATTGTTGAAAGGGAAGCGCTTGCGACCAGACTCGCTCGCGGGGTTCAGCCGGCGTCGTGCCGGTGTACTTCCCGCGGGCGGGCCGCGCGTCGGTTTGACGGTCGGTCAAAAGGCCTCGGAAGGTAACGCCCCTAGGGGCGTCTTATAGCCCGAGGGTGCAATGCGACCTGCCTAGACGAGGAACGCGCTTCGGC
This sequence comes from Penicillium desertorum, assembly GCA_028827375.1. Classification (NCBI taxonomy): domain Eukaryota; kingdom Fungi; phylum Ascomycota; class Eurotiomycetes; order Eurotiales; family Aspergillaceae; genus Penicillium; species Penicillium desertorum. The sequence continues at coordinate 17,521 of JAPWDO010000015.1, read as the reverse complement.
TCGGACGCTGGCATAATGGTC
>JAPWDO010000015.1:10000-12500 GCA_028827375.1 Penicillium desertorum | reverse complement strand
GCAACGCCTGATCCCCCCATGACCTCCTCCCCGCGCAGTGCCTTGGGTCCCCTCGGGGGCCACTCGGTGCCCGGCCTGGTTGTTATGGGGGGCTCTCGCCGAGCTCCTCCTGGTGCCTCCGCTGTGGTGACTGAAGCCCGGGGGCCTTTTGGCGCCCGGCACCGTTGGAGTCTGTGGATCGATGGCCGCTGGCCATACCCGAAACCCAGATTCCTGGAGGGAGCCGCTCCGTGGGATCCGCCGTTCGCCGGCGTTGTCCACGGGGTCTGGACCCTCCATCCGAGGGCCACATGCCGCAGCCTGCCAGCGCCTTCACGGGCGCCTGGTCGGATCCCCTGCGTGCGGACTGGTGCTGGAGGAGTTTAGTGGGGGCAATCGGATGGTTTCAGCGTCCCCCCGGTACGCCGGGGGTGCCGCCGTAACCGGCGCCTCGTGCGCCCCTTCCATTTAACTCATTCTACCCCCTCGGGGTCGGGCATCCGGCTTAAAACCCCGGGTCGCCTTGCCATGAAGTTACCTGGTTGATTCTGCCAGTAGTCATATGCTTGTCTCAAAGATTAAGCCATGCATGTCTAAGTATAAGCAACTTGTACTGTGAAACTGCGAATGGCTCATTAAATCAGTTATCGTTTATTTGATAGTACCTTACTACATGGATACCTGTGGTAATCCTAGAGCTAATACATGCCAAAAACCCCGACTTCAGGAAGGGGTGTATTTATTAGATAAAAAACCAACGCCCTTCGGGGCTCCTTGGTGAATCATAATAGCTTAACGAATCGCATGGCCTTGCGCCGGCGATGGTTCATTCAAATTTCTGCCCTATCAACTTTCGATGGCAGGAGAGTGGCCTACCATGGTGGCAACGGGTAACGGGGAATTAGGGTTCGATTCCGGAGAGGGAGCCTGAGAAACGGCTACCACATCCAAGGAAGGCAGCAGGCGCGCAAATTACCCAATCCCGATACGGGGAGGTAGTGACAATAAATACTGATACGGGGCTCTTTTGGGTCTCGTAATTGGAATGAGAACAATTTAAATCCCTTAACGAGGAACAATTGGAGGGCAAGTCTCGGTGCCAGCAGCCGCGGTAATTCCAGCTCCAATAGCGTATATTAAAGTTGTTGCAGTTAAAAAGCTCGGGGTTGAACCTTGGGTCTGGCTGGCCGGTCCGCCTCACCGCGAGTACTGGTCCGGCTAGACCTTTCCTTCTGGGGAACCTCATGGCCTTCACTGGCTGTGGGGGGAACCAGGACTTTTACTGTGAAAAAATTAGAGTGTTCAAAGCAGGCCTTTGCTCGAATACATTAGCATGGAATAATAGAATAGGACGTGTGGTTCTATTTTGTTGGTTTCTAGGACCGCCGTAATGATTAATAGGGACAGTCGGGGGCGTCAGTATCCAGCTGTCAGAGGTGAAATCTTGGATTTGCTGAAGACTAACTACTGCGAAAGCATTCGCCAAGGATGTTTTCATTAATCAGGGAACGAAAGTTAGGGGGATCGAAGACGATCAGATACCGTCGTAGTCTTAACCATAAACTATGCCGACTAGGGATCGGACGGGATTCTATAATGACCCGTTCGGCACCTTACGAGAAATCAAAGTTTTTGGGTTCTGGGGGGAGTATGGTCGCAAGGCTGAAACTTAAAGAAATTGACGGAAGGGCATTACAAGGCGTGGAGCCTGCGGCTTAATTTGACTCAACACGGGGAAACTCACCAGGTCCAGACAAAATAAGGATTGACAGATTGAGAGCTCTTTCTTGATCTTTTGGATGGTGGTGCATGGCCGTTCTTAGTTGGTGAAGTGATTTGTCTGCTTAATTGCGATAACGAACGAGACCTCGGCCCTTAAATACCCGGTCCGCATTTGCGGGCCGCTGGCTCTTCAGGGGGACTATCGGCTCAAGCCGATGGAAGTGCGCGGCAATAACAGGTCTGTGATGCCCTTAGATGTTCTGGGCCGCACGCGCGCTACACTGACAGGGCCAGCGAGTACATCACCTTAACCGAGAGGTTTGGGTAATCTTGTTAAACCCTGTCGTGCTGGGGATAGAGCATTGCAATTATTGCTCTTCAACGAGGAATGCCTAGCAGGCACGAGTCATCAGCTCGTGCCGATTACGTCCCTGCCCTTTGTACACACCGCCCGTCGCTACTACCGATTGAATGGCTCAGTGAGGCCTTGGGATTGGCTTAGGAGGGTTGCAACGACCCCCCAGAGCCGAAAACTTGGTCAAACTCGGTCATTTAGAGGAAGTAAAAGTCGTAACAAGGTTTCCGTAGGTGAACCTGCGGAAGGATCATTACCGAGTGAGGGCCCTCTGGGTCCAACCTCCCACCCGTGTTCATTTTACCTTGTTGCTTCGGCGGGCCCGCCTTAACTGGCCGCCGGGGGGCTTACGCCCCCGGGCCCGCGCCCGCCGAAGACACCCTCGAACTCTGTCTGAAGATTGTAGTCTGAGTGAAAATATAAATTATTTAAAACTTTCAACAA
>JAPWDO010000015.1:0-5000 GCA_028827375.1 Penicillium desertorum | reverse complement strand
GTGGGGCGCCAGTTGGCGCGGCGGGGGAGTTGGCCGCACCGGCGGGCGGGGTGGAGGGCAGGTGAAGTGGAGGGGAGGCGAAGCCGGCGCGCGAGGCGCGAGGCCCGGGGTGCACGCACGGGGGGCACCTTCCGCTTCAGAAGGGGGGGGGGCTCCGGAGCAAGCCCCCTCCCCAGGGGGGTCGGTGAAGAGGCCCCCGCGACGGGGCGGAGGATATGGCGATTTTACGGATTCGCCAGTTCGCTGAACGGCTTGGGGGGGGAAGGGGGGTCGAAGGGGGCCACCTTCCCGGGGGGCCAGGGACTGGGGACTTTGGTGGGGGGCCGTACAGAGCAAGCCCCCTGCATGGGGGGTTGGGGACGGCGCCGGCGAGGTGATCGGGGGCGCGGCGGTGGGCTCGGGCGGGCATACTGGCCAGTTGGCGCGGGGTCGCATCGGGGCCCCCAGGTGCACATATATATCATCATCACACCGTGGTGGTGAGAACCATTAGACATGGACCACCGGTCCGTCGATATATATATATACCCCATGCACATGCCCGGTTCACGAAGCCTTAGGGGCGGGGGCCGGTCGGGGGGGCTCACCCCCGAAGGCACGCTCGAAGGACTTATCACGTTACTTTACGACTTTTCAAACGACTAAGTACCCCAAATGTCACTCAGCTTTTCGAAAAAGTGGCCCACTTTGTATGGTGATTTTGTCGTGTACGGTCCACCCCCATACAAAAATTGTCCCCCGCAGCAATTTCTAGCCACTTCCACCGCATTTCGGATTTTCACATCCCAAATGGGGTCGGTGAGTCTGCGCAGACGAGGACAACTCGTCTCTGCATCTTCCCTGCCAGGCTGATCCTCTCTCCGGTTCTGATGGTTGCTGCCTTGCGCCGCTCCTCAGTCCCGGGGGGGTTCACCCACCGCAGTGGTGTCATCCGGGCCCGATCAATGCCTGATCCCCCCATGACCTCCTCCCCGCGCAGTGCCTTGGGTCCCCTCGGGGGGCCACTCGGTGCCCGGCCTGGTCGTCACGGGGGGCTCTCGCCGAGTCCTCCCTGGTGCCTCCGCTGTGGTGACTGAAGCCCGGGGCCTTTCGGCGCCCGGCACTGTTGGAGTCTGTGGATCGATGGCCGCTGGCCATACCCGAAACCCAGATTCCTGGAAGGAGCCGCCCCGTGGGATCCGCCGTTCGCCGGCGTTGTCCACGGGGTCTGAACCCTTCATCCGAGGGCCACATGCCGCAGCCTGCCAGCGCCTTCACGGGCGCCTGGTCGGATCCCCTGCGCGCGGACCGGTGCCGGAGGAGTTCAGTGGGGGCAATCGGATGGTTTCAGCGTCCCCCCGGACGCCGGGGTGCCGCTGTAACCGGGCGCCTCGTGCGCCCCTTCCATTTAACTACATTCTACCTCCTCGGGATCGGGATCCGGCTTAAAACCCCGGGTCGCCTTGCCATGAAGTTACCTGGTTGATTCTGCCAGTAGTCATACGCTTGTTCTTAAGATTAAGCCATGTATGTCTAAGTATAAGCAACTTGTACTGTGAAACTGCGAATGGCTCATTAAATCAGTTATCGTTTATTTGATAGTACCTTACTTATATGGATACCTGTGGTAATTCTAGAGCTAATACATGCTAAAAACCCCGACTTCAGGAAAGGGTGTATTTATTAGATAAAAAACCAACGCCCTTCGGGGCTCCTCGGTGAATCATAATAGCTTAACGAATCGCATGGCCTTGCGCCGGCGATGGTTCATTCAAATTTCTGCCCTATCAACTTTCGATGGCAGGATAGTGGCCTACCATGGTGGCAACGGGTAACGGGAATTAGGGTTCGATTCCGGAGAGGGAGCCCGAGAAACGGCTACCACATCCAAGGAAGGCAGCAGGCGCGCAAATTACCCAATCCCGATACGGGGAGGTAGCGTAATAACAAACTGATACGGGGCTCTTTCGGGTCTCGTAATTGGAATGAGAACAATTTAAATCCCTTAACGAGGAACAATTGGAGGGCAAGTCTGGTGCCAGCAGCCGCGGTAATTCCAGCTCCAATAGCGTATATTAAAGTTGTCGCAGTTAAAAAGCTCGTAGTTGAACCTTGGGGTCTGGCTGGCCTGTCCGCCTCACCGCGAGTACTGGTCCGGCTGGACCTTTCCTTCTGGGAACCTCATGGCCTTCACTGGCTGTGGGGGGAACCAGGACTTTTACTGCGAAAAAATTAGAGTGTTCAAAGCAGGCCTTTGCTCGAATACATTACATGGAAAATAGAATAGGACGTGTGGTTCTATTTTGTTGGTTTCTAGGACCGCCGTAATGATTAATAGTCGGGGGCGTCGGTATTCAGCTGTCAGAGGTGAAATTCTTGGATTTTGCTGAAGACTAACTACTGCGAAAGCATTCGCCAAGGATGTTTTCATTAATCAGGGAACGAAAGTTAGGGGATCGAAGACGATCAGATACCGTTGTAGTCTAACCATAAACTATGCCGACTAGGGATCGGACGGGATTCTATAATGACCCGTTCGGCACCTTACGAGAAATCAAAGTTTTCGGGTTCTGGGGGAGGTATGGTCGCAAGGCTGAAACTTAAAGAAATTGACGGAAGGGCACCACAAGGCGTGGAGCCTGCGGCTTAATTTGATCTAACACGGGGAAACTCACCAGGTCCAGACAAAATAAGGATTGACAGATTGAGAGCTCTTTCTTGATCTTTTGGATGGCGACGGCCGTTCTTAGTTGGTGAGTGATTTGTCTGCTTAATTGCGATAACGAACGAGACCTCGGCCCTTAAATAGCCCGGTCCGCATTTGCGGGCCGCTGGCTTCTTAAGGGGATGATCGGCTCAAGCCGATGGAAGTGCGCGGCAATAACAGGTCTGTGATGCCCTTAGATGTTCTGGGCCGCATGCGCGTACACGGACAGGGCCAGCGAGTACATCACCTTAACCGAGAGGTTTGGGTAATCTTGTTAAACCCTGTCGTGCTGGGGATAGCATTGCAATTATTGCTCTTCAACGAGGAACGCCTAGTAGGCACGAGTCATCAGCTCGTGCCGATTACGTCCCTGCCCTTTGTACACCGCCCGTCGCTACTACCGATTGAACGGGTCAGGTGAGGCTTGGGATTGGCTTAGGAGGGTTGGCAATGACCCCCCAGAGCCGAAAACTTGGTCAAACTCGGTCACTCAGAGGAAGTAAAAGTCGTAACAAGGTTTCCGTAGGTGAACCTGCGGAAGGATCATTACCGAGTGAGGGCCCTCTGGGTCCAACCTCCCCATCAGCTGTCGTGCTGACCTTGTCGCTTCGGCGGGCCCGCTTAACTGGCCGCCGGGGGGTTACGCCCCCGGGCCCGCGCCTGCTGAAGACATCTTCGAACTACGTCTGAATATTGTAGTCTGAGTGAAAATATAAATTATTTAAAACTTTCAACAACGGATCTCCCGTGGTTCCGGCATCGATGAGAACGCAGCGAAATGCGATACGGAATGCCAATTGAAATTCAGTGAATCATCGAGTCTTTGAACGCACATTGCGCCCCCGGTATTCCGGGGGCATGCCTGTCCGAGCGTCATTGCTGCCCTCAAGCACGGCTTGCGCGTCGGGGTCTGTCCTCCGATCCCGGGGACGGGCCCAAAGGGCAGCGGCGGCACTGCGTCCGGTCCTCGAGCGTATGGGGTTCGTCACCCGCTCTGTAGGCCCGGCCGGCGCTTGCCGATCAACCCGGATTTTTATCCAGGTCGACCTCGGATCAGGTAGGGATACCCGCTGAACTTGAGCATATCAATAAGCGGAGGAAAAGAAACCAACAGGGATTGCCCCAGTAACGGCGAGTGAAGCGGCAGAGTTTAAATTGAAAGCTGGCTCCTTCGGGGTCCGCATTGGAATTCGTAGAGGACGTTTGGAGCGGTCCCATCTAAGTGCCCTGGAACGGGACGTCATAGAGGGTGAGAATCCCGTATGGGATGGGGTGTCCGCGACCGTGCGAAGCTCCTTCGACGAGTCGAGTTGTTTGGGAATGCAGCTCTAAATGGGTGGTAAATTCCATCTAAAGCTAAATATTGGCCGAGACCGATAGCGCACAAGTAAAGGGATCGAAGATGAAAAGCACTTTGAAAGGAGAGTTAAAAAGCACGTGAAATCGTTGAAAGAGCGCTCCGCGACCAGACTCGCTCGCGGGGTTCAGCCGGCATTCGTGCCGGTGCGTCCCCGCGGGCGGGCCAGCGTCGGTTTGGGCGGTCGGTCAAAGGCCCTCGCAGGTAACGCCCCAGGGCGTTACTTAGCCGAGGGTGCAATGCGACCTGCCCAGACCGAGGAACGCGCTTCGGCTCGGACGCTGGCATAATGGTCGTAAACGACCCGTCTTAAACACGGACCAGTGATACCAACATCTACGCGAGTGTTCGGGATGTTTAACCCGTGCGCGAAGTGAAAGCGAACGGAGGTGGGAACCCTCGCGGGTGCACCATCGACCGATCCTGAAGTCTTCGGGATGGATTTGAGTAAGAGCGTAGCTGTCGGGAGATGGTGAACTATGCCTGAATAAGGTGAAGCCAGAAGAAATCTGCTGGTGGAGGCTCGTAGCGGTTCTGACGTGCAAATCGATCGTTGAATTTGGGTACAGAAGGTGAAGATGAACTGAACCATCTGGTAGCTGGTTCCTGCCGAAGTTTCCCTCAGGATAGCAGTAACGCGAATTCAGTTTTATGAGGTAAAGCGAATGATTAGAGGCCTTGGGGTCGTAAACAACCTTAACCTATTCTCAAACTTTAAATATGTAAGAAGCCCTTGTTGCTTAATTGAACGTGGGCATTAGAATGATGCGTTACTAGTGGGCCATTTTGGAAGCAGAACTGGCGATGCGGGATGAACTGAACGCGAGGTTAAGTGCCGGAATACATGATCAGACACCACAAAAGGCGTTAGTTTATCTAGACAGCCCGACGGTGGCCATGGAAGTCGGAATCCGCTGAAGAGGAGCGCGTAACAACTCACGGGCCGATGAACTAGCC
>JAPWDO010000012.1:95000-96754 GCA_028827375.1 Penicillium desertorum | reverse complement strand
GGGGCTTCGGATGGCAGGCACTAGAGAGCCAGGTCCCTCCGGCAGGGGGGTCGTTGGCGAGGGCCCCTGGCTCGGGGGAGAGATATGGTGCCTTTGAGGATTGGCCACTCTCCGACGGGTTGGCCGGGGGTCGGAGCGGGGGGTCGGAGGGGCAGGCCTGTCCGGGCCGTCCGGGGGCGGGGCGTTTGAGGGGGATAGTGTAAAGTAGCTCTCTTGCCAGGATGAGCCAGTGGAGAGCTCCCCCTTGCGGGGGACAGAGGGGGGAGATATGGTGACCTTTGGTGATTTGCCAGTTCGCTCGACGGCTGGGCCGGGGGGCTCCGGAGCGGGGGTCGAGGGGCAGCCTTTCCAGGCAGGTGGGGAGGCGGGGTCTTTGATGAGAAGGCACTGCAGACGCAGCCCCCTCCCCCCGGGGAGGGGGGTCGGAGGAGGGCCCCTGCGACGGGGTCAGGAGACTGGCATTGTCATTGTCGGGGGGTGGTGGGCCTGGGCTGGAGGGTCGAAGAGTGACCTTCCCGGGGCCTTCGGGGGGCTTGGCCCCGAAGGCATGCCCGAAGGACTTGTCACGTGGCTTTACGGTTTCTCAAACGACTAAGTACCCGAATGTCACCCAGCTTTTCAAAAAAGGTGGCCCACTTTGTATGGTGCTTTCGTGTGCACGGTCCACCCCCATATAAAAATTGCCCCCGGAGCAGTTTCTAGCCACTTCTACTGCATTCTGGGCTTTTTTACACCCCAAATGGGGTCGGTGAGTCTGTGCAGGAAGCGACCCGGGCCCGACGGTTCGGGGCTGAGGGAGCGAGGGTCCGCAAGAGTGGCTGCGTTGCGTTGCGTGAGGGATGCCGGCATGGCGGGGGATCTCGGGGGTGGGGGCCCTGGCAGGGTGACCCTCGCGGGACGACCCCCCGGCACGCCGGTCCCCACTAACCATGCGCCACCGGCGGCCCCCCTCCCCCCAGCCCCGGGCGAGGGGCGGCCGGCGGTGCTCCGCGGCCCTGGAAGGGGGCGTGGGCCAGTTGGCGCGGCGGGGGGCGGCCGCACGGGCGGGCGGGGTGGAGGGCAGGTGAAGTGGAGGGGAGGCGAAGCCGGCGCGCGAGGCGCGAGGCCCGGGGTGCACGCACGGGGGGCACCTTCCGCTTTAGAAGGGGGGGGGGGTTCGGCAGCCCCCCCCCCAGGGGGGTCGGTGAAGAGGCCCCCGCGACGGGGCGGAGGATATGGCGATTTTACGGATCCGCCAGTTCGCCGAACGGCTTGGGGGGAAGGGGGGGAGGGGGCCAAACGCCTTCCCCGGGGGGCCGGGGACCGGGGGCTTTGGTGGGGGGCCGTATAGAGCAAGCCCCCTGCATGGGGGGTTGGGGATGGCGCCGGCGAGGTGATCGGGGGCGCGGCGGTGGGCTCGGGCGGGCATACTGGCCAGTTGGCGCGGGGTCGCATCGGGGCCCCGAGGCCGATACATGTGTGTCATCAACACCGTGGTGGTGAGAACCACTAGGCACATGGACCACCGGTCCGTCGATATATATAGTATACCCCATGCACATGCCCGGTCCCACGAAGCCTTAGGGGCGGGGGCGGGTCGGGGGGGGCTCACCCCGAAGGCACGCCCGAAGGACTTATCACGTGACTTTACGACCTTTCAAACCGACCGATGCACCCCAAATGTCACTCAGCTTTTCGAAAAAGTGGCCCACTTTGTATGGTGATTCTGCCAGGTGTCCACCCCCATACAAAAATTGTCCCCCGCAGCAATTTCT
>JAPWDO010000012.1:60000-62500 GCA_028827375.1 Penicillium desertorum | reverse complement strand
GCAGGTGGGGAGGCGGGGTCTTTGATAGAAGGCACTGTAGAGCCAGCCCCCCTCCCCCCCGGGGAGGGGGGTCGGTGAAGAGGCCCCCGCGACGGGGTAGGAGATATGGCATCGTCATTGTCGGGGGTGGTGGGCCTGGGCTGGAGGGTCGAAGGGGGCGACCTTCCCGGGGGCCTTCGGGGGGGCTCGGCCCCGAAGGCATGCCCGAAGGACTTGTCACGTGGCTTTACGGTTTCTCAAACGACTAAGTACCCCAAATGTCACCCAGCTTTTCGAAAAAGTGGCCCACTTTGTATGGTGTTTTTGTCGTGCACGGTCCACCCCCATACAAAAATTGCCCCCCGGAGCAGTTTCTAGCCACTTCTACTGCATTTTGGATTTTTACACCCCAAATGGGGTCGGTGAGTCTGTGTAGAAGCGACCCGGGCCCAACGGTCCGGGGCTGAGGGAGTGAGGGTCCGCAAGAGTGGCTGCGTTGCGTTGCGTGAGGGATGCCGGCATGGCGGGGGATCTTACGGTGGGGGCCCTGGCAGGGTGACCCTCGCGGTACGACCCCCCCGGCACGCCGGTCCCCACGTAACCATGCGCCACCGGCGGTCCCCCCTCCCCCAGCCCCGGGCGAGGGCGGCCGGCGGTGCTTCGCGGCCCTGGGAAGGGGGGCGTGGGGCGCCAGTTGGCGCGGCGGGGGAGTTGGCCGCACCGGCGGGCGGGGTGGAGGGCAGGTGAAGTGGAGGGGAGGCGAAGCCGGCGCGCGAGGCGCGAGGCCCGGGGTGCACGCACGGGGGGGCACCTTCCGCTTTAGAAGGGGGGGGGGGGGGGCTTTGGAGCAAGCCCCCTCCCCCAGGGGGGTCGGTGAAGAGGCCCCCGCGACGGGGCGGAGGATATGGCGATTTTACGGATTCGCCAGTTCGCCGAACGGCTTGGGGGGGAAGGGGGGTCGAAGGGGGCCACCTTCCCGGGGGGCCAGGGACCGGGGGCTTTGGTGGGGGGGCCGTATAGAGCAAGCCCCCTGCATGGGGGGTTGGGGACGGCGCCGGCGAGGTGATCGGGGGCGCGGCGGTGGGCTCGGGCGGGCATACTGGCCAGTTGGCGCGGGGTCGCATCGGGGCCCCCAGGTGCAATATATATATATCATCAACACCGTGGTGGTGAGAACCACTAGGCACATGGACCACCGGTCCGTCGATATATATATATACCCCATGCACATGCCCGGTCCCACGAAGCCTTAGGGGCGGGGGCCGGTCGGGGGGGGCTCACCCCCGAAGGCACGCCCGAAGGACTTATCACGTGACTTTACGACTTTTCAAACGACTAAGTACCCCAAATGTCACTCAGCTTTTCGAAAAAGTGGCCCACTTTGTATGGTGATTTTGTCGTGCACGGTCCACCCCCATACAAAAATTGTCCCCCGCAGCAATTTCTAGCCACTTCTACTGCATTTTGGATTTTTACACCCCAAATGGGGTCGGTGAGTCTGTGTAGAGACGAGGACAACTCGTCTCCGCATCTTCCCTGCCAGGCTGATCCTCTCTCCGGTTCTGATGGTTGCTGCCTTGTGCCGCTCCTCAGTCCCGGGGGGGGTTCACCCACCGCAGTGGTGTCATCCGGGACCCAGCAACGCCTGATCCCCCCATGACCTCCTCCCCGCGCAGTGCCTTGGGTCCCCTCGGGGGCCACTCGGTGCCCGGCCTGGTTGTTATGGGGGGGCTCTCGCCGAGCTCCTCCCTGGTGCCTCCGCTGTGGTGACTGAAGCCCGGGGGCCTTTTGGCGCCCGGCACCGTTGGAGTCTGTGGATCGATGGCCGCTGGCCATACCCGAAACCCAGATTCCTGGAGGGAGCCGCCCCGTGGGATCCGCCGTTCGCCGGCGTTGTCCACGGGGTCTGGACCCTTCATCCGAGGGCCACATGCCGCAGCCTGCCAGCGCCTTCACGGGCGCCTGGTCGGATCCCCTGCGTGCGGACTGGTGCTGGAGGAGTTTAGTGGGGGCAATTGGATGGTTTCAGCGTCCCCCCCGGTACGCCGGGGGTGCCGCCGTAACCGGGCGCCTCGTGCGCCCCTTCCATTTAACTACATTCTACCCCCCTCGGGGGTCGGGCACCCGGCTTAAAACCCCGGGTCGCCTTGCCATGAAGTTACCTGGTTGATTCTGCCAGTAGTCATATGCTTGTCTCAAAGATTAAGCCATGCATGTCTAAGTATAAGCAACTTGTACTGTGAAACTGCGAATGGCTCATTAAATCAGTTATCGTTTATTTGATAGTACCTTACTACATGGATACCTGTGGTAATTCTAGAGCTAATACATGCTAAAAACCCCGACTTCAGGAAGGGGTGTATTTATTAGATAAAAAACCAACGCCCTTCGGGGCTCCTTGGTGAATCATAATAACTTAACGAATCGCATGGCCTTGCGCCGGCGATGGTTCATTCAAATTTCTGCCCTATCAACTTTCGATGGTAGGATAGTGGCCTACCATGGTGGCAACGGGTAACGG
>JAPWDO010000012.1:50000-52500 GCA_028827375.1 Penicillium desertorum | reverse complement strand
ATCCTCTCTCCGGTTCTGATGGTTGCTGCCTTGTGCCGCTCCTCAGTCCCGGGGGGGGGGTTCACCCACCGCAGTGGTGTCATCCGGGACCCAGCAACGCCTGATCCCCCCCATGACCTCCTCCCCGCGCAGTGCCTTGGGTCCCCTCGGGGGCCACTCGGTGCCCGGCCTGGTTGTTATGGGGGGGCTCTCGCCGAGCTCCTCCCTGGTGCCTCCGCTGTGGTGACTGAAGCCCGGGGGCCTTTTGGCGCCCGGCACCGTTGGAGTCTGTGGATCGATGGCCGCTGGCCATACCCCGAAACCCAGATTCCTGGAGGAGAGCCGCCCCCGTGGGATCCGCCGTTCGCCGGCGTTGTCCACGGGGTCTGGACCCTTCATCCGAGGGCCACATGCCGCAGCCTGCCAGCGCCTTCACGGGCGCCTGGTCGGATCCCCTGCGTGCGGACTGGTGCTGGAGGAGTTTAGTGGGGGCAATTGGATGGTTTCAGCGTCCCCCCGGTACGCCGGGGGTGCCGCCGTAACCGGGCGCCTCGTGCGCCCCTTCCATTTAACTACATTCTACCCCCTCGGGGGTCGGGCACCCGGCTTAAAACCCCGGGTCGCCTTGCCATGAAGTTACCTGGTTGATTCTGCCAGTAGTCATATGCTTGTCTCAAAGATTAAGCCATGCATGTCTAAGTATAAGCAACTTGTACTGTGAAACTGCGAATGGCTCATTAAATCAGTTATCGTTTATTTGATAGTACCTTACTACATGGATACCTGTGGTAATTCTAGAGCTAATACATGCTAAAAACCCCGACTTCAGGAAGGGGTGTATTTATTAGATAAAAAACCAACGCCCTTCGGGGCTCCTTGGTGAATCATAATAACTTAACGAATCGCATGGCCTTGCGCCGGCGATGGTTCATTCAAATTTCTGCCCTATCAACTTTCGATGGTAGGATAGTGGCCTACCATGGTGGCAACGGGTAACGGGGAATTAGGGTTCGATTCCGGAGAGGGAGCCTGAGAAACGGCTACCACATCCAAGGAAGGCAGCAGGCGCGCAAATTACCCGATCCCGATACGGGGAGGTAGTGACAATAAATACTGATACGGGGCTCTTTTGGGTCTCGTAATTGGAATGAGAACAATTTAAATCCCTTAACGAGGAACAATTGGAGGGCAAGTCTGGTGCCAGCAGCCGCGGTAATTCCAGCTCCAATAGCGTATATTAAAGTTGTTGCAGTTAAAAAGCTCGTAGTTGAACCTTGGGTCTGGCTGGCCGGTCCGCCTCACCGCGAGTACTGGTCCGGCTGGACCTTTCCTTCTGGGGAACCTCATGGCCTTCACTGGCTGTGGGGGGAACCAGGACTTTTACTGTGAAAAAATTAGAGTGTTCAAAGCAGGCCTTTGCTCGAATACATTAGCATGGAATAATAGAATAGGACGTGTGGTTCTATTTTGTTGGTTTCTAGGACCGCCGTAATGATTAATAGGGATAGTCGGGGGCGTCAGTATTCAGCTGTCAGAGGTGAAATTCTTGGATTTGCTGAAGACTAACTACTGCGAAAGCATTCGCCAAGGATGTTTTCATTAATCAGGGAACAAAAGTTAGGGGATCGAAGACGATCAGATACCGTCGTAGTCTTAACCATAAACTATGCCGACTAGGGATCGGACGGGATTCTATAATGACCCGTTCGGCACCTTACGAGAAATCAAAGTTTTTGGGTTCTGGGGGGAGTATGGTCGCAAGGCTGAAACTTAAAGAAATTGACGGAAGGGCACCACAAGGCGTGGAGCCTGCGGCTTAATTTGACTCAACACGGGGAAACTCACCAGGTCCAGACAAAATAAGGATTGACAGATTGAGAGCTCTTTCTTGATCTTTTGGATGGTGGTGCATGGCCGTTCTTAGTTGGTGGAGTGATTTGTCTGCTTAATTGCGATAACGAACGAGACCTCGGCCCTTAAATAGCCCGGTCCGCATTTGCGGGCCGCTGGCTTGTTAGGGGGACTATCGGCTCAAGCCGATGGAAGTGCGCGGCAATAACAGGTCTGTGATGCCCTTAGATGTTCTGGGCCGCACGCGCGCTACACTGACAGGGCCAGCGAGTACATCACCTTAACCGAGAGGTTTGGGTAATCTTGTTAAACCCTGTCGTGCTGGGGATAGAGCATTGCAATTATTGCTCTTCAACGAGGAATGCCTAGTAGGCACGAGTCATCAGCTCGTGCCGATTACGTCCCTGCCCTTTGTACACACCGCCCGTCGCTACTACCGATTGAATGGCTCAGTGAGGCCTTGGGATTGGCTTAGGAGGGTTGGCAACGACCCCCCCAGAGCCGAAAACTTGGTCAAACTCGGTCATTTAGAGGAAGTAAAAGTCGTAACAAGGTTTCCGTAGGTGAACCTGCGGAAGGATCATTACCGAGTGAGGGCCCTCTGGGTCCAACCTCCCACCCGTGTTTATTTTACCTTGTTGCTTCGGCGGGCCCGCCTTAACTGGCCGCC
>JAPWDO010000012.1:0-2500 GCA_028827375.1 Penicillium desertorum | reverse complement strand
GCGGTGCTTCGCGGCCCTGGGAAGGGGGGCGTGGGGCGCCAGTTGGCGCGGCGGGGGAGTTGGCCGCACCGGCGGGCGGGGTGGAGGGCAGGTGAAGTGGAGGGGAGGCGAAGCCGGCGCGCGAGGCGCGAGGCCCGGGGGTGCACGCACGGGGGGGACCTTCCGCTTAGAAGGGGGGGGGGCTTGAGCCCCCCCCCAGGGGGGCCGTGAAGAGGCCCCCGCGACGGGGCGGAGGATATGGCGATTTACGGATTCGCCAGTCGCCGAACGGCTTGGGGGGAAGGGGGGTCGAAGGGGGCCACCTTCCCGGGGGCCAGGGACCGGGGGCTTTGGTGGGGGGCCGTATGAGGCAAGCCCCCTGCATGGGGGGGTTGGGGACGGCGCGGCGAGGTGATCGGGGGCGCGGCGGTGGGCTCGGGCGGGCATACTGGCCAGTTGGCGCGGGGTCGCATCGGGGCCCCCAGGTACAGTGGATATATCATCAACACCGTGGTGGTGAGAGCCGCTAGCGCATGGACCACCGGTCCGTCGATATATATATACCCCCATGCACATGCCCGGTCCACGAAGCCTTAGGGGCGGGGGCCGGTCGGGGGGGCTCACCCCCGAAGGCACGCCGAAGGGCTTATCACGTGACTTTACGACTTTTCAAACGACTAAGTACCCCAAATGTCACTCAGCTTTTCGAAAAAGTGGCCCACTTTGTATGGTGATTTTGTCGTGCACGGTCCACCCCCATCCAAAAATTGTCCCCCGCAGCAATTCTAGCCACTTCTACTGCATTTTGGATTTTTACACCCAAATGGGGTCGGTGAGTCTGTGTAGAGACGAGGACAACTCTATCCGCATCTTCCCTGCCAGGGCTGATCCTCTCTCCGGTTCTGATGGTTGCTGCCTTGCGCCGCTCCTGAGTCCCGGGGGGGTTCACCCCACCGGAATGGTGTCATCCGGGACCCAGGGACGCCTGATCCCCCCATGACCTCCTCCCCGCGCAGTGCCTTGGGTCCCCCTCGGGGCCACTCGTGCCCGGCCTGGTTGTTATGGGGGGGTCTTGTCGAGCTCCTCCCTGGTGCCTCCGCTGTGGTGACTGAAGCCCGAGGGCCTTCGGCGCCCGGCACCGTTGGAGTCTGTGGATCGATGGCGGCTGGCCATACCCGAAACTCAGATTCCCGGAGAAGCCGCCCCGTGGTATCCGCCGTTCGCCGGCGTTGTCCACGGGGTCTGGATCATCCGAGGGCCACATGCCGCAGCCTGCCAGCGCCTTCACGGGCGCCTGGTCGGATCCCCTGCGTGCGGACTGGCGCTGGAGGAGTTTAGCGGGGGCAATTGGATGGTTTCAGCGTCCCCCCGGTACGCCGGGGGTGCCGCCGTAACCGGGCGCCTCGTGCGCCCTTCCATTTAACTACATTCTACCCCTCGGGACCCGGTTAAAACCCCGGGTCGCCTTGCCATGAAGTTACCTGTTGATTCTGCCAGTAGTCATATGCTTGTCTCAAAGATTAAGCCATGCATGCTCAAAGGATAAAGCAACTTACTGTGAAACTGCGAATGGCTCATCAATCAGTTATTGTTTATTTGTAGCCCACTATATGGCATACCTGTGGCAATTTTAGAGCTAATACATGCTAAAAACCCCGACTTCAGGGAAGGGTGTATTTATTAGATAAAAAATCGACGAACCCTTCGGGGGCTCTTGGTGAATCATAATAACTTAACGAATCGTATGGCTTGCGCCGCGATGGTTCATTCAAATTTCCGCCTGATCAACTTTCGATGGTAGGATAGTGGCCTACCATGGCGGAAGAACGGGTAACCGGGAATTAGGGTTCGATTCCGGAGAGGGAGCCTGAGAAACGGCTACCACATCCAAGGAAGGCAGCAGGCGCGCAAATTACCCAATCCCGATACGGGAGGTAGTGACAATAAATACTGATACGGGGACTCTTTTGGGCTCTCGCATTGGTAATGAGAACAATTTAAACCCTTAACGAGGAACAATTGGAGGGCAAGTCTGGTGCCAGCAGCCGCGGTAATTCCAGCTCCAATAGCGTATATTAAAGTTGTTGCAGTTAAAAAGCTCGTAGTTGAACCTTGGGTCTGGCTGGCCGGTCCGCCTCACCGCGAGTACTGGTCCGGCTGGACCTTTCCTTCTGGAACCTCATGGCCTTCACTGGCTGTGGGGGGAACCAGGACTTTTACTGTGAAAAAATTAGAGTGTTCAAAGCAGGCCTTTGCTCGAATACATTAGCATGGAATAATAGACAGGAAGATGCGGTGGTTCTATTTTGTTGGTTTCTAGGACCGCCGTAACGATTAATAAGGATAGTCGGGGGCGTCAGTATTCAGCTGTCAGAGGTGAAATTCTGGCATCGCTGGATAACTACTGCGAAAGCATCGCCAAGGATGTTTTCATTAATCAGGGAACGAAAGTTAGGGGATCGAAGACGATCAGATACCGTCGTAGTCTTAACCATAAACTATGCCGACTAGGGATCGGACG
>JAPWDO010000011.1:87500-94550 GCA_028827375.1 Penicillium desertorum | reverse complement strand
GGGAAGCGCTTGCGATCAGATCGCTCGCGAGGTTCAGCCGCATTCGTGCCGGTGCATCTTCCCGCGGGCGGGCCAGCGTCGGTTCGGTGGTCGGTCAAAGGCCTCGCAGGTACGGCCCAGGGCGTTTACAGCGAGGGCTGCAATGCGACCTGCCTGAGACCGGAGGAACGCGCTTCGGCTCACGCTGGCATAATGGTTGAGAAACGACCCGTTCGCAAATAGGTACCAAGGAGCTCAACATTTACGCGAGTGTTCGGGTTATTAAACCCGTGCGCGAAGTGAAAGCGAACGGAGGTGGGAATCCTCGCGGTGCACCATCGACCGATCTGGAACGCGATATCCCAGTAGAGCGTAGCTGTCGGGACCCGAAAGATGGTGAACTATGTCAACAAAGCCAACCAGACGACTGGTGGAGGCTCGTAGCGGTTCTGCGCGCAAAATCGATCGTCGAATTTGGGTATAGGGGCGAAAGACTAACCCGGCTCATCTGCACTGGTTCCTGCTGAAGTTTCCCTCAGGAGAGCAGTAACGCGAATTCAGTTTCACGAGGTAAAGCGAATGATTAGAGGCCTTGGGTTGAGCACCTAACCTATTCTTAACTTTAAGTATGTAAAGAGCCCTTGTTGCTTAATTGAACGTGGGCATTAAAGACGATGCGTTACTAGTGGGCCATTTCAACAGAACTGGCGATGCGGGATGAACCGAACGCGAGGTTAAGGTGCTGGATACACGCTCATCAGACACCACAAAAAGGCGTCAGTTCACCCAGACACCCGACGGTGGCCATGGAAATTGGAATCCGCTATAGTGCGCGTAACAATCACGGGCTGAATGAACTAGCCTGAACGATGGCGCTTAAGCGTGTTACCCATACCTCGCCGTCAGGAGAAACCAGCTGACGAATAGGCAGGCGTGGGGGTCCGCGCGTAGCCTCAGGATCCCGGGTCGAACGGCTCAGCCGCAGATCTCGGAGAACATCTTGAAATGAGAACTTTGAGGACCGAAGCGGAAAAGGTTCCATGCGTGAGTTGACATGGGTTAGTCGATCCTAGGATAGGGGAGTTCCGTTTGAAGGCGCCCTTGTGCGCGGCGCGCCGAATAGGAAGCCGGTTAACATTCCGGCACCTGATATGTGGATTCTCCACGGCAATGTAACTGAACGCGGAGACTTGCTGGGGGTCCGGACAAAGTTTCTTCCTTCTTGAACAGCCTATCACCCTTAAATCGGTTTGTCCGGCAGCCGAGAGTTCCATGGGCAGAGCGCCGCACTTTTGCGGCGTCCGGGTGCGCCCCGATGACCCTTGAAAATCCGCGGGAGGAATAGCTTCACGCCAGGTTGTACTCATAACCGCAGCAGGTTTCCAAGGTGCAGAGTCCAGTTGAGATAGAACAACGTAGAGCAAGGGAAGTCGGCAAGCTGGACCTGGATTTCGAGAAGGATCGGCTCTAAGGGTCGGGCTCGCTGGGTTGGGAACCTCCTGGAGCAGCAGGGGCAGCCGGCAACCGGCTGGCGCCCCGCAGCACCGGGAGGGGACGCCCTCGGCAGGCTTCGGCCGTCCGGCGGGGCGATTAACGACCAACTTAGAACTGGTACGGACAAGGGGAATCTGACTGCTCAATTAAAACATAGCATTGCGATGGCCAGAAAGTGGTGTTGACGCAATGTGATTTCTGCCCAGTGCTCCGAATGTCAAAGTGAAGAATTTCAACCAAGCGCGGGTAAACGGCGGGAGTAACTATGACTCTCTTAAGGTAGCCAAACGCTCGTCACCTACCTAGTGACGCGCATGAATGGATTAACGAGATTCCCACTGTCCGTATCTACAACCTAGCGAAACCACAGCCAGGGGCGGTGGCAGATCAGCGGGGAAAGAAGACCCGTTGAGCTTGATTCAAATTCGACATTGTGAAAAGACATATGGGGTGTAGTACAGGTGGGAGCTCCGGCGCCAGTGAAATACCACTACCTTTATCGTTTTTTTACTTATTCAATGAAGCGGAACTGGGCTTCACCGCCCATCTTCTGGCGTTAAGGTCCTTCGCGGGCCGATCTGGGTTGAAGACATTGTCAGGTGGGAGTTTGGCTGGGGCGGCACATCCGTTAAACAACAATGCAGGTGTCCTAAGGGGGACTCATGGAGAACAAAAATCTCCAGCAGAACAAAAGGGTAAAAGTCCCCTCGATTTTGATTTTCAGTGTGAATACAAACCATGAAAGTGTGGCCTATCGATCCTTTAGTCCCTCGAAATTCGAGGCTAGAGGTGCCAGAAAAGTACCATAGGAACTGGTTGTGGCAGCCAAGCGTTCATAGCGATGTTGCTTTTTGATCCTTCCGATGTCGGCTCTTCCTATCATACCGAGCAGAATTCGGTAAGCGTTGGATTGTTCACCCACTAATAGGGAACGTGAGCTGGGTTTAGACCGTCGTGAGACAGGTCAGTTTTACCTGACTGATGAAGGTCGCCGCAACGGTAATTCAATTTAGTACGAGAGGAACCGTTGATTCAGATAATTGGTTTTTGCGGCTGTCTGACCAGGCAGCTGCCGCGATGCTACCATCTGCCGGATCATGGCTAACGCCTCCAAGTCAGAATCCGTGCCGGAACGTGGCGATTTCGCCCGCACGTCGTAGTTGGATACGAATAGGCCTTTCGCCGACCACCCAGCAGGCTGGGCGATGGCTCCCGGGAGAAACCCTCGGAGCTGGCTAGCGGATCGCAACGCTCACCTCGCGCGGGGATAGATCCCTCTGCAGACGACTGAAGTGACCAAGCGTGTCGCCAAGCGGTCAAGCAGCCTCGTTGCTACGAGTCGCTGAGCGTCAGCCCGACCTCGGCTAGATCGTCGGTTTTACACCTCCCCACAACCTATCCGGCAGCGCCGGGCACTTGGGGGGGAAGCCGGATGGCGGGCCTTGGGCCCGTATCTGCGCGGTAGGTCTGCTTGCCAGTTGGTTCAACAGCCATGGGGGCATACGGGTCGCGACAGGGGGGGGTCTGGCGACGGGGGGCTTCAGGGTCAGATCCCCCCGACGCCAGTTGGCTGAGGGGGCATGGGGGGGATTTCCCGAGGCAGGTGGTGGGGGAGCAATGGGGCCTGGGGCCTTTGTTTTCCCTGACAGAGGGTCGCACCTTCCTTCGTGGGGGTCGCACCGTCCCGATCCATCTGACGCTGGGGCTTCGGATGCAGGCACTAGAGAGCCAGGTCCCTCCCGCAGGGGGGTCTTGGTGAGGCCCCTGCTTGGGGGAGAGATATGGTGCCTTTAGGGTTGGCCAGTTCGCTCACGGCTTGGCTGGGGTCGAAGCGGGGGGTCGAGGGGGCAAGCCTTCCGGGCCGTCCGGGGGGCGGGGCGTTTGAGGGGGGACAGTGCAAAAGCATGCCCCCTCTCGCCAGCACGGCCGGTGGAGAGCCCCCGCGCGGGGATTGGGGGAGATATGGTGACCTTTGGTGATTCGCCAGTTCGCTCGATGGCTGGGCCGGGGGCTCCGGAGCGGGGTCAGGGGGCAGCCTTTCCAGGCAGGTGGGGAGGCGGGGTCTCCGAGGGAGAGGCACTGCAGAGCCAGCCCCCCGGGGAGGGGGGTCGGCGAAGAGGCCCCCGCTGACGGGGTAGGAGATACGGCATCGTCATTGTCGGGGGTGGTGGGCCTGGGCTGGAGGGTCGAAGGGGGCGACCTTCCCGGGGGCCTTCGGGGGGCTCGGCCCCAAGGCATGCCCGAAGGACTTGTCACGTGGCTTTACGGTTTCTCAAACGACTAAGTACCCCAAATGTCACCCAGCTTTTCGAAAAAGCGGCCCACTTTGTATGGTGTTTTTGTCGTGCACGGTCCACCCCCATACAAAAATTGCCCCCGGAGCAGTTTCTAGCCACTTCCACCGCATTTTGGATTTTCACACTTCAAATGGGGTCGGTGAGTCTGTGTAGAAGCGATCCGGGCCCGAGCGGTCCGGGGCTGAGGGGAGAGAGGGTCCGCAAGAGTGGCTGCGTTGCGTTGCGTGAGGGATGCCGGCATGGCGGGGGATCTTACGGTGGGGGCCCTGGCAGGGTGACCCTCGCGGTACGACCCCCGGCACGCCGGTCCCCACGCACCATGCGCCACCGGCGGTCTCCCCCTCCCCCAGCCCCGGGCGAGGGGCGGCTGGCCGCGTCCCTGGGAACGGGGGTGTGGGGGCGCCGAGTCGGCGCGGCGGGGGAGTTGGCCGCACCGGCGGGCGGGGTGGAGGGCAGGTGAAGTGGAGGGGAGGCGAAGCCGCGCGAGGCCGCGAGGCCCGGGGGTGCACGCACGGGGGGCACCTTCCGCTTTAGAAGGGGGGGGGGGGGAGCAACCCGACGCCCCAGGGGGGTCGGTGAAGAGGCCCCCGCGACGGGGCGGAGGATATGGCGATTTTACGGATTCGCCAGTTCGCCGAACGGCTTGGGGGAAGGGGGGTCGAAGGGGCCACCTTCCCGGGGGGCCAGGGACCGGGGGCTTTGGGGGGGCCGTAAAGGGAAGCCCCCTGCACCGGGGGTCGGACGGCGCCGGCGAGGTGATCGGGGGCGTGGTGGTGGGCTCGGGCGGGCATACTGGCCAGTTGGCGCGGGGTCGAATCCGGGCCCCCAGGGTGAAATAACATATCATCAACACCGTGGTGGTGAGAACCACTAGGCAGATGGACCCGACTGGTCCGTCGATACATATAGACCCCATGCACATGCCTGGTTCTGACGAAGCCTTAGGGGCGGGGGCCGCTCGGGGGGGCTCACCCCCGAAGGCACGCCCGAAGGACTTATCACGTGACTTTACGACTTTTCAAACGACTAAGTACCCCAAATGTCACTCAGCTTTTCGAAAAAGTGGCCTACTTTGTATGGTGATTTTGTCGTGCACGGTCCACCCCCATACAAAAAATTGTCCCCCGCAGCAATTTCTAGCCACTTCTATTGCATTTTGGATTTTTACACCCCAAACGGGGTCGGTGAGTCTGTGTAGAGACGAGGACAACTCGTCTCCGCATCTTCCCTGCCAGGCTGATCTTCTCTCCGGTTCTGACGGTTGCCGCCTTGTGCCGCTCCTCAGTCCCGGGGGGGTTCACCCACCGCAGTGGTGTCATCTGGGACCCAGCAACGCCTGATCCCCCCATGACCTCCTCCCTGTGCAGTGCCTTGGGTCCCCCTCGGGGGGCCACTCGGTGCCCGGCCTGGTTGTCATGGGGGGCTCTCGCCGAGCTCCTCCCTGGTGCCTCCGCTGCGGTGACTGAAGCCCGGGGCCTTTTGGCGCCCGGCACCGTTGGAGTCCGTGGATTGATGGCCGCTGGCCATACCCGAAACCCAGATTCCTGAAGGAGCCGCCCCGCGGGGATCCGCCGTTCGCTGGCGCTGTCCACGGGGTCTGGACCCTTCATCCGAGGGCCACATGCCGCAGCCTGCCAGCGCCTTCACGGGCGCCTGGTCGGATCCCCTGCGTGCGGACTGGCGCTGGAGGAGTTTAGTGGGGCAATTGGATGGTTTCAGCGTCCCCCCGGGACGCCGGGGGTGCCGCCGTAACCGGGCGCCTCGTGCGCCCCTTCCATTTAACTACATTCTACCCCTCGGGGCTCGGACCCGGCTTAAAACCCCGGGTCGCCTTGCCATGAAGTTACCTGTTGATTCTGCCAGTAGTCACATGTCTTGTCTCAAAGATTAAGCCATGCATGTCTAAGTATAAGCAACTTGTACTGTGAAACTGTGATGGCTCATTAAATCAGTTATCGTTTATTCGATAGTACCTTACTACATGGATACCTGTGGTAATTCTAGAGCTAATACATGTAAAAACCCCGACTTCAGGAAAGGGGTGTATTTATTAGATAAAAAACCAATGCCCTTCGGGGCTCCTTGGCGAATCATAAAAACTTAACGAATCGCATGGCCTTGCGCCGGCGATGGTTCATTCAAATTTCTGCCCATCACTTTCGATGGCAGGATAGTGGCATATCATGGTGGCAACGGGTAACGGGGAATCAAGGTTCGATTCCGGAGAGGGAGCCTGAGAAACGGCTACCACATTCAAGGAAGGTAGCAGGCGCGCAAATTACCCAATCCCGATACGGGGAGGTAGTGACAATAAATACTGATACGGGGCTCTTCCGGGTCTCGTAATCGGAATGAAATAATTTAAATCCCTTAACGAGGAACAATTGGAGGGCAAGTCTGGTGCCAGCAGCCGCGGTAATTCCAGCTCCAATAGCGTATATTAAAGTTGTTGCAGTTAAAAAGTCGTAGTTGAACCTCGGGTTTGGCTGGCCGGTCCGCCTCACTGTGAGTACTGGTCTGGCTTACCTTTCCTTCTGGGGAACCTCATGGCCTTCACTGGCTGTGGGGGAATCAGGACTTTTACTGCGAAAAAATTAGAGTGTTCAAAGCAGGCCTTTGCTCGAATACATTAGCATGGAGAACAGAATAGGACGTGTGGTTCTATTTTGTCGGTTTCTAGGACCGCCGTAATGATTAATAGGGATAGTCGGGGGCGTCAGTATTCAGCTGTCAGAGGCGGAATTCTTGGATTTGCTGAAGACTAACTACTGCGAAAGCATTCGCCAAGGATGTTTTCATTAATCAGGGAACGAAAGTTAGGGGATCGAAGACGATCAGATACCGTCGTAGTCTTAACCATAAACTATGCCGACTAGGGATTGGACGGGATTCTATAATGACCCGTTCGGCACCTTATGAGAATCAAAGTTTTTGGGTTCTGGGGGAGTATGGTCGCAAGGCTGAAACTTAAAGAAATTGACGGAAGGGCATCACAAGGCGTGGAGCCTGCGGCTTAATTCGACTCAACACGGGGAAACTCACCAGGTCCAGACAAAATAAGGATTGACATATTGAGAGCTCTTTCTTATCTTTTGGATGGTGGTGCATGGCTGTTCTTAGTTGGTGAGCGATTTGTCTGCTTAATTGCGATAACGAACGAGACCTCGGCCCTTAAATAGCCCGGTCCGCATTTGCGGGCCGCCGGCTTCTTAGGGGGACTATCGGCTCAAGCCGATGGAAGTGCGCGGCAATAGCAGGTCTGTGATGCCCTTAGATGTTC
>JAPWDO010000011.1:80000-82500 GCA_028827375.1 Penicillium desertorum | reverse complement strand
GGTGGGCCTGGGCTGGAGGGTCGAAGGGGGCGACCTTCCCGGGGGCCTTCGGGGGCTCGGCCCCGAAGGCATGCCCGAAGGACTTGTCACGTGGCTTTACGGTTTCTCAAACGACTAAGTACCCCAAATGTCACCCAGCTTTTTGAAAAAAGTGGCCCACTTTGTATGGTGTTTTTGTCGCGCACGGTCCACCCCATACAAAAATTGCCCCCCGAGCAGTTTCTAGCCACTTCTACTGCATTTCGGGTTTTACACCCCAAATGGGGTCGGTGAGTCTGTGCAGAAGCGACCCGGGCCCAACGGTCCGGGGCTGAGGGAGTGAGGGTCCGCAAGAGTGGCTGCGTTGCGTTGCGTGAGGGATGCCGGCATGGCGGGGGATCTTACGGTGGGGGCCCTGGCAGGGTGACCCTCGCGGTACGACCCCCCCGGCACGCCGGTCCCCACGTAACCACGCGCCACCGGCGGTCCCCCTCCCCCAGCCCCGGGCGAGGGGCGGCCGGCGGTGCTTCGCGGCCCCGGGAAGGGGGCGTGGGGGCGCCAGTTGGCGCGGCGGGGGAGTTGGCCGCACCGGCGGGCGGGGTGGAGGGCAGGTGAAGTGGAGGGGAGGCGAAGCCGGCGCGCGAGGCGCGAGGCCCGGGGTGCACGCACGGGGGGGCACCTTCCGCTTTAGAAGGGGGGGGGGGGGGCTTCGGAGCAGCCCCCTCCCCCAGGGGGGTCGGTGAAGAGGCCCCCGCGACGGGGCGGAGGATATGGCGATTTTACGGATTCGCCAGTTCGCCGAACGGCTTGGGGGGGAAGGGGGGTCGAAGGGGGCCACCTTCCCGGGGGGCCAGGGACCGGGGGCTTTGGTGGGGGGCCGTACAGAGCAAGCCCCTGCACTGGGGGGTTGGGGACGGTGCTGGCGAGGTGATCGGGGGCGCGGCGGTGGGCTCGGGCGGGCATACTGGCCAGTTGGCGCGGGGTCGCATCGGGGCCCCCAGGTGCAAACATAGATATATCATCAACACCGTGGTGGTGAGAACCACTAGGCACATGGACCACCGGTCCGTCGATATATATATATACCCCATGCACATGCCCGGTCCCACGAAGCCTTAGGGGCGGGGGCCGGTCGGGGGGGCTCACCCCCGAAGGCACGCCCGAAGGACTTATCACGTGACTTTACGACTTTTCAAACGACTAAGTACCCCAAATGTCACTCAGCTTTTCGAAAAAGCGGCCCACTTTGTATGGTGATTTTGTCGTGCACGGTCCACCCCCATACAAAAATTGTCCCCCGCAGCAATTTCTAGCCACTTCTACTGCATTTTGGGTTTTTACACCCCAAATGGGGTCGGTGAGTCTGTGTAGAGACGAGGACAACTCGTCTCCGCATCTTCCCTGCCAGGCTGATCCTCTCTCCGGTTCTGATGGTTGCTGCCTTGTGCCGCTCCTCAGTCCCGGGGGGGGTTCACCCACCGCAGTGGTGTCATCCGGGACCCAGCAACGCCTGATCCCCCCCATGACCTCCTCCCCGCGCAGTGCCTTGGGTCCCCTCGGGGGCCACTCGGTGCCCGGCCTGGTTGTTATGGGGGGCTCTCGCCGAGCTCCTCCCTGGTGCCTCCGCTGCGGTGACCGAAGCCCGGGGCCTTTCGGCGCCCGGCACCGTTGGAGTCTGTGGATCGATGGCCGCTGGCCATACCCGAAACCCAGATTCCCGGAGGGAGCCGCCCCGCGGGATCCGCCGTTCGCCGGCGTTGTCCACGGGGTCTGGACCCTTCATCCGAGGGCCACATGCCGCAGCCTGCCAGCGCCTTCACGGGCGCCTGGTCGGATCCCCGCGTGCGGACTGGCGCTGGAGGAGTTTAGTGGGGGCAATTGGATGGTTTCAGCGTCCCCCCCGGTACGCCGGGGTGCCGCCGTAACCGGGCGCCTCGTGCGCCCCTTCCATTTAACTACATTCTACCCCCCTCGGGGGTCGGGCACCCGGCTTAAAACCCCGGGTCGCCTTGCCATGAAGTTACCTGGTTGATTCTGCCAGTAGTCATATGCTTGTCTCAAAGATTAAGCCATGCATGTCTAAGTATAAGCAACTTGTACTGTGAAACTGCGAATGGCTCATTAAATCAGTTATCGTTTATTTGATAGTACCTTACTACATGGATACCTGTGGGAATTCTAGAGCTAATACATGCTAAAAACCCCGACTTCAGGAAGGGGTGTATTTATTAGATAAAAAAACGAACGCCCTTCGGGGCTCCTTGGTGAATCATAATAACTTAACGAATCGCATGGCCTTGCGCCGGCGATGGTTCATTCAAATTTCTGCCCTATCAACTTTCGATGGTAGGATAGTGGCCTACCATGGTGGCAACGGGTAACGGGGAATTAGGGTTCGATTCCGGAGAGGGAGCCTGAGAAACGGCTACCACATCCAAGGAAGGCAGCAGGCGCGCAAATTACCCAATCCCGATACGGGGAGGTAGTGACAATAAATACTGATACGGGGCTCTTTTGGGTC
>JAPWDO010000011.1:45000-47500 GCA_028827375.1 Penicillium desertorum | reverse complement strand
CACATGCCCGGTCCCACGAAGCCTTAGGGGCGGGGGCCGGTCGGGGGGGGCTCACCCCCGAAGGCACGCCCGAAGGACTTATCACGTGACTTTACGACTTTTCAAACGACTAAGTACCCCAAATGTCACTCAGCTTTTCGAAAAAGTGGCCCACTTTGTATGGTGATTTTGTCGTGCACGGTCCACCCCCATACAAAAATTGTCCCCCGCAGCAATTTCTAGCCACTTCTACTGCATTTTGGGTTTTTACACCCCAAACGGGGTCGGTGAGTCTGTGTAGAGACGAGGACAACTCGTCTCCGCATCTTCCCTGCCAGGCTGATCCTCTCTCCGGTTCTGATGGTTGCTGCCTTGTGCCGCTCCTCAGTCCCGGGGGGGGGGGTTCACCCACCGCAGTGGTGTCATCCGGGACCCAGCAACGCCTGATCCCCCCCATGACCTCCTCCCCGCGCAGTGCCTTGGGTCCCCTCGGGGGCCACTCGGTGCCCGGCCTGGTTGTTATGGGGGGGCTCTCGCCGAGCTCCTCCCTGGTGCCTCCGCTGCGGTGACCGAAGCCCGGGGCCTTTCGGCGCCCGGCACCGTTGGAGTCTGCGGATCGATGGCCGCTGGCCATACCCGAAACCCAGATTCCTGGAGGGAGCCGCCCCGCGGGATCCGCCGTTCGCCGGCGTTGTCCACGGGGTCTGGACCCTTCATCCGAGGGCCACATGCCGCAGCCTGCCAGCGCCTTCACGGGCGCCTGGTCGGATCCCCTGCGTGCGGACTGGCGCTGGAGGAGTTTAGCGGGGGCAATCGGACGGTTTCAGCGTCCCCCCCGGTACGCCGGGGGTGCCGCCGTAACCGGGCGCCTCGTGCGCCCCTTCCATTTAACTACATTCTACCCCCTCGGGGGTCGGGCACCCGGCTTAAAACCCCGGGTCGCCTTGCCATGAAGTTACCTGGTTGATTCTGCCAGTAGTCATATGCTTGTCTCAAAGATTAAGCCATGCATGTCTAAGTATAAGCAACTTGTACTGTGAAACTGCGAATGGCTCATTAAATCAGTTATCGTTTATTTGATAGTACCTTACTACATGGATACCTGTGGTAATTCTAGAGCTAATACATGCTAAAAACCCCGACTTCAGGAAGGGGTGTATTTATTAGATAAAAAACCAACGCCCTTCGGGGCTCCTTGGTGAATCATAATAACTTAACGAATCGCATGGCCTTGCGCCGGCGATGGTTCATTCAAATTTCTGCCCTATCAACTTTCGATGGCAGGATAGTGGCCTACCATGGTGGCAACGGGTAACGGGGAATTAGGGTTCGATTCCGGAGAGGGAGCCTGAGAAACGGCTACCACATCCAAGGAAGGCAGCAGGCGCGCAAATTACCCAATCCCGATACGGGGAGGTAGTGACAATAAATACTGATACGGGGCTCTTTTGGGTCTCGTAATTGGAATGAGAACAATTTAAATCCCTTAACGAGGAACAATTGGAGGGCAAGTCTGGTGCCAGCAGCCGCGGTAATTCCAGCTCCAATAGCGTATATTAAAGTTGTTGCAGTTAAAAAGCTCGTAGTTGAACCTTGGGTCTGGCTGGCCGGTCCGCCTCACCGCGAGTACTGGTCCGGCCTGGACCTTTCCTTCTGGGGAACCTCATGGCCTTCACTGGCTGTGGGGGGAACCAGGACTTTTACTGTGAAAAAATTAGAGTGTTCAAAGCAGGCCTTTGCTCGAATACATTAGCATGGAATAATAGAATAGGACGTGTGGTTCTATTTTGTTGGTTTCTAGGACCGCCGTAATGATTAATAGGGATAGTCGGGGGCGTCAGTATTCAGCTGTCAGAGGTGAAATTCTTGGATTTGCTGAAGACTAACTACTGCGAAAGCATTCGCCAAGGATGTTTTCATTAATCAGGGAACGAAAGTTAGGGGATCGAAGACGATCAGATACCGTCGTAGTCTTAACCATAAACTATGCCGACTAGGGATCGGACGGGATTCTATAATGACCCGTTCGGCACCTTACGAGAAATCAAAGTTTTTGGGTTCTGGGGGGAGTATGGTCGCAAGGCTGAAACTTAAAGAAATTGACGGAAGGGCACCACAAGGCGTGGAGCCTGCGGCTTAATTTGACTCAACACGGGGAAACTCACCAGGTCCAGACAAAATAAGGATTGACAGATTGAGAGCTCTTTCTTGATCTTTTGGATGGTGGTGCATGGCCGTTCTTAGTTGGTGGAGTGATTTGTCTGCTTAATTGCGATAACGAACGAGACCTCGGCCCTTAAATAGCCCGGTCCGCATTTGCGGGCCGCTGGCTTCTTAGGGGGACTATCGGCTCAAGCCGATGGAAGTGCGCGGCAATAACAGGTCTGTGATGCCCTTAGATGTTCTGGGCCGCACGCGCGCTACACTGACAGGGCCAGCGAGTACATCACCTTAACCGAGAGGTTCGGGTAATCTCGTTAAACCCTGTCGTGCCGGGGATAGAGCATTGCAATTATTGCTC
>JAPWDO010000011.1:0-7500 GCA_028827375.1 Penicillium desertorum | reverse complement strand
TTGCTTTTGATCCTTCGATGTCGGCTCTTCCTATCATACCGAAGCAGAAATCGGTAAGCGTTGGATTGTTCACCCACTAATAGGGAACGTGAGCTGGGTTTAGACCGTCGTGAGACAGGTTAGTTTTACCTCTACTAATAAAGGTCGCCGCAACGGTAATTCAATTTAGTACGAGAAGGAACCGTTGATTCAGATAATTGGTTTTTGCGGCTGTCTGACCAGGCAGTGCCGCGACGCTACCATCTGCGGGATTATGGCTGAACGCGTCTAAGTCAGAATCCGTGCCGGAACGCGGCGATTTCGCCCCGCCGTCGTAGTTGGATACGAATAGGCCTACGGGCCCTGCACCTCAGCAGGCTGGCGACGGCTCCCGGGAGAAACCCTCGGGAGCTGGCTAGCGGATTGTAATGTCACCTCGCGCGGATAGATCCTCTGCAGACGACTGAAGTGACCAAGCGGGTCGGTGTAAGCGGTCAAGTAGCCCTGTTGCTACGAGTCGCTGAGCGTCAGCCCGATTCGCCAGTATCGTTGGTTTTAGGCCTCCCCATCAACTCAGATCCGGCAGCGCCGGGCACTAGGAGGGGGGAAGCCGGATGGCGGGCCTGGGCCCGTATCTGCGCGGTAGGTCTGCCTTGCCAGTTGGTTCAATAGCCATGGGGGCATAAGGGCCGCGTACAAGGGGGCGCGCTCTGGCGACGGGGGGCTTCGAGGTTTAGATCCCCTACGCCAGTTGGCTGAGGGGGGCATGGGGGGATTCCCTGAGCAGGTGGTGGGGGGAGCAATGGGGCCCGGGGCCTTTGTTCACCCTAGGAGGGTCGCCCCTTCCTTCGCGGGGGTCGCCCGTCCCGATCGATCTGACGCCGGGGCTTCGGATGGAAGGCACTGGAGAGCCAGGTCCCTCCGGCAGGGGGGTCGTTGGCGAGGGCCCCTGGCTCGGGGAGAGGTGCTGGTGCCTTTCGGGGATTGGCCAGTTCGCTCGACGGCTTGGCCGGGGGTCGAAGCGGGGGGTCGAGGGGCAAGCCTTCCGGGCCGTCCGGGGGGGCGGGGCGTTTGAGGGGGATAGTGTAAGGCGTGCCCTCCGCGGAGCACGGCCGGGTGGGGGGCCCTTTCGCGCGGGGATTGGGGGGGGGTTCGGTAGACCTTTGGTGATTCGCCAGTTCGCTCGACGGCTTGGCCGGGGGCTCCGGAGCGGGGGTCGAGGGGCAGCCTTTCCAGGCAGGTGGGGAGGCGGGGTCTTTGATAGAGGGCACTGTAGGGCCAGCCCCCTCCCCCCGGGGGAGGGGGGTCGGTGAAGAGGCCCCCGCGACGGGGTAGGGATATGGCATCGTCATTGTCGGGGGTGGTGGGCCTGGGCTGGAGGGTGGGGAGGGGCGGCTTCCCGGGGGCCTTCGGGGGGGTCGGCCCCGAAGGGATGCCCGGGGAAGGACTTGTCACGTGGCTTTACGGTTTCTCAAGCGACTAAGTACCCCAAATGTCACCCCGCTTTTCGAAAAAGTGGCCCACTTTGTATGGTGTTTTTGTCGTGCACGGTCCACCCATGCAAAAATTGCCCCCGGAGCAGTTTCTAGCCACTCTACTGCATTTTGGGTTTTTACACCCCAAATGGGGTCGGTGAGCTCGGTGTAGGAAGCGACCCGGGCCCAACGGCCCGGGGCTGAGGGACTGAGGGGTCCGCAAGAGTGGCTGCGTTGCGTTGCGTGAGGGATGCCGGCATGGCGGGGGATCTTACGGTGGGGGCCCTGGCAGGGTGACCCTAGCGTGTGCGACCCCCCGGGACGCGAGGCCCCGCAGGAGACCAGTGCGCCACGGGCGGTCCCCCTCCCCGAGCCCGCGAGGGCCGGCCGGCGGTGCTCGCGGCCCTGGGGAGGGGGCGTGGGGCGCCAGTTGGCGCGGCGGGGAAGTGGCCGCGCCGGCGTGCGGGGTGGAGGGCAGGTGAAGTGGAGGGGAGGCGAAGCCGGCGCGCGAGGCGCGAGGCCCGGGGTGCACCGCACGGGGGGGCACCTTCCGCTTTAGAAGGGGGGGGGGGGCTTTCGAGCAGGCCCCCTCCCGGGGGCCGGTGAAGAAGCCCCGCGACGGGGCGGAGGGACATGGCGATTTTACGGATTCGCCAGTTCGCCGAACGGCTGTGGGGGGAAGGGGGGTCGGAGGGGGCCACCTTCCCGGGGGGGCAGGGACCGGGGGCTTTGGTGGGGGCCGTAGTAGAGGAAGCCCCCTGCATGGGGGGTGGGGACGGCACTGGCGAGGTGATCGGGGGCGCGGCGGGGGGTCGGGGCGGGCATACTGGCCGAGGCGCGGGGTCGCATCGAAGCCCCCAGGTGATATGTATATATATCATCGACACCGGTGGTGGTGGGAACGACTAGGCACATGGACCACCGGTCCGTCGATATATATATATACCCCATGCACATGCCCGGTCCCACGGAGCCTTAAGGGCGGAGGCCGGTGGGGGGCTCACCCCGAAGGCACGCCCGAGGGGCTTATCACGTGACTTTACGACTTTTCAAACGACCGAAAATCCCCAAATGTCACTCAGCTTTTCGAAAAAGTGGCCCACTTTGTATGGTGATTTTGTCGTGCACGGTCCACCCCATACAAAAACTGTCCCCCCGGAGCAGTTTCTAGCCACTCTCCTGCATTCGGATTTCTACACCCCAAATGGGGTCGGTGAGTCTGTGTGGAGACGAGACAACTCGTCTCCGCATCTCCTGCCAGGCTGATCCTCTCTCCGGTTCTGATGGCGCTGTCTTGTGCCGCTCCTCAGTCCCGGGGGGGTTTCGCCGCCGCAGTGGTGTTAGTCGGGACCCAGCAAGGCCTGATCCCCCCATGACCTCCTCCCCGCGGCAGTGCCTTGGGTCCCCTCGGGGGCCACTCGGTGCCCGGCCTGGTTGTTATGGGGGGCTCTCGCTGCGAGCTCCTCCCTGGTGCCCCGCTGTGGTGACCGAAGCCCGGGGGCCTTTCGGCGCCCGGCACCGTTGGAGTCTGTGGATCGATGGCCGCTGGCCATACCCGAAACCCAGATTCCTGGAGGGAGCCGCCCCGTGGGGTCCGCCGTTCGCCGGCGTTGTCCACGGGGTCTGGATCCTTCATGCGAGGGCCACATGCCGCAGCCTGCCAGCGCCTTCACGGGCGCCTGGTCGGATCCCCTGCGTGCGGACTGGTGCTGGAGGAGTTTGTGAGGCAATTCGATGGCTTCAGCGTCCCCCGTACGCCGGGGGTGTCGCCGCTTACCGGGCGCCTCGTGCGCCCTTTCCATTTAACTACATTCTACCCCCTCGGGGGTCGGGCACCCGGCTTAAAACCCCGGATCGCCTGCCATGAAGTTTACTGGGTTGATTGCCCAGTAAGGTCATATTGCTTGTCTCAAAGATTAAGCCATGCATGTCTAAGTATAAGCAACTTGTACTGCGAAACTGCGAATGGCTCATTAAATCAGTTGTCGCTTTATTTGAGAGTACCTTACTACATGGCATACCTGTGGTAATGTCTAAGAGCTAATACATGCTAAAAACCCCGACTTCAGGAAAGGGTGTTTCTATTAGATAAAAAACCAACGTCCCTCGGGGCTCCTTAGTGAATCATACAAACTTAACGAATCGCACTGGCCTTGCGCCGGCGATGGTTCATTCAAATTTCTGCCTATCAACTTTCGATGGTAGGATAGTGGCCTACCATGGTGGCAACGGGTAACGGGGAATTAGGGTTTCGATTCCGAAAGGGAGCCTGAGAAACGGCTACCACATCCAAGGAAGGCAGCAGGCGCGCAAATTACCCAATCCCCGATACGGGGAGGTAGTGACAATAAATACTGATACGGGGCTCTTTTGGGTCTCGTAATTGGAATGAGAACAATTTAAATCCCTTAACGAAGAACAATTGGAGGGCAAGTCTGGTGCCAGCAGCCGCGGCAATTCCAGCTCCAATAGCGGATATTAAAGTTGTTGCAGTTAAAGAGCTCGTAGTTGAATTTCGGGTCTGGCTGGCCGGTCCGCCTCACCGCGAGTACTGGTCCGGCCTGGACCTTTCCTTCGTGCGGGAACCTCATGGCCTTCACTGGCTGTGGGGGGTAACCATACTTTTACTGTGAAAAAATTCGAGAGTGTTCAAAGCAGGCCCCTCGGCCCAAACACATTAGCATGGAATAATAGACAAAGGACGTGTGGTTCTATTTTGTTGGTTTCTAGGAACCGCCATAATGACTTAAAGGGAGGAGGCAGTTGGGCGTCAGTATTCAGCTGTCAGAGGTGAAATTCTTGTATTTGCCGGAGACTACTGCTGGGAAAGCATTCGCCAAGGATGTTTTCATCAATCAGGGAACGAAAGTTAGGGGATCGAAGACGATCAGATACCGTCGCAGTTTACCAGGAACTATGCCGACTAAGGATCGGACGGGGATCTCACATGGATCCGTTCGGCACCTTAATGAGAAATCAAAGTTCCGCACTTCTGGCAGGGAATGGTCGCAGGGTCGAAGTTAAAGAGTTGATGGAAGGGCACCACAGGGCGTGGAGCCTGCGGCTTAATTTGTACTTGAACATGGGGGAAGCTCACCAGGTCCAGACAAAATAAGGATTGACAGATTGAAGAGTCTTTCTCGATTCTTTGGATGGTGGTGCATGGCCGTTCTTAGTTGGTGGAGTGATTTGTCTGCTTAATTGCGATAACGAACGAGACCTCGGCCCTTAAATAGCCCGGTCCGCATTTGCGGGCCGCTGGCTTCTTAAGGGGACTATTGGTCCAGAAAGTGCGCGGATAACAGGTCCGTGACGCCCTTAGATGTTCTGGGCCGCACGCGCGCTACACTGACAGGGCCAGCGAGTACATCACCTTAACCGAGAGGTTTGGTAATTTGCCAAAACCCTGTCGTGCTGGGGAGAGAGCATTTGCATCATTGCTCTTCAACGAGGAATGCCTAGTAGGCACGAGTCATCAGCTCGTGCCGATTACGCTCCTGCCCTTTGTACACCGCCCGTCGCTACTACCGATTGAATGGCTCAGTGAGGTTGGGAATTGTCATAAGGTACCGGACGACCCCCAGAGCTGAAACTTGGTCAAACTCGGTCATTCAGAGGAAGTAAAAGTCGTAACAAGGTTTCCGCAGGTGACCTGCGAAGGACCCACTACGAGTGAAGGCCCTCTGGGTCCAACCTCCCACCCGTGTTTATCTCTGCACCTCGTCGCTTCGGCGGGCCCGCCTTAACTGGCCGCTGGGGGTGCTTACGCTCCGGCCCGCGCCCGCCGAAGACACCCTCTAATTGATTGTAGTCTGAGTGAAAATATAAATTATTTAAAACTTTCAACAACGGGATCTCTGGTTCCGGCATCGATGAAAGAACGAGCGAATGACATACGTACGGCAATTGCAAATTCAGTGAATCATCGAGTCTTTATATTTGCGCCCCTGGTATTCCGGGGGGCATGCCTGTCCGAGCGTCATTGCTGCCCTCAGCACGGCTTGCGTAACGTATCGACCGTCCTCCGATCCCGGGGGACGGGCCCGAAAAGCAGCGGCGGCACCCGCGTCCGGTCCTCGAGCGTATGGGGCTTTGTCACCCGCTCTGTAGGCCCGGCTGCGCTTGCCGATCAACCCAAATTTTTATCCAGGTTGACCTCGGATCAGGTAGGGATACCCGCTGAGTTAAGCATATCAGCAAAGCGGAGGAAAAGAAACCAATAGGCATTGCCCCAATAACGAGTGAAGCGGCAAGAGTTTAAATTGAAAGCTGGCTCCTTCGGGGCCTCGCATCGTAATCTCGCAGGATGCTTCGGGAGCGGTCCCCATCTAAGTGCCCTGGACGACGTTATAGAGGGTGAGAATCCCGTACTGGGATGGGGTGTCCGCGCCCGTGTGAAGCTCCTTCGACGAGTCGAGTTGTTTGGGAATCGTAGCTCTAAATGGGTGGAAAACTCCATCTAAGTCATTGGCCGGAGACCGATAGCGCACAAGTAGAGTGATCGAAGATGAAAGCACTTTGAAAAGAGAGTTAAAAAGCACGTGAAATCGTTGAAGAAGCGCTTGCGACCAGACTCGCTTGCGGGGTTCAGCCGGCATTCGTGCCGGTGTACTTCCCCGGCGGGCGGGCCAGCGTCGGTTTGGGCGGTCGGTCAAAGGCCTCGCAGGGCGCTGAGGGGCGCTCTACAGCCGAGGGTGCATGTGTGCCTGCCGCAGACGAGGAACGAATTCGGCTCGGATGCTGAGTATGGTCGAACGACCCGTCTAAACACGGACCAAGGAGTCTAACATCTATGCGAGTGTTCGGGTGTCAAACCCGTGCGCGAAGTGAAAGCGAACGGAGGGCTGGAAACCTCGCGGGTGCACTCATTGACCGATCCTGAAGTCTTCGACGATTCAGGAAGAGCGCTGTCGGGACCCGAAAGATGGTGAACTATGCCCG
Source organism: Penicillium desertorum (assembly GCA_028827375.1). Lineage (NCBI taxonomy): Eukaryota > Fungi > Ascomycota > Eurotiomycetes > Eurotiales > Aspergillaceae > Penicillium > Penicillium desertorum. The sequence goes on along the minus strand of JAPWDO010000011.1, from coordinate 1,105 downwards.
ACAGGGCGAAGCTAGAGAAAACTCCGTGGAGGTCGTAGCGGTTCTGACGCTGCAAATTGATCGTCGAATTTGGGATAGGGGCGAAAGACTATCGCGTCATCCGGTAGCTGGTTCCGCGAAGTTTCCCTCAGGAGAGAAGGTAACGCGAATTCAATTCTACCAGTAAGCGAATGATTAGAGGCCTTGGGGTCGAAATAACCTTAACCTATTCTCAAACTTTAAATATGCAAGAAGCCCTTGTTGTTAGTGAAATTGAACGTGGGCACTAGAGATCGACGCGTTACTAGTGGGCCATCTCCAAGCAGAACTGGCGTGATGCGGGATGAACCGAACGCGAGGTTAAGGTGCCGGAATACACGCTCATCAGACACCACAAAAGGTGTTAGTTTACTCAGACAGCCCGATGGTGGCCATGGAAGTCGGAATCCGCTAGAGTGTGTAACAACTTACGGCCGAACGAACTAGCCTGAACTGGATGGCGCTTAAGCGTGCTATCGATACCGCCGTCAGGGTAGAAACGATGCCTGAATGAATAGGCAGGCGTGGTGGTCCGTGACCAGTTGAGCGATCTCGGTCTGCGGCCAGCGCAGATCTTGGTGGTACAGCAAATATCTAAATGAGAGCTTTGAGGACCGAAGCGGGGAGATGCTGAACAGCAGTTGGCACATGGGTTAGTCGATCCTAAGGACAGGAAGTTCCGTTTGAAGGCGCCCTCGTGCGCCGTGTGCCGAAGGGGGAAGCCGGTTAACATTCCGGCACCTAGATGTGGATTCTCCACGGCAACGTAACTGAACGCGGAGATGTTGGCGGGGGTCCTGGGAAGAGTTCTCTTTTTTTCTCGACAGCCTATCACCCCGAAATTGGTTTGTCCGGAGCTGAGGATTTCTATGGCTGGCAGAGCGCTGCACTTTTGCGGCGTCCGGTGCGCCCCCGATGACCCTTGAAAATCCGCGGGAGGAATAGTTTTCACGCCAGGTTGACCACAACCGTAGCAGGTCTCCAAGGTGAATAGCCCCAGTTGATAGAACAATGTAGATAAGGGAAGTCGGCAAAACGGATCCGTAACTTCGGGATAAGGATTGGCTTTAATCGGGCTCGCTGGGCT
>JAPWDO010000010.1:0-404100 GCA_028827375.1 Penicillium desertorum | reverse complement strand
CAAATTTACATGTCGAATAGTATGGGCATGCATCGAAGATGTCACTCTAGTTCACTGAAGGCGAAATTTTAATCTCTATATTTTTAGTAAACGTTTAATAATCATTTGTGAACTGGGCTCTGGCTGGTTTTTGCCCATTTTGAAAGCTTCAAGCGTAACGACTAGGCAAGTTTCTGCGAATTTTAGTTATTGTAAGCCCGGTAGTTCAGCTTTATCGGCCATCTGGGGGATAGTACTGTTAAGGGTCTGAGCCACTCTGCTGTAGATGTGTGCGGTGGGATTCAAAATCAGGTTTAACGTTTAATTTCCGGAATCAAGTGGAGACACGCTAATCTTAATGATCTTGCCTAGTAATCCATTTATGGCTGAAGGCATATGTGGTTTGCCCAGGAAGTAAAATCGGAATACGCAAGTTCTGATTGGATTGACCGGGAACCTTTTCCTACCCAGACCGCTTCCTAGGATAGTGATTTTATTCACACAATACAATGAGACCCAAGGGATGCGAGCATTGGAGGGTCACGCTATGTGTTTTTGACAAGTGGAATGCAAGACGTATGGCTGAAATGGCTATGCCTAAGAGTAACATTTCATTGACTGGGCGGCGGAAAGCAACGTTGCGGACATAAAATGCTGGGGCCTGGGCAGAGTGAATACGTTGTTGAGCAAGACTGCATGGGGAAAGAGTAGTTAACCTGGTAAACTAATTTCTATGCCAACAATTATTTTTACAGTTATTCAACCGGCCTAGCTACACAATTCCTCACAATTTTGTTTATCTGATCATATTAGGATCTGAGAGGATTGTGATGGTGTGCAAAAAATATGTCAAACCTGCAATTGGCTTAGTAGATTGTTCACTTCGTCGGATTTACATCTCCATTTCTCCTGCCATCACTTAATTACCTCTTTATTAATATGTATTGTATTGTTCTCCAGTTGCTCATGCAACCGACATCCAGTTGACTTAACCAGCCATCCGCATTTTCCTGCCAAAAATTAATTTCCTGACTTCCCAGGCCACTTGGCCAGATAGCAGTAACTGGCCCTGCTTTTGTATTTTGTTCTCCTTGATTTTATCTCTCTGTGTATTTTGTTAATTTGAATCGTGTTACCCAGGCCTACCCGGTCTTTGTCCTTCTGTTCGTCAGGTACACCCCCTCCCTTTGGCATTTCAATAAACATGTCTCCTGAGATAGTAAGATCCCAGGAACAAAAGTGACCGGTGCAACACAGTCCAGTGTCATTTCGAGGGTGATCAACTGATCAATTGACCCGCTTATTTGGCAAGGCAATTTTTTTTCCATGTGAACATTACAACATTAAATCATAAAGGGAAAGAGCCAAGAGAGAAAAGTAAAACATCACGATACTGCCAATTTTCTCAGACAGTACAGTAATGCTTACTTCCGCAGTGTTTAAAAAAAATACTCACAGGTGGTTGGAAGGAAAGAATCTAAAAGATCTGCAAAAAGGCTCAGTTGAAGTGACTGCAGAGAGCTAGGACATCGAAGCGTTCTTTGATTCTACTTTATGCTATTTATGGTCAATACTACCAAATACTGCGAAAGCTAACCCTGGAAATTCAAGCCAAAGTTGCTGTCATAGCGGACTATGAATGTAAGGAATCTGTATATATCATATTAGGCATATACACACACACAATTTATTAACGTCGGGCGGCTAAGCCGAAAGGGCAACTATCTCTGATCTATTATACATGTCATAATATATATAGTACTGTGTCTCCTCAGAGCCCATACATAAAGCCTTGCAATATATGTCATCTCAGATGTCCGTATCGCAGCGGATCCTCGTATCTAGAAAAATCTACGAGGGCCAAAAGGGTTTTGTGGCAATCTTCAAAATTCTGTTGGAAAACGACTTGCCAAGAAAGATACGTACAAAATGGTCAATAAAGTAATTTTACTATAATTGCACTTTATGACGGAACCATCGCTATCAATGAAAACTTTTGTACTGTTCTCGTAAAGTGATCAATACATGTGCCTGGACATTTGCAAGCTTAACGTGAATATGAGCTATGATGTTTATTAAGTACTAACAAAACAAGTATCAACGTTGATCCGTATCCATCATTTATGAAAGGAAGGAAAAAAAATATATCTTCAGCCATGTGTTATGCATCGTTTAACCGTCGGGGCATCACTTTGTGTCTTACGTCTAGCTTGGGCTCCCTCAAATGGCTAAGTAGCGTCGATAGAGTACTTAGGATATATATAAGAACGGTGCTGGATTTGGCTTGTTGGGAAGAATTGATACCTTGTGCTTCCTATGCGATCCACTTTGTAGCCAATATGCAGGCTGAAAATCTTTCCCAGAGGCGCCCTACCAAGCGCAGACGCCGCTCCTCCAGCCTCAGGACTCTGAAGAGGCCTGAAAACAGCATTTCTGGGCCCGGTCTTCCCATATTTGCACCGCCGCAGATGACTCAGGTAACAAACGCTCTCATCAAAATCATACTCCTGTCTAAAGGAAAAGCTTAGATGACCCAGGGTGTTAACTCTGCCCTAACGAACGAAATCAGGCTTCTGATAGGGAAATGCCCAGCCTTTGGACCTCAAGCGATCTGGCTGGTCGATGTGTACCAATGCTTATGGGAAGCCTACTTGAAAGCACACGCAAAGGTCAAAGAAGCCGGGGAAGAACAGCGTCTACTTAGAAATTCGAATACTTGGCTAGAGAAGACCAACGAGTCTCTTCGTCGCATCTGTACTGACAGAGAAGCAAGCCTGTGTGACAGCCTCCAAGCTTTCCAGTCAGTCCGTCAAGGTATTCTTAATATCTTTCAAGATACCTATAGACTTCACCAACTTCTACCGTCGTCGAGAAACCCAGCTACAAGTTAGCGATGTACGCTGAGGAATCACCAGTGATCTACTATACAATCGCGATATCTTTTATGTTTGGCATCAACCAAAGATCAAGTTTCTGGCTTTTAGCACTACGAGAAGTTAAAATTCAATATAGTGGTAATCTAACCAATCGTGAAATGCCACTAAATTCTTTCTAAGAAAATGAAATGGCCAACGGCTAGGCTCTTTAAAGTAAAACTATTAATGCAGCATCAATTTGTGTTTTCAAGTGTTTTACGGTCAAATATTTCAGTTAAGCTTGGGATAAACGCCGATTTACTCACCCGTCCACTCGTCCTACTTGAAACAGCCATTTCGTGGTACTACCAACAGTGCTATCTTACTATTTACTTGAAGGTGGATGTTGTTTGTTTCATAACGAATCATATATTGGCGAATGACGGAGTCCCCATGACCAGCTCGATGACAATGCAACAGACAAGTGGAATAGAAGAATAGCATCGCCATACTATACACAGTTATATAGCTCGTTCCATCTCAGGCTTCGGAACTACTAAGACGAATCTACGTTCTATCTAGTTTCACCCTTTGGGTGAAAATCACCATTGGGGTAATACCTCGGACGGCGCATAGACAACGTCCTTCAAACGCCTTGTCACTATGCTCAGCGTGATCTCAGCATAAAGAAAATAACCTTTATGAAATAATAGCGGGACATTACTGTATCGCGATTTGCGACTACCATTTCCCTGGCTACGACGTTCAACTACCTTCCGCTGGGCGGAGCCAGATGTTGTACTTGGTTCCAATTCCACCAGGAGTAAGGAATTCTTTTCTGCTCCTGTCCTCGATGTTTTCATGCCGGTATGTCCTAAAAGCCCGAATGACTCCTACAAAGAACCCTTTCCGTAGGCTTCACCACCAAGTACCCCCCTGACGCCTGCCAGCAGTGTTTCAAAGTACAGGACAGATCAAAATCTGTTCCACCATTCCATTCTATTCAATTATTTCTCAAAATATATTTCTATTAACGGCAGACCTAATGTAAAAGCAGACTGCCGCTCATTTCCCTTTTCCTATTCGACACTTGTAGATAAAGATAAGCTAGTACATATATAGAATGAAAGTACTTGAGAAGAACCGAAGAGAATAAAGTGATGGAACTACTTTTGAGCGGGCATGTATTGCAAAGTACAGTACATAACTCGTTTTATTGTTGCACGGTAGGAAGATCTTCGTTTTGTGTCATGCAATATCCCAGATAAAACAGTACCGTTACTAGATAAGTCACAATTCCAAAGGGTACCCCCATTACAATGCATTTTTTTAAAACTATACTTTGTCCATAATAGGCAGAACCTGAGGTAGAGTAAGTTTAAACGAAAAAAGAAGGCGTTGGGGGCTTATAGATAAACCAGGTCAAACAGAAATGTGACGTGCAGGACTATTCAGCTGCTACAATATATTCTAATAAAGAACGGCGATGAACCTAATCGCTGAGTTGCCTCGCCCTGATAATTCTACCGGGCAACTGTACGGTTGGAAGCTACACGTGCATTTGAAAGTTAATATAGCGTCCAACAGGCCGAGAATTTATTCTCGTTCCTAGGCTAGTCTTGCATACGAATACAAGACTTAAGTAGTTTTCTCTACGGGTAATACGAAGACTATTTGCAAATTTGCCCAGTTCATACACCTCGAATAATGCTAATCGATGGTGAATTTCAGGAACTGTCCTTGATCCAAATTCCAGCCTAGGTAACTTGCTTCAAACCCTATAAGTACCAAGCCAACAGTTATTCCTATTCTTCTATATCCAGGCCATTTTGACACTCTTCGCGCTTAAGCAAAGCCAGAGCGTATCCAATCTTTCGCCGGAGAGCATTTGATCTCACGTCTTAGATCGAGTTCCTCATCACTACGCATTGGCTGCACGGCATTAGGCTGTGGGTAGCCCACAAGTACGTAAGGTTGTTTATTCAAGTCAAGATGTCGCTTATGAAATTACCATTTGCTAGTCTAGGCACATAACCACCATCGGGAGACGTGAATGCGAAAATTGCATTCGCTCTTCAAACATCGAGCCATTTCCTTACCATATTCCAATGCCAGTGTCTCGGCAAAACGGAGCGCTCTACTGCCAGCGCTGCCATGGCCGCGATCGTCTTCCTACCATCGCGATTATTGTAGGGATCCTGCAACATGTCCTCCTATAAGCATCTGCTCTCGAAGAAACACAAACTGTGCTGCAGCGAAACAAGGTTTGGAGCTCACTCGTGCACCCCATCATTCCGGGATCCATGAGTTGCCGGTGGACTGAACATGCGAGTGATAAGAACTTGTACGCTGCAGAGCCTATCTTCAGCAAACAAACACAAGGATTTACTGGATTTTAAGACTCTTCGCGATAAGACATTTACTCGAAGAGGTTTTTTCTTTTACTCTGTCATGAATTGCGTGGAAGTGTTTACTGCTTTATTTATAGTTGGGCGAAAGCATATGGACACTTGGAATGAGGTTAGTCAGCCAGTACATTGGGTCCTTGGAGCATAAGCTGATACCCATTCTCCCTTGGCTTTTCAGCTAAATTGGAAATTGGAAATTGGCTTCCCACACAGAAAATTTTTTGAATATTGCCGCCAAGACCCAAGATCAAATACTCATGGAACACCATTGTTCTACAATAACTTCTCTATGCGAACCATAGAAGCCAATTTCGGACATGACTCTTACATGTAGGAAATTCCAGTTCAGTTAGACCGAACGATCAGCTCTTCAAGTCTTTCTGTGTAAACCCAAATAATTCTGACCGACATAGATACATAAATAAAAGGTGATATTGCCTGCTTTTATTACTGTATTCAGGAGTTTGGTCAGAGTAGGATTCCCAGGAGTCATACATTGAGCTTCTCACAAGATTAAAATATTAAATTTACATGATCTGAAAGAAATCAGGTGTATGGCGATCGTACTGGTAAAATTCATATCGGTACAATTCTCTAACTAAAAACAATAATGGTCTGAATTTAACAATCTGGTCAGACACAATTAGTAAGCAAAATGCATAGTATAAAAGTCACATGTTTACATCCTGGATCTTGACAACATGTTTACAGGGTAAAAAACATTATCATCCTGTATCTTGACATGATCCTTTACCGCTCCTAGGACCCCGGTAGCTGTGGCTAATATGGTATTGATTAACCTACCAGTGGTGGCACACGTGCAACATCAATTACTCTTGAGCTCATATATATAATATGTAGTCCTTGTGCGCAGAGAGCACACTTCAAAAACAGCCATGGGGGCTTTCGCGATAACACATTCCATCTTGGACACAATATTGCTCTCTATCTATTCACTTCAACTTTTGTTATGTGGCCGAACACTTGCAAAACTTCCAGTTTACCAGAAGTTTAATTTCGCAGCTTCATTGCTTTCATTTACCTTAATCGGCGTGCTCTTAGGTTTTACTTGGGCCGGCAGGGATGAAAAAGGTATGCCCACTCTGATTGAAGCTCTAAGGAATCAGCTCATCATTACGATAACACAGTCCAAAGTATTCTAATCAATATAACCAGCATAATTCCATCCTTTATTGAGGTATGTCATCTTTTGAGAGCAGTGTCCAGAACAGTTGTGTAACGAGGCAGTACCTCACTAGTGCCTTCGACTGAGCAAAGCAGTGGATCTGCCCTTCGCTTCGCCTCGTGTTGTTTGCTTCGTTGTGGCGATATGCTCTAGCTTCGTTAAACTGTTGCTTGGTATTCTTGGTGTATATACTGGTTTGCCTTTGCATTTTGGCATAGTCGTGATATTTGTGATTGATTATAGCTGCCTCGCCCTGGGCTTCTACTGGCTCTCTCGAAAATCAATTTTCGGGCATTTAGGTCGCCTAAAGTCGCAAGGTGAAATGCACCAGTTGTATGCAATAGCCTTTGTTCTTATGGTGGTTCGGTCCTGGGGCTATATTGGGCAGCTGGCGGCTATGTCTTGAGGTAAAGCCCTGAGTCTTTCCGATTACCAAGATTTTACTGACTATCGTAGCTTCAACTGATAAGCTCTGGAGCGTGTTATCTCCGTCATATTCATTTCAAACGATCAAGGATTTGTGCGAGGACGTTTCGCTGCCGAGCCATACAGATCATTTACCTCACACCGACCGAAACTCTGCTACCTATGAGAGCATGATCCGTGACATCTACGTACAATGAGAATATATGGGCGGTTGCCAATGGCAGCTATAAGGAAGATGTTGGCGGCCTAGAACAGTATGAAATTCCTGATCTTGACAGTAATGCATCCTTGAAGTATGATTGTGCCTTATAGTCAAAGAATTGGAGATGGTAATTCATGCAGCTCCTTCGTCTGTTCTGTCGGCTGTCTCAAGCATTGATTCTAAGATTCCGCCCTCTGAACTCCTTAGGATACTACCAATACCAGTGCCGAGATTGTCAAAGGCTTGCCCAAAACATGCTAGTTCTTTTTCCTGCTTAGCGTATCGACTCTGCAAGCATTCACGCTCTTGGTACAAATAAAGATTCGCCGTGCGGAGCTCCTCATTGGCTTTTTCAAGAAATTGGCATTCGGTCTTCCTTGCAACGTAGGATTCATACAGCCGTCGATAAAGCTTCACGATCTGGCTAGCCTGGTGTGCGAGTGGAGGGTTGTCTTGATATCGCCGCATCAGCTCTTCGGCGAGCGGTTGGAACGGCTCAGCGGCGACGCCATCTGCCCCGTTTGGGGGCTGTTGCAGCTCTGGGTAGCTTTTCCCTAGGGTTAGTACACAGCTGAAAAGTGGACAGAATGGTTACCTACCAGCTGCTGATCATGGTTCTGCAGCGCTGGAAAGACTGGGGGCTCATTGACGTGTTCCGGCGGGGCGCTCTCTCTGCCTTGGTCGTGCTTGACTTTCGCTTCAGGCTCGTTGTGAGAACCGTCCATTGTGAGAGTTTGTCGGCAGGTAATTAAGACCAGGCTTTGGCATGGGAGCCTATTTATACCAAGCGGCCGGGCCAATTTATTTGGGCAAGTGAAACAACTGTGGCGCATCATGTTTCCGAGGCTGACCTTGTCTGAAGTTGTGTATTTGAAGCAACGCACCCATCTAGAAATAAATGGAGCTTGTTCACATGTCCAGCGTGAGTAACAACAGCTCCTACCGGAGGGGCTCGAAGGGTGTTCGTGCAACCCTTGGACACTGGTTTGCTCAAAAAAAGTACCATGCCCTCGTTCAGCGAAATGGTCATGATTAGGCGCATTGTTGATAAACGGGCGTGCCAAGGTTCTTGATGGGTGCTTAATTCGATTGTCCAGTGTTCCTCACTTTTTTGGCGAGGTCAGAGTACTATAACCTGTTTAAAAGTGAATGAACAATAGGCGCTCTCGCTCAAGCATCCACTAGTTGCATTTAAACAAACGCATTAGCCAGCCCTTAATAAACCAGTCGTTTTTGTTTGTCGGAACGATGGACGAGGGTTAAGATGTTCGTTCACCAAACCCTGCATTATCTTTATTGCCAGCTTCGGAACGATTCCAAGAGCGATCGCATGTTTCTTTTATTCTATTACTTTCTGATATTATAATAAAGTTTAAATATATATATATAAATTCGGAATTATATTTAAACATATGTAAGAATATAAAGTTGTAATTTCTTTTCCGGCTGCATTGCAGGTTTTAATTGAACAACCCATATTCTTAAATATAAATATATTCTTAAAAGTCATCCTTAATAAGATTAGTAAGTTCTTACTGAATCGTCGCGCCAACACCAGCTAATATATGTTATTTATTAAACCTTGGTTTATTCTTAGCAAAATGTTTAATAATTCAAATTGTAAACAGGAGTTGCATTAGCTACGTACCACACACCTAGTGCAGCTGAAGCATTTAACTCTATTGAACACATTATGAGAGATGTTAACAATGGTCGATTAGTGCGTTAATTACAATGCACGCTACTATCTAGTCTCAGCGCTAGAACAGCGCTAGAACAGGCTAGTCCGTCTGTGAAGTCTTGGGGCTCTGATTTGGAAGCTGCCAGTATGTTTTGGCTATAGATAATATGATTTCAACATGGCCTTTTAGGTCACGCTGCAAATGTTGAGAGTGGAGATAATAGGGTAATTGGTATTACCCCTAATAAAAGTTCATAGTCAGTTGTTAAGCTAGAATGCCCACTGCTCTAGATTTGTTAGTAGTTTTCCTGACACTGTCCGCCGCATAGAGCTGGTTTCAATCCATTGGAAGCTCTTACAGGATCAATCGTGGAACGACCCACGGCAAAGCCCTATCCTGATGTATAAATAGTTGCTCTATGCCTATGTCAGATTTTCGTCCACAGCTCTATATACTAGTGCCCCTGACATGAATGATATCATGGTGCGGTTGGAATTCCTCTCGTCACTTTTTCTGAATGTTGTCGTCGCCCGAGCTGGACTCTCCCCAGTGCGGAGGGTCTGTGAATTTGATTGGAACCTCTGCTCAGCCAGTAATAACGGCGAAATGACCTGTTTCTGTGATAGCGATAAACAGAACCAGAGCACTATCGACTTGAATGACTGCTTTGTTAATCTCGATGGAGATCTGAGCCCACGCCAAAAGTATGCAAAGGCCCATCCGTATACTATATATCTGATTATACTTGTGATGATATACTAAATCCGTACAGTGGTGGATTCATGGATTCGTGTGGTGAAATAAGTTTCATGCCCGCGCTTCCAACCTTGCGGGCAACCTGTAAGCCAAACAATCAAATCACGTCTATCAATATGGGTATGTCTCTCTCCACTTAAGCTATCACTTTTAGCATAAATGTCAAAAAGGAACTGACCATAAGCCAAAATCAAAACAGACGGGGTTTTCACTTTCAAGGGTAATGAGTTAACTTGTTCCAGCTAGGAATGGAATAAACTAGTAATTTGTTACAGGACCAGATTTGAAGCTATAGGGTCCCGCTATAAAGCCCATATGTTTGATGAATGTCTGGCTTTATTAAATTAACGGCGGCCTATATCGCCTTCTACATTGGGAATATAGAGAGTTTTTCGGACCATTACTACACTAACCGTGAGCCAGATATAAATAGCGCGTGAAATTTTCGTCTCGTAGCCTACTCAGTAATAAATACCAGAAACCTATCTAGCTAGGTACAGAGGTAATAATTGGCATGGAAGATATAAGAACCAAAATTAGACCTGGGTGATGGAGTGATTACAAGGGACCTGTGTTTGTACTGCGGGATTCACTCTTAGAACGGATCCATAAATACATAATCAACCATATATGGTCTACCATATCATGTGATTAAAGTTTGAAAGAGCTCCTTTATATTGTTTGACATGGAAGGCGTTAACGGTCGGCACTGTATGATTGGGGTCATCTTGAATGACATTCAAATTTCCACGTTTTCCCTGACACATCATGAGATCTCCATTCTTTGGTTTTATTACAGCTCATTGACAGAGTTTTCGTACGTGGAACCGAGCCTGGCTAGAGATAATGAATCTGAACTGCACTACATAAAACATGCAGTTATCTAATACTTTTTCCATATCATTATCGCCATGTTGGGGTTTGTAGATCTTTATATATCAGCCACCGAGCTCTGTTTTAGCTATTCAACTAGAAAGGTGGGGGTTGAAGCTCGAAAGTATACCTAGCACTCGAATCTTTTGTTCAATATTATTTTTCATAGTTAATGTTGTGTTAGGATCACTTCCTTCCAGAATACCCCTTCGGAGCCCACGCATAGAATTTGCCTCCCCTAAATGACCCAAAATTGCTGACCCAAATCAGCAGCGTCGTGTCGTTCGGTGACATCCAAGATCTTGCTTTCGCTGTCAAGGGTTTCGCTACAGTAACAAGTGAGCGCTCTTCGCCTGGTTTTTAATTTACGAATGCGCACAGTTCGTTTTTGGTTCCGACGCTAGGTCGGAATAAACAAAGGGTGCCCTCACGACACCGGGCCACGTTTCCGGGGTCGTTCCCGCGAAGTATCCAGGACTTGCCAACGCGTCTCCATACGAGTTGCTCGACAGGACAATTATAGCAAATATACGCGCCAAAAGTAAGTCGCAATTTTGTTGGCTGTAAGAGCTACCTATCTATCCTCTACAACTTGAGAATCTCCCGACCCCGGGGTCAGATATATTCCTTCACTCTGCCCACCGCTGGCTAGGACCCAAGGAAGATTATTGTCATTATTGCGCTCCATCGCCAGCTCGAGTGGTCTACTCTTGTGGATGAGCGAGGTCTGCAAGTAGATCAGTGTTCTTTCTGCCGATATATCATATAGGCCGACATCTTACAGGCAAGGAGCCAGCATCTGTGCAATTTCAATCTGAGAAGTGGAAAAGGACCTTAATTATTGAGATAGATACATAAACGCCCTCGTCGCACCTTTATCACGACAGTATCCCAACCTTGGTGTTCGTTGAGTAAACGTCTTGGTGGCACTAAACCTTGCACACCCGCTTGCTCTTCCGCGTCTCATTGGGACTTGACCGGCGAAGATTGATGACACGCTCTGGGACGTAGCCGTTTGAGCCAAGCTTGCCGAACCATTTCTTTGGTGGCGGCCTCATCCTGGCTTTGCTCACCGTCATTCTGGTTTTTGTCGATTTTGTCGTCGTCATTCTGGGCGAAGACTTCCGAAGCAGTCCACCAGGCTGGCTCAGGACCCTGACACTGCTGCTGGCGCAGTCGGAGGGTGATACGGCTTTTTTGACGTGACGGACTGATGTGGATCTCTCCAGTGGTGGCTCTTTCAGTTAACCGGCGTGAATGGCCGAGAACTCTCCTCTTCCTCTTGGTCGATGTAGATTGCACATTGGGCGGATGGCCCAGGAGGCTAAGTCTCTCCGGGGTGATCTGCTGCGTTCGCCTGCGAGAAATCTGCGCCATTGGAGCTGATCAAGGGGAGTGAATTTGGCAATTTGTACGGTGGATCATAAGAGGTATTTATTGTACCGGGAAGTGCTACAGTTAGACAATCTTTGCCTCATATTTCGAGGCGATAGAAGCCACCCTTGGTTTTGCCCAAGCGCCACCCCCAAAATACCTGTCCTTGGTTTTATTGCACCACCCTGCAATATCATCGTGATTGAGACACCGAAAAGCTTAGGTCTACATCGTGGTCGGCCACTAGCCTCATTTTGAGATTTGAGGTCCGGTGATACTTACTCGATTCCAACGGGTGACGGTGAAGTGCCAGGCTATTTTTGACCTTCACGTTAGCATGCACTACTTCAATCCAAAGTATTCTCTGATTGCAGACCTCTCAAACCTGGTAGCGGGGGGAACCAGTACGCCTCGTTACTGGCAGCTCCTTGGGTGAGAAAGTAACCCGGGCTATGAAAATGAACCCCCGTCAGTTACATGGAGACCATACGGAGCTTCGGGGCGGTGATTTCTTTTTTCAAGTAAACAACCGCCAATATGTTTATTGTGCTTTATAAACAGGGGTGGTTATTAGCCTGATCCTGGATCGTGCGAAGAAAGCACCAGTACGACCATTGTGAGTATCCGCGATAAACGGCAACAGCCAATTGTGGCAATAGGATAGATCGTATCAGGTATGTATATAGACCACGCTATGTCGGTCAATCGATCGCCAAAAGAGTCCCTCAGAATGGCGCTCTCAAGCAATGAGAAGCGTGCACTGTGGAGGCGGCAATGTCGGGAAGCACTGGCAACACATATCTGTATGGTATCCAAAATCCAGGGGCATCCAACCGGAATGACAATTAATGATGGCATTCAGTTGAGCGACTAGGCCTTACTGTCGCCCCAGGCCGGGTCCGATTACAGCCCTCCATGGCAGACGGCTATGCATGGTCGGTGTCAAAGTCCCAAGAACACCTGTTGAAATCGAACTTAAGTGATGGGACGGTCGGCTCGTATAAGAAGATATGTGATGCGCTCGGGCGCTCGATAGAAGCTGTGAGTCCGCAGACGCTACGGGAACATGATGCACGCTCTGGTAAAGGGATCAGCGACGAGGTGAGACACCAGTTTCTGCTGATTTCCCCAAATATACTGAAATAAAAATAAAAAAGTGCCCAAATTCAAAAGAGCCTCCTAAGCTATTCCAAACAGCTTCTGGGAGTGGTTCTTTCACGGCCACTATTCAACGATTGGAAGACGAAAACCAGGAGCTCGTTGTCGAACTTGAACGCGCCCAAGCCTATTCGGAGAAGTTACTTGAGGAAAGGCGAGAGTGGGAGGCAAAGTGTCGCGGGATTTCCGAGGAGCTCGACGACAGCAAGTCCGTGGTGAAACAGCTAGAGAACGATCTGAGTCACGCATACATGGGGATTGCGGAAGCTATGAAAACACTAAAGGGCCTCCAGCTTCCAGAAAAGAGCACTCATGAGCACGAGACGACGTGTGAAATTTAACACTACTTTCCGGGTGCTGTTGCCTCTCTTGCCACATGGTAACCTAGGTTTGAAGAGGGAGGAAATGGTAAGCCAGGTAACGCCTCGCGTATCAAGATGGTGGACGCCATCTTAGATTTTGCGGAGGCATCCCAACGGCTTCGAAGTCGTGCGCCATAAGGGGCAGCCAGCAAACACAGCCGGCAACTACGCCACGGTAGGCCTCGGCGAGGCTCTAAGTTCGTATAAGAAGTGGTACAATCCTCCTGTACATACATACTTATTGTGATAGTCTGCATATCGCTTTTATAGTTGGATTATAAACCACAACCCAATAGGCTGGGTGCGGTTTCGTATTTTGGACTAGTGGTCAAAACAACGTTTATGTGCGAGGCGTCAGGCTAAATGACGTCATTCATCCATCCTACTGTAGTGGTAATGTAAAATGACAACTAGTAGGCCAGGCGATTTATAGATATAAGCTCCTAGGAGACATGATCCGCCCCCCTAACCCCGAGTAAAAAGCCCCATGGGCCTTGTTTCAATTTTTACGTGCCTATAGGCTCCCGTGAACCGGAAATTAGACCGGATAAACCGATGAAACCGTCCTTGCAATAGCCAAACTAGGGGGGAAAAGACGTATTGTTGAGTCTTCCTAGGATCAATATACTCACATTGAACGCGTACGTTTAGAATCCCTCCTAGCAGTGATGCACATAGAGGTGGATAGTGCCTCGAGATGGATGATCAATAATATGAGTAACGCGTAAACCATTTTGAACCTAGCTAACTAGGTAGTAACTAAATACTAGAATTATCTAACACTAGTCTGCCTTGCGCCTATCTTGATCTAGCTGTCCGCCACGTGTGTCTCATTCTTTCCGTTCCGCTTATATATATAGTTGATTCAAAATATTGTTCTGCTCTTTCTTGTATTCCTTTGGTCATCCGTCCAACCCACCCCAGTCTGCAAACATTAGACGCTTCTAATTATGCCACGTCCTAAGCGTACCTGTCCCCCTATGGGTACTCCGAATAGCAAACGTAGGATTCAAAATCCAGACCCAGACGGCTTGCTTCGCTCAATTAAGGACATGCTCACCCATGATTCCTCCGAAGTTCTCTTCTCAGTCGGAGGCAAGATCAACCTGACCAGCGATCCCGATACCACCCATGAAAAGAGGGATCCGGTAACATTTCGCTGGGACTCTGGGCCTCACGGAAGCCATGTTAAAAAGATATCCTTTCCTGTTGTCGAAACACAGGTCGCAGTGACGGATTCTTTGGCCCATCTCTTGAAGGATTGCGAGCCAGCAAGCTTTGGCCGCGGTAATCAGGAAGTGATTGATGAGGGGTACCGCCAGGCTTCCACGCTGGATATCCAGAAATTCTCGTCTGACTACTCCCGTACGATAATCGGGTCATGGAGAAAGTCAGCCAGGCTCTGGCATTCCGCGACGTTGCTGATAACAGTCACCGCGGTCTCCGGGCTGAGCTGTACAAAATGAATGTAAGACACTCTTCTGGCACTTGTGGCTGACTCTTCGCGGATGACTGCTAAGAAAGGGGCCAGATCTACTCCGCGCCCTCGGGAATGTTCAAGGCGCACGTGGATACACCTCGCTCAGAGCACCAGATGGGGTCGCTTGTAGTTTGCCTCCCAACTCCGCGCGAAGGTATGTGATCTCGCGAACCGCGTATACTTGGGTCTCAGAAATATCGAAGAGGACTGATCACAAAACGTAAGGTGGCGAGCTTACTATTCGGCGCCAAGGTCGGCAGAACGTCTATAGCTGGGGACCCTTAAGTACGTCACACATCCAATGGGCAGCATTTTACTCCGACGAGGAACACGAAGTCGGTAAGGTCACCAAGGGGCATCGTGTGACGCTCACGTACAATTTATACTGGGTTTCATATGGCCCAGCGAGCATGGAGAGTCTCATTGGCGAAGACCTCGGTTTATTATCGTGGGTTGCGAAACTTGATGAACTCACCAAATGCAAAGTATACCTCAAAAATTGTAAGTTCCACATCTATCTACCCTACGGAGTCCCCTGGAGTTCTTAGACTCCTTCTTACATACTAGTCACTCATCCTTTGCCCAGTAGGTAGACTAGGCTTCCATACTATTCAACACTATCCGCACTCTGCATCAGCCGCAGCCAGGGGCAACATTGAAGAGCAGCTCAAGGGACTTGACATGTTGGTTTTCCAAGCATTTAAGCGCTTAAGCGGTAATGTACGGGTCACCGCTGTGGTTGATGGCACTGCGCGTGAAGAAAAATGCAGATATCAAGAGCGCGATAGCAGCTCCGACCAAGATACGGGAAACGACTCCAAAGAAAGCAAAGATTCCGAAGGTTTTTCTTCCGAATCTCCACCAGACACTGGTAAGTACTATGTAGGCAAAGGCCTCCACTCGCCCTTCCTGGAAGATCAACTTGCAGACGAAGAAGAATGGCCATCTCCAGGGCAGTTTGGGAAGAGATATGATTTCCAGCAGAGGACTTGGAGTGAAGCGTGGTATAGTGGCAAGAAGGTCACATGGCTCAACAGAGAGCCTAACTATGGTAGCAAGGAGTTTGCGATGGCAACTATCGTGGTAGGCATACACCCCGCCAAGCTATGGGGATGTTTCGGGGCGAGTTTTTCATGCTGACCATACACGTGCAGACAGGAAATGAGCCTACAACTCAGGCTTACTATTCGACGGCAGCAATCATTGCCGAATCCGTCTGATTTTTGCTCAAGAAAGCGTAGGAGGAGGCTACAAAGGAATGCATGCAGGCTCATTATCGACCTACTGACCTTATGCTGCGCTATGATTTAAACCTTTGACAAGTAAATGGGTACACACACACACACACAATTTATTAACGCCCGGCGGCTAAGCCGAAAGGGCAACTATCTCTGATCTACTATACATGTCATAATATATATAGTACTGTGTCTCCTCAGAGCCCATACATAAAGCCTTGCAATATATGTCATCTCAGATGTCCGTATCGCAGCGGATCCTCGTGGGTTAGTAATTTGGTTAGTAGGCTGGCTTGAAGGCGCTTCTCCAAGTGTTCAACATCCTATTTTCGGCAGTTGAAGCGCGTCTACCATTGGTAACACAAGGTGGTTGGTGGGTTAGATCGGCGAAAGGGGGTGATTTATGTTCGTCGGTATGGTTAGTTGGCCTCGAGCGGCCCGTGGCGATGGCGAATCGTATTGAGGCCCGTACTGCCTCTAAGTTCGGCGTCCACTTCTGATCATCGGAAGGCGACTTTCCTCCTAGGAAGAAGGATATATTTCCTCGGTGGGTGTTGGTACATTGTAGTAGTTCCGTCCGGTGCGCCGTCCATTTTTGACATCGAAATAGGAAGTGCTCCACGGTCTCTCTCGCTTGTCCACATGCACACTGGTCTGTGTCTGCTACGTTGATTCGATAGAGATATCCATTGAGTCTTGCCATGCCGGTTCGGAGTTGAGCCAGCACGCTCGCTTCTTTCCAAGATAATCGGTCATACAGCTGCCGGGTGTGTTTGCCTGGGAGTGCTGCATCAACTCCAAGTATTGATTTGTATTACTAAGTTGGGCACGCTTGATAATACATTGTAGAGGTGGCAGCATGTCTACCTACATAGACCCTCTACCTTGCATCCCCTTCGATCCTCATCCGCATCCTTCACGGGCACAGCCAGTTCCGCAAGCCAATACCAGTTTGCACCTTAAGCCTACTTCCATAGCGGCCTTGAAGACTCCATCCTCGATAGCCATCTTCAAAATCCTATTCTCTCAGTAGACCGACACGCGCGTCCGTCCTCTCGAGCCATATAGAAAGTGTCGTATCTGCAGTCCGCCCACCCAGTCTTCCGTCGCTTCCATTATATGCTGCGCCCCACGGATTGTCAAATCCATTTCGCGCTACCTTGTAAGATCTCTCTGACAAGGCCGACCGTGTCTCGCAGGAGTTTGCCCAGTTGTATCCTCTCTGTACCCAGAACAGCCAAGCAACACAGTGTTGCCCCTCCTACTAACCAAAGTACCTCGTCGTTCTCTGTGTGGATTCAAGCATGCTGGGTTGTGCCGTGTCGTTCGTGGTTTTGCTTCTGACTCTGTCGTTCGTGTATCCTCAGACCCAGCGATATCCTCCTTTCAACAGAGCAGCCCGAGAGCACCCCAAGGGTGTCCTATCCCACGACCCTAGTGTCCACTGATTGTAGGATCGGTTTCGCAGTCGTGTGTCGGGTGGTTTTCAAAGTGTTCCCTTGTCGCCTGTGCGTGGGGTCAGGGCCCCTGACCCCTGAGCTCTCGCTCCCGCCGTAGCCCTAGCCAGCGGACAGTGCTGGCCAGTGGTGACTCTTCTTAGCTCTGCAAATACCTCCCAGGCAAGGCATTCACAGGTTCCCAGCCGGCACCACGGGGAGGTGAGAGTCGTCGCCAGCCGTAAATGGGTACAGTACGTCCCGAAACTGGTGTCACCACTTACACTCTTCGATTCTTTCTCAAACCCTACCTGCCAAGACACACTAGTCTATATTAAGAGTTTTTCCGGAGTATCCCTGTTAGTGAGGTTTGTATTGTTTCTTACGAAGAGTACCCAGAATCCTTAGAGTCAAGTCTGTGGATTGAAAAAGACTTTCCTAGCTCAGTCAACCTTTGGAGCCGAGAGGTAATGAGAATGGAGCCATGATCGGCTGTAGGGAAAAATTCTCCAACATCATATGCATCACCAACTGGCTATTGGAGGGAGAGTATTGATCGATGTTGTCAAAAAAAGATTAGCCAGCGTAAGTTTCCCTCTAATGCTAGCCAACGTAGCACATGCCTGGCTCGTTGCTCTACTTCCTCCTTATCGATTGCCTCGTTGTTCTGGGACTGTCCTGGTAATCGAGGCATGGTAGAGCTCAAAGATTGCAAAAGCGTACTCCGATCATTCCCTCTCAGCCAGAAGATGGCAGTGAAATCATGTTTGTGGTCTCGTGCGAAGCGAATCGCTAGCTGTGTCTTTCCCATCCCTCCAAGCCCATGAAGGATCGCAACCTTTCGTGACTGGGAATTCTCTGGCTGTAGATACTGCCATAGCTGATCTAGCTCGTTTTGCCGTCCTAAGAAATTTTCAAAGTACAGTATGTCCCGAAACTGGTGTCACCACCTACACTCTTCGATTGTCTCTCATTCCCTAATGCCAATATATACTATACCGTAATTGGAATAAGCCCGGAGTATCAATATTCCTGTTAGATTATCAATACGGTACTTTACGCTCAGTGATATATCATGTATCTAGTGTTTCAATACTGTATGGAGTAGCTGATGATCATTACGACGTTTTAGAATCCACCTCAATATATATGGAGTCCAACCCATGATGCCCGCAACGTTTTTTAGCAGCACCATGAATTTCCATAAGACACTGCTTCACTATCGGATTCCTCATCGAGCCCTTACAACGTTGTACCAAGCACGGATATTGACTCCTACCATGCCTACAGCAAAGTTTATCAACGACAACATCACAGTGTCAGATGAGACCGATGTGACGTTGACACTCTATGATGAAAATAATACTGATGAATCTTTGACTTTACTTTGCCCCGGCGAGACCAGAAAGAATTTCACTGGAAAATTAATTAGTATTGAACCTTATACGACCTATGCTACTAGGTCCTGGCAGCTTTCTGAGGATGTGGTCTTTGCTGCTAATAGAGATGTCACTGTGACGGATCAGAGTAAGCGAGCTATTTAAAGCGAGTATGGAACAAATACTGACTAGCAACAAAGCGCTCGAACAAGGAAATAAGGTGGTTTGGTTCGGTTAAAGCACGGATGGAACAAAAGCTGTTGAGTGTATATACGGAAATCCGTTTTCAACTTCAGCTACTTATATACGTACCATCAAATAAAATATCACTGAGAGACATAGGAGCCAGACTATTTCGAGATTGTGTATTCAACCTTTGAATACTACTAAGAAGCAGATCAGGTAAGTAAGGTGTGCACTAAATCTCAAAAAAAAAGTTGTATTCGTCAAATAGTAAGATTAGTTTCGACCTTGCCACACGATATTGTAGTTCATCGTTCAAGATCTCCGTGTAAGGGGCGATCAGTATCAAGGTGGGTATCGACTTGTCAGTTGTATTAAATTACAATTAAATACATTCCGCTGTATGTCAAGTTACTATTTGCAACAAATAATACGTGCCCCGCTGACAAGGATACTCCGGAAAAACTCTTAATATAGACTAGCGTATCTTGGCAACTAGGATTTGAGCAACAATCGAAGAGCGAAGGTGGTGACACCAGTTTCGGGAAGTACTGTAAGGTCTAATGGGACATAAAAGCGGTGAACTATAGGTGGAAAAGTCTAATTAGTTTTGAATTCGAACCAAATAAGGATGAATCTTAGGTTAAGATTCAGTCTCTTACCAGAGTCTGCTAGAGTGTCTCGTGCTTTTGGGGCACTGTTCATCGGATCGATTGGAACTACTAAGAGGAGCTCCTTTGCATAGGCTGCCGCCACTGCCGCTGCATAACCTTGCCATTCCTTATTTTTGTGTGAGTCGGCGTAGTCACAGATGCCCCGAATGACCAGGCATGGGAAGTCATTCATGAGTCCCGCTGCTTCCATCTCCACACAGTATAACCCTAAGTCCCGAGCCAGCTGTTCTCGACGCCTGCCATCTTTCACTACCTGGTTTGCAGATCCAATGAGTCCATAGTGGATGACTGGTTCTCCGTGTTTTCGTGAAGGTCGTGGAACTACTTTGGATCGATCGCAATTAATGCACGTGTCAGATGCGATATGATCATAGTCTGCTTGGAATAGACAATCCTCTTGCGTTGGTCGCGCGAATCTTGTAGCATTGTGAGGCGGCATTTTGACTTGGATGTTAGAAATGAACTCAGGCACCAGACTACCTTCCGCGTAGTGATGCGCTTGGATGGTAGTGAGAGCGGTTAACAGAAACTTAGGGGGGCCGATTAAGCATCCCTGTTCGCTGGAATTGACCACCGCTAAACGCTTTACCAAGATCATATTGGATCACGCCTCCACAAGTGTCCGTCGGCTGGCTCACTACAATATCACCTAGTCGAATATCTGCTTTGCGGCTAGGTACTACTCCACCGATACCGACCATTAAACCAACGCGGATCGCGTGAAAACTGGACAGCAACTGCATCCCAACCGTTGTAGCCAACGTGTTACCATATGCGCCACTCGGTAAGCTAGCAATAACAACGTTCTGTTCCCCGATGCTTCCAAGAATATATGTATTTTGGTCCATCGGCAGGTGAGGTAAAGGGGAATGTATTTCGTCCAACATCAGCTTCGCAGCTGCTGTCTCCACAGGCAAGGCGCATACCCATCCGACCGTGTAGTTGTCGTAGGATAGAGTGGCCCTGGCTTCCATGGTGGATCATGTAATGATCGGATTCTTCACATGGAATGGCTGGCTTATTAACTCGTAGGGAACCATGGAAGAAATATATCCTGTTCAAAGTAGACTACGAGAACCGTGTTAATATACATTAGATTCCAGCATCAAGAATTAGCCCATAAAAGCTTAGATGGCAGAAAATTACGGATCATTCATTCCCTTCCGAGGCGCATTATTTCTTAATTTAAGAATGTAAAAGGGAATGGCCTTTGCATTCGCATGACGATATGGGAAAAACCTGAAAAGGCGAAAAACCATACCAAGGCGTACTAGATAACAAAATTCTTATCAGCCATTCAAAAGAACCCATAGCGGCGTTCTAGATGGCCCACCAGTAACCAACCACGCTGACAAGGAGGCAATTTGTCAGGGAACGTGCTAACATGAGATTAGCACATATGCAAGCCCCCAAGGCACAGCGGCATACCTGGAACTTCTTATTACTGTTACGTTTGCTGTCAGCTCTTGTTTGGGTAGGAGTATCTCTGTATAGAGAATGATAGAATGACCACTTACTGTGATAGTAGTATTTCATCCTCTTCCGCCTCTTCCTCTGCCTCTTCCTCCTCCACGCTGTCTGGGAACAATTCCCCTTGGTGCAGCGTCACTAACTCCTCCTCCAGCCTGACTCTCAACCTCCTGTTTATGTTGGTACTCCTCGACCGGGGCTGCCATTGCCATTCCAGCTAGAATGGCCCAGACAACGAGAGCAGGCCGCATTATTGAGCTGGTTCGATCTGCGAGTCTATCTCCTTCAAGCCGCTATTATGGACTTTCACTCTGGAGGCAACACTGGAGACGCAGTTATGCTTGGGTGCCACTAGATGCGAGAAATACAATATGATTAAATTCAGATTTGAAGGGGGGAACGCCGTGCTTTTATGCGGGATCCCACGTCGGGCGCCATCTATCGCTTTGTATGACTTTTTTATAACCACTGAGACTTCTGTGAATAGTTCTCGTCATATATGATACTATTTCCGTTTTCGGTGACATTCTTTTGACCGAGAAACAATAGAACGATCGAGACACACTGTCATATCTTTTCGCCGCCTTTGTGTTTATGGGTATTCTACGCCCACATGATTTATTTTTGATTTAGCCTAGAGCTGGCCAGCACGTCACAATGAAAGCAATACTATCTAGCAGAAAATGATCATAGTGCCTAGAAAGAGCAGGCTTTGGTCGAGGGCTGGTTGCGGTGCATGTTCGGGCATAGGTTAAGTCTAAGTACTTGGCGAACATACCCGGATATACAGGAAAGAAAAATGTGGATGGGTATATTACCCGACTAATAGAATACCTACAACAGAGCCCCACTAGGGACCCCACTAGGGATCATGTCACTAAAGCTTCTTTTTTGATGTAACAGTGTTCTTGACACATCAATGACACTATAGAGGTCCATGCCAAGTGACCTATGACATGTCCTTCCAGAAGAGAAGCAAGATGCCCCCTGATTGCCAAACTGTATAGCCCGCAACCCGCCATTATGACCTCCTCCTATATTTTTTTAACTCTAAAATCGAAAGTAAAGAATCTGCGATGTCGTAAGCGAGCTTTTAAATCGGGATAACGATTTTCCGCTGACCGCCGCCAAGATTTCAACAACAGGTTCTACATTCATGTACAGTACATTACTCCAAGATTACGTATCCCAAGGTCCGTTAGGCTTGAACGTAAGTCTTGTCATATTCTAGGAAATCTTATACATACTAACACTGCCTAGAATGAAGGGAACTGTCTCCTGGTTTTGCGTGTCTTGCCAACATACCGATTCCCATCGCATGAAGATCAAATTTACAGGACATGAGCCTGGATCCTACTTTGTTTGTGTTTGGTCGTATTTACTCCCTGCTAAGCGGCGTATCAACATCAATACACTATGCGCAAATTGCTTAGAGGAAACCAACCTTTTGTCATCGAAGGAACAGCGGGCGTTTATCCATAAGAAGAAGGTTCAAATCATGTTTGAAAGACGTGTTGCCTGGGCAAAACAGGAGTAGGACTTTTGGGTGACATGTCGCGAATGTCAACGTATCAACGAATCTTTGCAACAGAATGGGGGGTTGCATATTCATCTAGTTGGTGGTGTTAGTATATATTAGATGGCGCCCTGTCCTAAGATAGAATACAACGTTAGCCTTGGAATATTACCTGATTACTTCTACGCTAAGCCTGAGGCCACGACCTTAGGTTAGTAGTTTGCATAGTATCAAATTGACCAAGTCGCCATGTTCCCATTTCTAGATAAAATATAACCAAGAGGGCAGCCCTTTACTGTATAACGAAGGCGATCTGCAGAATGTGAAGAGACTGAAAGCTATGAATCTAGTTCACTAAAGCAAAACTATAATCTAGAGATTCTCCATAACCAGGGTTATAGGGCTGTTTGAAAGGACGGAGCCTCACTTCCATCTTTGATTCGACCCCATCACCCATGGCCTGCTTAGAAAGCCTGGAATGCTTTATGTGTTTTATTCTTTGTCCGCGGGGCTTCCGGAGCCCTGTTTATTATACCCACTGACTGGATTTCCAATCCGGATGCCTAAAGGCAAGGTCTGGAAATAGTGTCGCTTCAAACTCCACGCTCCCCCAGGGTTGGCAGAGTCTTCTTTCCTACCCTGTTTCTAACTCGTTGGAGGATGAGTGGCATCGCCGCGATACGGGTGCTGCAGCGGTTGTCCAGTATTGTGACGTCCTTGAAGGAGGCCCATTGAGGGGCCGGCCTAAACAGAAAGCTCCTGAATCTGCTTCGCCGACTGGACCGATAGCTCAGCCGAAGGATTTACAGCAGACCCGAAGTGATATCGACCCATGCAAGGTACCTGCCCCTATACATGGCAAGCCGTTACGTGCCACTAGGGAATACCTCGAAAATGCTAAGCAGCCAGAGGCATGCTTTCAATGCTTCGCAACTGAAGGGCTTCCGGACAAGGTTCGCTTTCAGATGTTTCATAATCCCGGCTGTGTTACGCGCCACTTTGATGCTATTCATCTTAAAGAAGAACCACTCAAATGCAACTGGTGTGAAGTAGGCTTGCTACATCGAATGGCGTTCCAGCGCCATGCTTCTGATGTGCATCGCGTGCGGAGTCGCTGGCGATGCCCGAATCCGATGCAAGGACTTCAAAGACAAGAATAGACCGGCCATGAATCAACGAAGCCATTGACTCGGTATCCGTTTACTTCCAATTTGGAATGGAATCGCATTTGCCGTATCCAGCGAGAATATAGACCAGAGAAGTTCCATACGAATCCCCCCGCGCGGGGAGAACGAGCACGAGCACGAGCAGCGGAAAAATGAAGCAGTTGACAGCATCTGTGAGCGAAAATCCCCTCTAGAGCTTTCTATTCGATTTGCGTCGAAAAGTTTTTGGTCCTTGGTTCTGCTTTATTTGTTCGGGCCACCGAGATCTGGACTCAGCGCTCTGCCTCTCTTGGGAATATCATGTAACTCATCAGAAGAGAGCACATGAAGACAGTAGGGTGCAATGTCTGACGTGAGTATTATCCCGAAGTCATGTAGGTTCAGCGCTACAGTAGAATTCGAAAACAGATTACCCCCCTAGACACTCACGCTTTCTTTCCTAGCGCTCCACTAAGTTCGCGCTGAACCGAATATGGTCAAGTAAAAGTTCCACCCTTTTTTCTTGATGTATTTCTGGTAGATTATCAAAATTACCTTAATACTTTCCGGCACTGGGCCAATATGTCCCCGTGGCCATACGTAGCCTAGCTTAAGTTTTAGCTTTACCTAGATCGCACCAGTTTTGTGGAACCTCCCCCCACCAACCCCCAAGACTATTTTTTTTATTTTTTTGGTTTCCTTCCAAAACTCATGAGATTGCTACACTGCGAATACTATATTCTAGCGTTCGATAGTACAGAGATACAAAGGCAAGCCGACCCATTCATTTGGCATTTAACTTATCATCTAATAACCTCTCGAAAGATCATGGAAAAAAATGAACTCAACATCAAGCTCAAGGGAGTACTTGATATGACCGTCTTCTCCCAGTTGTTGGAGATGGACGAGGAAGAAGATCGAAAGAGTAGCTCGACAGCGCTTTATGGTTTCATTGAAAGAGGACAGGAAAAGGTGGACTATATGGAGATCGCCCTGTAAGCGCTGATGCCCCACGCAAACCTGCCTTCGTCAGAGTGCACAACTTGAGGCAATTAAAAGAGGTGAACTGGCATTCTGACGAGATATGCTTATGGCCAGTTCGAAAAGAGACTTCGTTTCTTTGATTTTCAAGAGTGAATCCCTGCAACAATGTGCAGCGGCGTTGGGCTTCCGCAAATTTCACGAAAGCTGTGAAAACATTGAAAGAGTCGGTGCGATGATGAGTATACATGGCGAGGTCGCAGAAGCAATTGAGATGTTCCGTCTTACCCTCATTAAGGAAGAAATCGGCAATCTGAATGACAGTCTTCTATCTGCTCGCACAGCAATCAATTCCTTCTATAAGGATAGTAGCTGAATGCAAGACCGAATTTGGGTCCGACGTGAGCTTGTTCTGGCTGTAGTTCTCTGTCATAGCCGTTGAGACCCGAAATATACCACCACCATTGTCAAAAATATTCAAAATCCATATTGATCGAGTAAGATATGAGGCAGATTTGAGTTTTGGAATGCTGGAATATCATATTCACAGTGCAGCAGTTTTATGAGTTTCGGAAGGAAAAAGGGAAAAAATAAAAATAATAGGAAATCTGGGGTGGGGAGGGGGAAGCGGTTGGGTCCCACAAAACTGGTGTGCAATCGACGCCAAGCTAAAAACTAGGTAGGCTACGCATGGCCAGAGCGTCTTAGCAAATATGGGTTCATGAGGCCGGTAACTGCAATTACGGTAATTTTTGTGATCTACCACGGATACATCAAGAAAGAATAGTGGGGTTCTCCCTGACCCAGATCTAGTTTAGCGCGATATGGGTGGGGCGCTGGGAAAGAAAGCACGAGTGCCTAGGGGTAACCTGCTTTCGAATTCTACTGTATGGTAGTGATGCATACAATACGTATAATAACTAGATGTCCATGGTGTTTGGATTCTTGCTGATGGGGTGGTAATGCTCACCTCTGGGTCCAAATTCGATAGACTTACATAAAAAAATTATATTCCAAGCTTCTCAAGATTGACTCGATCCATACACGATAAGTGATACTGCTTTCTCAGTTCTCCAAAATGTTGCTACTATTAGTAAGCTACTTTCTACCTCTTCATTGGTCAATGTTCACTCCAAATATCAGTGCAAATTGATTGGCTATAACTTGTTCCTGCCTTTCCTTTTGATCGTTTCAGGGCCAGAGCATGCGCAGCGCGCGTCTCCAGTAGCCTGTATATCGTCATAACAGTTGTATCGTATGTCACGTGATATCCATAGGTCTGTGGGAGTCGCTGCCTGTTAGGCTGCCACTCCGCTAGGCAGAAGGGAAATGAGCTACTCCGACTACAAATAGCTGGATCTTTCCCATAGATTGAATATGATCATCACACTTGTACCTCAATTCAGAGTTTCATTTAAAAGCGAGGGATCAGGGTAAATGAAACCATGCATGCGTCCATGCATCCATCCATACCGTATATCATAAGACTCTCTGTAGTCTCACTGCTCAATACGGCAACCATGCACCCCAAACGAATCATATCTCAGCCGTTTTGGGTCGTGCCAGGTTTAAGTAATGCCTATGGGGAAGCGAAGAAAGGATTTCAGGTCATCAGTCGCGTAGATTAGGAGCAGCGCACGACCTAATACAAAATATTGAGGGGATAGAATGCAGAAGGGGCGAAGATTGGTGTGAACAATTATCTCGCATTCACAGTAATGCACAAGGCGAAAGCAAATGCCACTATTCCTAGAGGTACTTATGATCGAGCTATCAAACCCTCTTTTATACTGAAAGGAGTTAACTGTTCTATTCGCATGATGTGGGTCAAACCACCTCTCGAAGTGGCTAGGAGGCCGGTAACATTTATAACGAACTATCAATCCAAGGGAGCACAAAGGTTCAGCGATATCGATTGTACGGAAACAGATGTAGTTGCGCGCTGTAGCATACGTCATAAGTCCTAGAGATCACGTGAGTTCGGAACAGAAGCACTGACGACAGAAAGACCAGAAAATTTATTAAAACAAATGCCCTTCAGTCTGCTATTCAAAAAGAACACATAATACAACATGGCCCGTCAACTTCAAACCGCTCAAGCCCAAGAACAGCGGGTGCCTAACAGTGTCGATGCATGGATTCTCGGGAGTAGTGTAGCATCATTGGCATCAGCTGTTCATTTAATTTGTGATGCAAATGTGCCCGCATCCCAGATCCATATCCTCGAGTCACGCAGCACACCCGGAGATGGCATAATCAGTATCGGTGATCCACTGAACGGATATGATCATCGACCTGGATGCATGCCGACTTTCAACGATGCTTGCATGGAAAGACTGTTGGCTCTATTGCCTTCTACCATTGGTTCTGGGAGAACGGTATTGGAGGATATGAAGGAATTGTGTGCAAATGATCATGATGAAGATGTTCCTGGCACGCATATCTTGATTGAAGGGGACGATGGACCAGTGAAATTGGATACTAGGAAAAGCCTCAACCTAAAAGACCGGATGGATTTGATGGTGCTCATCTTAAAACCAGAGAAAATTCTGGTTAGGAAACGAATCAATGAGTTCTTCAGAGAGTCCTTTTTTGGAAGCAGATTCTGGATTACTTTATCTACCATGTGGGTTGCCCGTCCCAAAGAGACAGATTGGACCAACGCTGAAACGGACTAATAGATTTGGCTTCCAACCTTGGCATAGTGCCACTGAATTCCGTCGGTGCCTTCGCAGATACTCGAGCGAAGTTCGAAATTTGAACACCAACCGACCTCTAGATTGCACCAAGTACAATCAATTCGAATCCATCGTAACGCCGATGATCGGTTTTCTTAAACATCAAGGAGTGGACTTCCAACTCAATACAAAGATCAGGGATATAGTGACACGTCTTGACAGCGGGACGGTTTCGATTTCGGCAATTCGCGCGCTCCAGGATGGCGCGGAGGAGACAATAACAGTCTGTCCCAAAGATATAGTTATTATATCTCTCGGATCTACTACATCGGGGTCGTCTAGTGGTACCAACAATGACCCGCCGTTAATGGTAACGATGGAAGCAGAAAACAAGCTGGATGAAAACTGGTCGATATGGCTGGATCTGGCAACGCAATATCCGAGTTTCGGCGATCCGTATAATTTCTGCACTCGCATCTCTGAGTCCAGGCTGGAATCCTTTACTGTGACACTTAAAGATCCCGAATTTTTTACCCGCTTCATCAACTTGACCCATGACAGACCTGGCCTAGGGACGTTCGTGTCTCTGAAAGACAGCAATTGGATGATCAGCATTTGTATCCCTCGCCAACCGTTTTTCTCTTCTCAACCCGAAAACATAAACGTCTTCTGGGGCTATGGTCTTCGTCCAGACCGCGAAGGTAACTTTGTGAGGAAACCGATGCTTTTTTGCTCTGGAGAGGAAATAATGACCGAGTTGCTATCGCTACTCGGCTTTCCTTCGGCCTCAATTCGCAGAAACTCTATCACGATTCCGTGCGTGATGCCACGCAGGACTGCGTCGATGTTGCCTCGGACTTGTCAAAATCGTCCAAATGTGATACCGGATGGAACGGCCAACCTTGCTGTGATTGGCCAATTTGTCAATATACCAGATGAGACGACCGTGAGTCTAGATTATAGCGTGCGAGGAGCCCAGTTGGCAGTGAGTCAACTGATGGGAATTGGTAAGGAGCCGGTAAGCACAAATATGCTCCCTAGCTCCTTCTCTAGGTTCTGGAAATTGCTATTGGCTTAGCTGGTTTTGCTGTGAAATGTGTCTTAAAAAGTTTATACTTCAAATGCAATAGCGATTCTTTGTCCCTAATATGCTTAAGTGAAGCATTTTTGGGTGACTTAGCAAGGAGAGGAAAACCCAGGTCGTTGCCAATTCAGTCTTCAGGGTTGGGCCGATCAAAAGCTGTCCCAGCTCAGCCATTGATCCGAGCGCATGATCAAGAAGAACAACACCATCATGGGCAGTAAACGAGAGCTTTGACCGATCAGCAGCAGAAATACCACCAAACTTTTAAGGTCGCGAATTACATGGAGCAAAATAACATTAATCCACTATGAGCAGAATGAACCTGTCAAGAGGCTCTACAGAGCGATAAGTACGTTCGCTGGTCGGAGAGCCACCGCAATGATCTCCTATAGGTGACAGCTGATCCAAGCTGTGGAAAATCCGTACTCGCCAAATCGATTGTCAATGGTCACTTACAAGCCACCGTAACGGATGTGACAATATTTATGCTACTATGTATGTAAAGACAATGATAAACAGACCGACACCCGCCGCTCGTCGGCCGGGTATGTCGAGAATCACGCCTGGTCGCTACTAAAGCTGGCCACTATCGCGGTGAGAAAGCGCCTCCAGATATGGAATGGTATTCTGGTATTAAGCATAAAAAATCATGGATCGACCTCTCCCGAGATTCAATCCACTTGAATTGGACCCCTTGGTGTGAGCCTGAATTTTGGCACGAAGAAAGTGCTGTTCACCATCTCGCGTGGCATTCGGCTAAGGCTCAGGGGGCCTCGTTTATGTTTGGTTATCTTAAGGATAAATGGGATGATGACGTCGACATGGAAAACAGAGTTGGAGCTGCGAAAAAATTACAACATGGGACCATTGTGATGCGTGTGATCGTGGCGCATACCACGGTTCGAAATGCCTTTGGCGATGCACCTATTCAGCTTGTTGATATATCCGATGACCAAAGGCTAGATGCTTTCTTTGCTTTTGCAGAGGAATGCGAGTCTTATGCCCAGGGATTCCTCACGAAGGGGCAAAGGTTCTATAGGGAATCTTTAGAATCGATCAAGACAGCTGTTTGTTCTGGAGGGAAGGGAAACGTGCGCGACTCTGTAAAATCCAGAGAGGCTCTCTCATCGGTTCGTACACAAGGCACATGTGCTTTGCTTCCGGACCATCTACTTCGAAGTCATCCAGGCATGTCCGCAGAATCACGCAGCCACGATGCTCTGGATTTTGTTACGTGATATGGCTTTCAATCTCATGCTCATGCCGAGCATCGTCGGTATCATTACAGTTGATTATTTTCAGGGTCACTGTTTTTTCAGATTGCTATTTAAGTCTTAATGTGTGAGGGTCAGGGTCAGTTTCTCGGTAGTCAACACAAAGCAGGCACGCGTGGTTACGGATATGCGTAGGTACCTTGAGATGTCTCGGGCGAGCCATACAGTTGATTGGGATCCCCAGCCGATTTTGACAAGTAGTTGAAACTTCTTGGCCAGTACCTAACCGGGATTTGCTGGATAGAAAGTCGTCGAATTGTAGTCAGGACAGACCTCCTCATCAACAAGTTCCTGCTGAGGAATTGGAGGGCCTGAGTTTGGCGGTAACTGCCAGAGTGACTTTTTGGCGAAGGAAAACATAGAACGCCTCGATGTCAAGGTCAGCCGCCGAAGAGGTGACATTAGGCCACCCAAGCGTTATTATAATGCTCTGGAGATGATCACGTACCAGGGGAAGTACAGGAAGCTGATCAGCTGGACGTTCCCTAAATAGCCGCCGGGAGGCTGGTGAATTATGACTAAGCAGGACCACCTGACATGGTTTGATTCACAAGGCATTTTGATCACAGCCTCATTTCTTCTATACATGCACGATAAACAATTAGTACCCACGCTGTCCCAGTGAATGTGCAGGTACCTCGCGGACGTTTCATCACATAGGGCATTTCATGTCGCCGGGATGGGGGTTATTAGTAGAGTGGTAGGAATATATTTTAAGATACGGTACAGTCGCACCTTATTAAAAATAATTTAAGTTTTTAATTGTCTACTATAGCTTTATATCTAGATTAATTACTTTAAAACGTGGGTCCTATAATCTTTATAGTCTAGAATAGAACTCTACCAATTTTTAGCGTAATCCTCGTACGAGAAGGAATTCTAGTCTACTTATAGCCCCACTTTTTCCTCCCATAGTTAAGCCAAAGTCCTAATTCCAGTCTACTAGACTGCGCTCACCCCCATAGGATAGGATAAAGGTTCTTTCAATTCTGAAACGGGGGATAACTGACAGGGCGTGTCGAATGCATTACGTGGCCGAGGCGAGCGGGGTTCATCATGTGATCGGTCCTGTTTCTTGGCGCACTGTCTTCCTCAAAATCCCGGGGCCCATGGATCCCCTGGAATTCTGACCAGCATTAGTCTTGGCACATACATGTCGAGACAATACATTGATCCTGTCCCACTGCCATTGTATCTTACCCGGTTGACAGGCCTTACACCTGCATGACTGTATACCTTTACACCTCAGCGACAAATACTATTTCCAGAGTCCATAACAGGCTTGGTGACGATTAGCCTCCGGCACTGTTTGATAGTCGAGCGCGTTACCGTGAAGATACATCGAACAAATATGAGTGATTTAGAAAGTATGCTGGTGCGACATGCTTTTGCCTTGAAATTCTTTTTTTAACTGAATCTCCCAGACTCCTCTTCACCCCAGGAGGTCGAATGGCAGGTTGCATGGTTTGCCCTGCTTGCATTGGGACTTGCTGCCATGTTGCAACCTTGTGGGAACGTGCTATGCCAAAAAGCAAATAATCACCGGTTCTATATCCGCGCCTCGCCAGTTGTCTGCATCGTTGATGTGGCGCAATTTATCGCATTCATTTTACTTGGCTTCAGCTGCAACCCCCAAGCGTGGCTGCAGAACATCAAGTTTGAATTAAGACAACGATTTGAAGGAGAAGACGGCGCCAAGGACCGAGAGAAAGCTGAGAACTCGATCATCGTCCGTTGGATACTGATGATCCTGGGCGCTAGCCTTTTCAATGCTATCAAGTTGATGATGATGCAGGGAATTCCATGGACACAGGCTTGGGCAATGATGTTTGCCATATCCATAGTCTTCGCGGAAGTTCTCATATTGCTTGTACGGTTCCTCAGCCTCGATGGCAGCTCAGCACATACAACGCCCCCTGCGTGGCGCAGTTACAAGATATCCAACGTTTTGGATCACATCGGCATCATTCCCATTTCACTACAATTCGCCGTCTCATATTGGACCTTTTTTAGTTTCGTTCTCGATCCAGAGGGGCTACCCAAACACGGACCTGCTGGCGTGGCCGTTGGTGTGACGTTCGGCATTATTTTCCTTATTCCGACCGGCCTTGAAATAATCAAGGGCCGCATACCTGGAGAATTCAAGGGGTATCAATTGTACTCGCTCGGATGTTTCGCCGTCATTTCTTCCTTACTATCCATCCCTTACGTTCTCGACATCTCAAGTGATTCAGGATGGTTACTGTTGTTAATGTGTTTCGGTGGTTTCTATGCCACCTGTATTAATTGCTGGGAACTGGCAAACAACGTTCCTAGGTTCATTCATGGAAATTTTCTAGGGCGTTTATGTCGAGTGGATTCCTTTCAGGGCTCACAAGCCGCGACTCTCTGTTTCCTCACATTTTTGGCCAGTATTTTGTATTATGGGGCGACGTACGATCCATCAGGAACGAAAATCCCAGAGTTAACCGGGGTTTTTGGTTGAGGAAAATATTCCTAGCTATATCATGATATTTGGGATAATGCAAAAGGCACGGGATGAATAGAGGGAATGGAGATATTGTAGTAGTGCTTTGTGCTGTGGCTCTTGGAGTGTAACGGGTTCCGCCTTTTGTTTGCGGCAGTTTTCACATTCTCAAGCTACGCGGCAATTAGTAGCGGGGGGGATTTTGTGTTTCCGATTAGAGGAATAGGGATATCGCTTTCGGCAATGCTCCGCATCATCAACTTGCGGCTTGTAAGATGCTCTTGTACCTTCGAAGGGCTGATTGAAGGTCAGACGAACGACCCTGCGAATTGCCCAATACTCCATTTGTAGCTGAACAAGGTTAACCCGTGACATTGGTTAATTCGCTGCCGCCAATAGTCGACCACTCCCTCCCGTTTCACCCTGCCGTCCCTGTCGTCTGATACGTGGCATCTCCGCTATTACTACCCTTCGCGGGCGACATTTTTAAGATGGTTCACGGTTATGAGATGACTCAGGTGGCTGTCAAGTCGAGGCGACATGTTGGGTGCTCAGAGCAGACGCCTCTCAGTTTGAGCGATCATTGCGAAACTGTACAGTAGATTTCGAAAATGGATTCCCCCATGGACACTCTCACTTTGTTTGTTATCCCGTACCCGAAACCACCCTAATCCTGATTAGGCTAGGTCGTAAATAATTCCTTTTTAAAGATAGACCTGCTGTCTCATAGGATCGTCGCGGTTGTTTGTCTGTCTACTGCTCTTCGGCGTTGGTGAGCAATTCTGAATACTGTGCTGATCTTCGGCACTCAGAATGGATTGAAGTCAGGTTAACCACTTTTCTCCTATAGAATATTTCTCGAAATCTAGCCCGAAACACGTTAATCCATTTTTGACTTGATTCGGTTGCAAGTATTGAAAGGCAATATCACGTGATAGAAGGTTCTATATGTGGTCTGAATAAGGCATCGAGGGCGCGTTTTGCCAATGTAGGGGTGGAAGCTAAGCAAATTCAGAGTGGAGGGTTGAGCAGAACTGGAGAAGAGGTGGTGCTGTACTCGATGAAAGATGTTCCGGGTGATGTCATTCCTCGGTCTCATCTATACCCTGATCTAGTTTGGCGTTTGTATTTCTATCACAGACCATCAGGATTTTGCCACTGATTTTGGAATGTTCCATTTACTTGTTACAGGAAACGATGGGCGGGTTAGCATTCAACAACTACGCTATACTCGCGAACAATCTCCAATCCTCCCTATTTATCCTATCCAACAAGCCCAACCAGCAAGCTTGAAATTATTGACCAAAAGATTCCGAAAGAAAGACCCTAATATGTCCCACTCATCTCTTCGGTCAACAGAAGGTCCTCAAAATCTCCACTAGTTGGGAGGTCATCATTTTGCCAGTCGCAGGCACCACGATGATAGTTCAGAACCTCGAAATACCTTTCAATCGTTAGGTCAACTAAACACGTAACCAGATCAGATGACATACATTGTGCTCTTCCACTCGTCAGCTGAAAGCTTTGAATCCAGCAAAGGCCAATCAAGCTGACTATCACAAACAGGCTCATCGTCAGGGTCCTGGTAGGTCACGACATATGGGTGCTTAATGGCATCCGCCGTGGTGATTCTCCCATGTGGATCGACGTTGAGCATTTTCTCCACGAGATCAATGGCTATAAAGGTGAGTATACCTATGACAAAAGGAAACGTATTGAAGTTTGTCAAAGGCGATAGCTTACCTTGAGGGTCGGCATCTCGAAGGATAGATGTAAGCCCCAAGGACTCTTTCGTTGGTAGCGAGTCCACGAATTTCAACGTCTATATATCGTCATCAGTACTCATTGATCTGGCCTTGGGTTGCGTGTCTCAATCATACACTCCTGCTGTAGACTCTCTTCATAACCTCTTCGGATGGCTTCCCCAAAAGCTCGGTAATCAGGATGAACTGATGCACATGGTTTCTCCCAGGAAGAGAACCCTCCCTAAAATCATCTCTGCCAGAATACACCCAACACTCCACATATCCATCGCGTAGTTGTAATTCTGCCAGGTCAACATGATCTCCGGCGCGCGGTAGTATCGTGTGGCGACATAGCCGGTCATCTGGGCGTCTTGTTCTCGGGCCAAACCAAAGTCACAAATCTTCAGATCGCAGTTTTCGTCGATCAAAATGTTGCTTGGCTTGAGGTCGCGGTGAATGACTCCGGCCGAATGAATGTATTTCAACCCACGCTGTTTCAATTAGATATGCCGCGTGTCTGGTGACCATCTCGGTGGACATACCAGCATTTGGTAGGTAAAGAATTGGATGAATTGACACTCCAAAGGCTTTGACGACGCTCGCAAAAGGTGATGAAGATCTGTCATCATACAGTCTGTCACGATATAGCTGTAATACAAAATATTAGTATATCTTTCAACTTTAGCATAGTGATTCTCATACAGATCCTCGGATGGAGAGATAAACATGTCTGTCATGTTGATTAACTAGTTGAGGTTAGTTAACAGTCCCTATGCCGAATATGCCTGTCACGCATATACACATACATTATCATGTCGCAGGTTACGTAACAAATGAACCTCACGACACGCACGCTTGGCCAGAGCTGTAGAATCGAATGGCTTCGGGATTTTTTTTATAGCGACCTTTGAATTGGCTATTGAATCATGCGCTGAACTATTCATTTGTCAATAATGGATTGGGGAGGATGGATATATGAGTAATATACCAGATCGTTCCGGCGCTGCCACAGCCTTGTACTTCCAAACCCGAATATCTATCTGTGGTTTCAAAGGCTGTGCCCATGACTTTTGTTCCTAAAAATATGACCATAATTGCGTAGTTGAGTGAACCAGTACAGTGGTAAGTAAATATCAAGCAAATAGTGGAAGAATATTGAACTGTTGGACTTGCAGGCTAAGGAGTAAATTGTGCCAAAAGAATTCATGACGTCATAACACCACCCGAATCAGGATAACCTGATGTGGCGGACCGATCGCATACCAACGACTGATTTGTCAATTAGTAATTGTATTGATTTTATGATGTCCCTCCACCACCCCGTTGGTTATCACAGTACGACTACCTAGAGAATTACCAGTTACAGTAACCATATTATGCGGCTTTCTCGGTCTTTTATTATAAAGGTGAGATCAAATGGCACTGGCTTGTCACATCCATGCTTTCATTCACGGCTAGTTATCGGCCGAGGAGCAGAATATTTTAAATCCGTCATTGAGGGCGTTTTTCGTTTTCACTTATTCTCTACCCATGCTACTTTTTTTAATTATCAATATTCCCGTGAGCCAAAAATTTGGTTTGCAGCTCTCTGTGTACATGTATCTGAATCCTGGTCCTGCTGGACCGGTCTAGGCGTCGGCTGTTTACTAAACCTCCGTCCCCAGACTATCTAAAGCTGCAGGTACCAGGCACTCTCTCCTGTTCCAACCAAGTCAGATAATGTGCTCTCGGCTGATCCAGCCACCAGCGGTTGCGCTGTGAGGCTGGAGCCGTTTTTCTCACACAATGGGAGGCGCTACCGCCGAGAAATGTGGATAGATAGCGGATTTGTTTTTGCTAGGATCGGTTTGTCTGCCCGTTCACAAGCATTAGGTTGACAGGCTTAGGTTTTGTGTCTTAAATGTTTACTCTCCATTTGCTTTACATTCTTGTTTGCCCTAATTCCTTAGTGCTTTCCTCGAGAATTCATTATCGTTTCTTTTTGTTCCTCTCCCTCTTAGTTTTATAGCCTATCTGTCTTAGATCAGCTTCTATGCAAATTGCAATGCAGTAATTTATAATATGACTTATCACTAAAATCAAGAGAAATATCACACCCCTACACCTGTCGTTAATGAAGTGGCTCTGGAAAGGACATTACGCATTCGGATGTCTGGGCAAGCTTAGATAGACATGAGAAGAGGCATTCAGGTGCTCTACTGGGTTTTCTAGCGATATATAGAGGTAAGCGCTCGAAGAGGGTAAATTATTATTTGTGATACTTGTGACTTGGCTTGCATAGATACATGGGTCTCTACGCCAGATGAGGTGTTTATGTGGCTTGTGTAGCCGCTGACCCTTCCCAGCTCTAGTTTCGACACCTGCAAGCCACTCTTATATTAACAATTGGAGAATAGATGAATGGAACTGGTTCTCTTGCAAATAGCTCCGATACCTGCCGCTAGTCATAGATTTGCCTTCCCCAATTTTCTTTCGCTGCCATTTTTAAGAGCCATTAATAAACCGAGCACATTCTCATAAACCAACATGGTGGTCACCGAGGCTGGCACAGCTCGTATCATGCTAGTTCCCATGCCAGCATAGAAACCTCGCCATCCCTCCTTCAGCCAGATTGTATTGGTCGTCTTCATTATGCCTCCATGCCATGGTGATGCTGGTATCGTAGACCTGAGGCTCTGCTGCGTCTGAAGCCGTGTTCGAATGACTTCATGAGGATACGTCGCTGAACTGGCAACTATCTTGCTCAGAGATGCTGCCGCTAGGACGCCCAACGTATTATACCTAGATATTCCATTATTTTCCCCGAGACCTGTTCCCGTGAAACTCCTCTTCAGCTGCTCGTAAAGAGGGAACTGAATTGCAAGATGAGATATGCCGAGTAGGGCTGGTGCTAAACCGGAGTAGAACGTTAAAATGCCCTCCTTGCGGTAAATTTGCCCAGCCGCGTCTAATCCTGACTTGTACTGCCATGCTGATCTCGCGTGTGTTCGATTGGAGACGCTGGTCTGCGACATGAGTCTAGTTCTGATAACTAGAATGGGGTTGACAGCAACTATGGAGCAAGTGCCCGCTGTTGTTGATGATATAAACGATGCCACCCACTGGCTATTATTACCTGCGTCGAACGCTTAGTTCTTAGTGTGACAGTGCCTTGGCTTGTGAAGTGGATGGACTAACCAAACCATACATCAAATACTTCATAGCTTCGATGGTAAGTAGCGAAGAAGATAGCCCATCTGGGAAAGTAACCGAGTATAGTTGGCCCTAATCCTTGGTACATTCCTTTCAGTCCTTTCTCAAGCCACACCTCTCGGCCGACGCCGAGTAAGCCTCGATTTGCGAACGATAGCTGGGAGGTTATGTCTCGCCGAAAACCACCTTGAGCTTGCAATTTAGTTTTGATAACATCCAGGGGGCATGTCACTATGCTGGATGCAATCCCGCTGCTTGCGCCGGCAAAGGTTCTAATAACATCCACTGAGCAATAGGCTGCTGCATACTCCATAGATGATGCGGTTTCGACGTTGCCCAATTTATCGTGATGTTCACAGGGCATTCTAGCTTTGCTGTAATCTGCAGTCTGGGCAAAGGTAAGCCCAACTGCCAACTGCCTGCCGAATTGGCGCAGATATGACGTGTACCATCGAAAGCAGAGTGATTGGAAATCTTGAGGAAAACAGTCCAACAGTCCGGGTCTGGTGGCTGGGCCCATGTTCTTTCTGAAATGGTGTCATAATTAGTCATCATACCCTCAACAGCAATGTGCTGCCTATTTTGGTCTAGTGGCACTCTCAGCGAGAGAAAGAGATACGCTAACCACATTTTGACATCCCCGGTTCTCCAGCTCATACTATGTCTGCGTGGTTCTTTACCATAGCTGGCTTCCACAAATTCTATAACTGGGATGAAGCCGGAGGTTGTATTCATCTATCAAGCCAATTTGATGATGCTCCCAGGACCTATCCGCACAGTAGGAAAAATTTCGATGGAAGCAAGCAGACCGCCTGTATCAATCAAGGCTCTACCGCTTACCAAACCGCTCATGCTTTCTTGATTTAAGGCGCCTAAAACCTCTTAAGGATCTGTTAAAAGCCTGTTTTGGACTACTAGAGGTAATAATAGGTACATCAACCCTATGCACATGTTTTATCAGGCTACTGACACCTAACAGCATATAGACCTCGACTTATTTCGTTCTAATTCTTCTGACGAGCCATGGAATATTGGGTGGCGAGTCAATGAACAGTGGCTCAAAAAAATAGAGACCCGGAGTACACTGTGTAAGTCAATACTTTCGGTCCAAAGTGTGCCACTTTATCCTTTTCTTTCGCAAACGCTGACTCGCCCCACAGCTTTGGCATAGGCATCCGTGATCATAGCAGGCCTCAATTCGCATCAGGACTGCTTCTTGCCAGCATTGGCATCAACCAAGGCACGCTTTACGGAATCAACCCCCTTGAAGATTTGGCCCAAATGCGGTTGCTCGAAGGGGAGGATGAAATCCCCCCTACGCTGGAGGCATGACGCGTCGGAGAAGCCTGTATTCCGGAACGTGACCGCGCAGGGGGTACAGGATTTGACGTTGACGACAGAAAGGTTCTGTTACTTTCTTCGCCAAAACTTCAGGAAAGCGAATTATTCCAGAGTGAAGACACGTCTACTGTGTACGCTGCCGAGCTTTGCACCATCGAGATGGCGCTCACACTCCTTTCTGAAAGCACGGAAAAGTGAGTGCACGGGCAGAAAATGGGCTTGCCATTGTTGCAGACAAGCGGCACTGAAGGCACCCCGCCGAC
The DNA here is from genome assembly GCA_028827375.1 of Penicillium desertorum. Lineage (NCBI taxonomy): Eukaryota > Fungi > Ascomycota > Eurotiomycetes > Eurotiales > Aspergillaceae > Penicillium > Penicillium desertorum. The sequence continues at coordinate 365,293 of JAPWDO010000010.1, read as the reverse complement.
CAAGGATGCCGTCCGGACAAGTCTATCTAGCAGGGCGTCTAGATCTTATCCGCTAACTTGGAGCAAAAGGCATTCATACAGAGCCCAGATAGATCCCATCTCATCAACCGGTCATCGGCAACGGGATCGTGGATCAACGTGTAGAGGAAGCCGCCCAAGAGCTCGAAGGACCACAGAACCCCCACAATCGATCTATCCGTCTAGCGGCCGCAGCTAAACGCCGAATTTGCGGTGAGGCGAAGATCGAGTGGGAGAGGACGTGGGCGAAACAGATGACCGGTCTACCCATGAACGCTTGATCGAGGTACCGACAAAGAAGGCACTAGCATACTGGTCAGGCCTACGTAAAGCAATGGCGTCAACCTGATCAGCTCCGAACCGGAAGGGTCGGCCTATGAGCTTATCTGAATCACATCAACCGATGAGACTCGCCTCGGTGCGCCTGCGACCTAGCCAACCAGACAGTGACTCATGTCCTGCTCGAGTGCCCGCTGCACTGGGATAGACGAGTCTGGATGAGAAGAGCTCTTTCTGACCATAGAATCGCTTTCCGCCAAGATGAGATCCTGATGCGCCAGAGGCTCGTACAGTTGTGACAGAATTCATGGCCAAAACTGGCCTTCTACGCCAGTTTCAGGAAGTTGAATCACTGCTAAGTGGAGGAGAGCGATGATAAATGGCGACCCTCCAGGACAGTGTGACAAGATGGAGAATGATGGTGCCCGATAGGAGTGCAATGCCAGGTCCACTGTTTTCCCTTGATGCAAGCGAGCACAAGAGCGGCAGCCGACAGCCAGGATGGCTGCGCAAAAGGGGGTGTGGAGAAAGAGCTGTGCGGCGACGTAGGCCTTGGGTTATGGAGGAGGCCAGGGGTGACGTTCGTTTTGACTTACTTTGTTTATGTATTGTGTTTGCGTAACTGTGTTTGTCTCGCTTGTAACTATATATTCGTGGACGACCACTCAGGGAATTCCGCCCGGCGAGCCCCATGAAACGGTCGTTCAGTGGGCAGGCGACCAACTCAAAGCTATCAACAGGCCTGACAGCACTTCCGCACAGCAGCATATATTTAGTGCGAGCTACATCGGCAAATTAATTCATCTTCACCATCAATTCATAGACCTGGGTTGTTCCACAATCTGTGGCAGGTAAAAGGCGGTGTATTGTGACATGCTGTGCTCCCGTTCACCGCGTAGTAGCTGCACCAAAAGTTCGTGCATGACGAACTGTTCAGGGACAATTGATCTTTGTTAGAGTACCAGTCGGCATAGTCGTTCGTCACGGAGAGATCCAGTTGCTCCTGACCCTCAAGGATACAGTTCAGCCGAAAACTACGGGAAACAAAGTAATTCGAGATATTGAGTGCAAGAACAGAAGTGTTGAATTCGGTGAAGCCCGTCCCGGCTCCTTGGCAGTCCAATCCGTCCCAGGTCTCGATTTTGAGCGGGGAGGAAAGCCTCTGACAGGATTTAGCGGCAGAATTTAGACATCGTGGCATCGTGGCATGCATTACGTCCATTGAAGTCTCGGTGGCTTGGGTTGCCGATGGCGCAATTGCTGCGGCGGCGCCCAGGAAGTTAACAATGATTGCCGACCTCATGAGGAATGGGATAATGTTCTGTAGAACGAAATAATTAATGTCGAAGTAGAATTCGAAAGGGCCCCGCACTGTTGCCGCTATGCTTTATACTATATACAAAGGAAGATTTTCTGAACGATAGATTCGTTTCTCTTATGAGGAAGTCCGTTCATCCCTAATCGTTACGTTTCAGGTTCAGCGCCCTCAACTATTCGCATTTATCCCCAGGGGTTATATGTTCATGCCGCAATTAAGTTTAGTACATATCGCAGCAACCCTGGACGTTTTTCGATCCAACATCGATGTACCCATGCAAGTCTGTTTAGCAAATCAATATTTTTGGCTTCCAGCCTAATTTTGACCAAAGTGTAGCCTTCCGTGGCTTTTATTTCGGTTTCCCTGGTTTTCTATTCACGCAGGCAGCGGAGACTTGCACAAGGCACTAATTTGACGGCTTCACTGAGATGAACGATATAGCATACCCGTAAATCGGGATCAGATGAACGAACTTGCTGATGAACAGCAGGCGGGCATTAAATCAAGGGCAGTAAGTACTCAGTGATGAAGTAATAAAATTGCTATAGTGGTGACCGTTATTGCCTTCCATCTTGGAAACACATATGCGTTCAAATTCGCTCCTGCTATTGGTCGAGTGGTGGCGGAGCTCGCAATTGACGGAGAGACGAGTGATGATATCTCCAAGTTTCCCGTGCCAACCGCGGCCGGTGCTAGCAAATTATAGTCGACTAGCGGTAGTGATCTAGGTCTGTTGAGGGGACGACACATGCCTCAGGGAAAGGTTTTAGTGACAGTCTTCTTCAGGTGGTAAGGTCATCTGGGTGCCACAGCGGCCGTGCTGAACGACTCACTAGAAACAACCGACAGCATACAAGTTCAGATTGGGCCCAAGGATCGATGGTCCGTTCATGCTGCCGTGCTCATTGAGATCCTGTATGCCATCAACGCCATCAACAAGGTCGCCCTCCGACACTGGAGGACATCTCATACGCGGGTGAGATCTGCCACTATCCTCGTTGGCCCTGCAAGCAGTCCAGAATCCCGGGAACAAGTCGGGACAACAGATCATCTATGTCATTCTGCAAGCAGCAAGGAACACCAAGACACAAGGCACATCGATTCGACTACAGTGGATACCTGGACATTGCGAAATGCCCGGGAACGACACCGCTGATTTGTTGGCCAAAGAGGCAGCCATACCGGGGAAAACTCACCCATTTTACTTTCTCCTATCTCGCGAGAGAGCACACATCAGACAAGTGATTCACGCCCAGTGGAAGATCAGTTTCACCACTTTATTCTCTTTGGTTCTTCTTCATCTTGCCCAGACCCACTTCAGTCTATACCTGGCCTAGATCATCTTAGACTGAATATGAAAAGGCTATGGATCATGGGTCTTTCTTCGACTGACTACACTAGGACTAGCGTCACTAAAAATAGAGTTGTGAGAAACCACAAATAAAGAAAACCAAATGTTGAAATTGATTTCGATCCGCCCTGTAGCCTTCGATGTCTAAAATAATTTGTCATGTTCGACGAATGGGCTTCACTTAGTCTACTGATGAGCTGTACACTGAGACAAAGTAGCAGGCATTTAGTACAAGTGGCCCTTTAGTAATCATCACTTGTTGCTCTTCGGGCGGCCCTGAAATACACGAGAAATGGGGGACCAACTGCACAGCGTTCAAAGCCGAATTTTGGTATCACGGGACCTAACCAACAACGAACGCTTCAAAATCATTGGTGAAATCCAAGACAACGCGGCTTTTCTCCAAATCTTGCGATGTAATCACATCTCGCATCTTTATCGACGCACAGGCGGGCCTGTTGGGCGCACCTCGAATTCCGCTATAAAGGCAGCGTCACACGGTGAGCTTATTGGCCAGCCTAGAGCAAGAGGCAATGATTGAAGTGGCTACAGTAGTAATAGTAGTAGTAGGTATCATTTACACTGACCCCCCGCCAAAGCGATATGCAGTATACGATGACTATATATCCGGGTATGTACATATAGATTGATCCACTTTCTGACATGAACTTAGAGCCTCGTCACGGCCTATCGTGGCCAATTGCCGTTTCCATTGTTAGGCTGCCCTCATGGCGCGGCTATAGTGGAATTGCGGATGAGACGGATACGAAGTATCCGATTTTGGCTGCATCTCTGTTAGGAACCGCGAGAATGCGGGCAAAGCAGAGGCTAAGAATCTGGACAGTGACTGAGTGATAGATACGGTTTTGTTCCGAGTTCGTTTGATTGAGCGTTGGCTTGTCTTATTCTCGAGCTGGAATAGTGACGGTTTATTATGAAAACGAAGATAAAGATCTTCAATTGTGAGTATGGGGTTGGCGGGAAGTAAAGGTTCTTGCACTAGTGGAGTCGGTTGCGGTATAGATGTGACAGGTCGCTGGAGGACGGAAGCATACGTTGTTTGTTGGTTTTAGGGCGAGGAAGTGATAGACGGTATCGTTTGATGAGGCTAGGGAGAGTGGACTGTTAGAGGTTGTTAAGGCTCTGGGTCTATTATAGCGGGTAGCGGATTAGAACGGCAGTCTAGGTTAGTGTTTAACCGTTCCTTCGCTATAGTAGATATAATCGGCGTGGATTAAGTTTGAGTCTTTATACTAGAGTCGTCTGTAGTTTGTGTACTAGAATCGGCGGTAGGAGTTAACCGTTTAGGGGAGGAGAATGCGGTGGTTAAGGAGGGGGGTTTATTGGGAGTTCCGAGGTGGTGTTTCAAATCGCACGAGATTATCTACTATATACAGTCTTCCTCGTATAGTTATTGCACTTCCTCGAACGGGGTGCATTGGAAGGTGGATAAGTGCTTGGTCGATTGGTAGGCAAAACAGCATACCACATTGCTAACTCCTAAAGGTCGGTAATAGAAGCTATTCTAGGCCAGTTAGAGCGGAGTGGCCCCAGCAAGCACTATTCCTTAGAACAAACGAGCTCGGGCTGTGATAGTGGAGTAGTCGTAGGTGATTGAGACGAGAAAGTAATCCTCATCGTGAGAATCATCCTCGGCGAGAGAAAAGTCCTTAACGTTGGGGTATTCGGGTGAGATTGCGGGGTTTGCGGCTTCGAGGATAGGAGATGGGCGACGGGCTGGGGGGTCTGGAAGCTAAGGGTTCAGCCCCACCCGCTGGCTTCTCGTGGTCATCCCTATGGTCTCCCTCTTTTTCGGCCTCTTTTTCGGGAAGGTCGGCTAGTGCCTCAACTACAGTCCCTTGGTACCCATGTGTACAGTAGTAGTAGTAGTAGTAGTAGTATTCATTTACACTGGCCCCTCGCCGAAGCGATATGCAGTGTACGACAACTATATATCCCAGTATGTACATTGAGAATGATCCACTTCCTGACATGAACTTAGAGCCTCGTCACGGCCTCTCATGGCCCATTGCCGCTCCCATTGTTAGGCTGCCCTTATGGCGCACGACTCTGAAACCTCTGTGACGCCTCGGCGAAGTCCAATACGGCCTGAACTGTCTTGGTCCTCGAGACGATGTCTGGTTTACCTTTCTCACCTTCGTTTGAGCCTCCCAGCAGACTCGATACGCTGCTCAGCGTGTCCCCAACTTTCCATTTCAATTCTACCCTCAGCTCTCGGAGTTTCAGGCATTCCATCAGCACGTGGGCGACCGTCTCCTGCGCCCCGCATTCGCATAGATCATCATCGCGGAAGCCGAATTTCTTCGCGTAGGTGGATAGCCAGCTGTGGCCCGTGCGCAGCTGTGTCAGCAGGTAGGCGCGGTTCCTAGGTAAATTCCCGTAGAGCTTTCTCGTGTACCGCGCTGGTAGGCCACCGTCTATCTTTCGTAGGTGAGCACCTTTGGTGCTTGTTTTCCACTCTTGCTCCCACTGGGCATAAATTTTGTTGCGGACAAACGCGTTCTCCCTCGATAGTAGCGGTCGGAAGGGGTGGGTTTTACCCGGTTGCGCGGCTTCTTTGGCGAGTCGATCTGCAGTGTCGTTCCCTCGGTTTTCACAGTGCCCTGGCATCCATTGGAGGCGAAGCCTGATGTTCTCCCCTTGAACCTCGGTGGCTGCCTGGAGGATCGCATGGACGATGCGTTGTCCTGATTTATTCTTCACGTTCTGGATCGCCTGCAAGGCCGATTTGCTGTCGCATAGGATTGTTGCTATTACAGGAACCCTGTTTACGGTGTTTAAGCGTTGGTGGAACAGTTTGAACACCACGTTGACCGCATAGAAGATGCCAATGAGTTCCGCTACGTGAACTGACCAACGGTCCATCGGCCCCACCTGGACCTGTTGGAGTTCAGTCACCTCGTCATTTTCGTTGAATGTGACGATGGCCGCCCCGAGGTGGCCCTCGCGCCCTGAGGCGCCCGAATAGACGACGAGGTCGGATGTGGCCCGTATAGTCTCAGCCCGTTCCCTTGCTGTCTCCCGGTCCGACTTGACTTCAATCTCCGCGAATGCCTCGGCACGCCATGGTGGTAGCGGTCTAGGGTCGATCGTTTCTAGTGTTGCTAACCTGGATGGGTCCATGGTCTTGAGAGTTTCCGCGAGGGGGAACCTGTAGCGTGATCTCATATTGTCCCTGCGTCTCTGGGCTCGTGATAGGGCACTCCAGATAGGGTGATCGCGAGGCAGAGTGTGTAGTCTTGCGACGGTGCGTTGCGCTCGGTGGCGGAGGCGGAGGTGGGTAGGAAGTATATAGGCCTCTACCTCTAGCGTTGTTGTCGCTACTGTCTTGAATGCCGAGAGAATTCGGATCAATGACGCTCTCTGTGTCGTGTTCAGTTGTCGGAGGTGAGTCTTGTCCCGAAGCGGGTCATGCCAGACTGTTGATGCATAGTCCACGATAGGCGTGACGCACGCTTGGTAAAGCTGTCGCATTTGCTCTGGGCGCAGATGTCGTAGTCCACTTAAAGCGATAGCCACTTTGGTGGCACGTTTGATGGCCTGCTGAACGTGTTCCTTCCAGCGGAGTTCCTGATCAAACATCACCCCTAGCAGTTTTGCTGTAGGTGACGGTTTAACGTCGGCTCCACAATGTGTAGGCCAGTCATCATTGCAGCCGCACTAGAGAGTTTGGTCCACTTGAGCATGCTTTTAGACGTGACCACATGGGAACAGTTGGCGAGCTTAACCTGTTTAGATAGGCTGCAAAGATTACGAATATTATCGATAATGCACTGTCCTACTCGTTCATCTGTTCTCTTCCGTATCGGGTTAGATTTGACCGTGGAAACTGCCAGGCGGGGTACAGCTCGAACGCATGAAAATGGCTGTTGGCCGTCAAATAAGGAGGAATGTCCTCTCTGCCTCTCTGTCTCTCTGCCTCCGTGGCTGTATTGGTCGTTTCTTCTTTTTTGCTACTCTGCTGACCATGATGTGGTGCCATACATTTCTTTCACAGATGACGCTCTCCCTCGGTATTGGGGAGGTGATCTACGTGTTTTGGCTAGCTATAACCCGGCTATTGTTTTCACCTATTGCTCACTTCCCGGGACCCAAACTGGCCGCCCTCACCATGTGGTATGAATTCTATTGCGATTCTTTCCTAGAAGGTCAATTCACTTTTCGGATCGCCGAGATGCATCGCAAATATGGCCCAATCGTGCGCATCAGCCCTCACGAGCTACATATTGACGATCCCGAATATTATGAAGAATTATACTCTCGAGACGCCCCTCGAAATAAGTCACTACATTTGACTGGGATGTTTGGAGCACCGGCTTCTGCATTCGGCTCAGTCGACTATCGGCGTCATCGGATGCGGCGTAAGCCGATGAACCCTTTCTTTTCCCAACAGCGAACTCGACGATTGGAGCCAATGCTTCGGAACATGGTTAACAAATTGTGCGATGGGATGCGCACCTGGAAGGATAGACATGCTCCACTACAAGTGTACCATGCGTTTAATGCTTTCACCACAGACGTGGTCGTGGAATACACTATGGGGCAATCATTTCACTATCTTGATGACCCGGATTTCAGTCCACAATGGTCCAACACTATTCAGGCTATCGTGCATGCGGGCATTCAATTCAAACAATTCCGCTGGATCATCAGTTTGTTTGAGCTACTCCCACGATGGCTCGTCATTAGAATCAATCCTGACATCGGGCCGGTTATTGACCAAAAAATTGAAAGTATGCGCCTGGCTAGCTTGGTCATTGACAGCCAAAGCTCCGACAGCATCTCAAAAGACGACAGAAACATTGTGCCCAAAGGCACTTTATTTCATGCCCTCTTGGAAAGCACGCTCCCACCAGAAGAGAAAGCAGCTAATCGCTTGAGCCAAGAGGTTTTCACAGTTATTGTGGCTGGTGGAGAAACCACTGCCAAGAATTTGGCCACAATCACTTTCCACCTCCTCAAAGATCCTGAAAAGCTTCAGAAATTGCGCGAGGAGCTGAATCGGCTAGATCCCAATGAGACGGCGTCCTTAGTGGAATATGAGGCTATGCCCTACCTGGTTGGTTTTTCATGTTTAGGCCGCTCTTCGTAATAGGATTTGGTTGCTGATAATATTAGTCTTCTGTCATGTTAGAGGGCCTCAGGTATGAAACTGTTCCTTCACTGAAGTCGCTTCTTCTGGTTGCTCATCCCGATTTGCAGAATCACCAACGCTGTTGCAACGCGACTTCAACGCAGCTCGCCAGATCAGCCTTTGTGGTATAAAGACTGGGTCATTCCTCCTGGGGTACGTTGCTTTCACTTTCCTATAAATTGCTTTCCTATAAATTGCCTTTCCAGACCTACTCCTGCTTACCATGAACTTTAGGTGCCGGTCGGTATGACGAGCTTATTTATGCACCACAACGAAGACATCTTCCCCAATTCGCAAAATTTTGTTCCGGAACGGTGGATGGATCCGACGCAACGACTACACCTTGAAAAGTACCTGGTCGCATTTAGCAAAGGTTCGAGGCAGTGCATTGGCATTCCGTACGTGTTTCTTCTCTGAGACGTTTCGATATAACAATGCATTAACATCGGTACATTAGACTCGCGAAGGCTGAAATACTTCTGGCAGTCGCCACAATTTTCAGAGAATTTGAGATGGAGCTGTACAAAACCACAATTGATGATGTTCGGATTGTGCGCGATATGTTCAACGGACATCCGAGAAAAGGAAGCCAAGGTGTTCGCGTTGTAATCAAGGAGTGGAAAGGACGCAAGACCGAGCGAGAATTTTCGAGAACAATAAGTCATTCTTAAGAAGTGCCCAATACCGCGCGAATCGGGGTCAGACGGCGAACCTCCCACTGATCGTGCCACATCTTGATATATGTTCTTTTATCTTACATAAATGATGAATGGGTTTCAGCAAGCCTCAATTAAGAGGTGTCCCTCGACATGTTCTACCGAGCAGAGCACTTGCGCAACAGAAGGAGCTGAGAAGCCTATAAATACGTCCTCTAACCCCCCGCAATTTGCTCTACGGTATATTCACCTGACTCTGCAAAGTCGAGCAGGCTTGTGTCTGAGCCACCTGATAAGTTCTCCCCCCTTTGACCCAGACCCGAATTTTCCACTGTACTGACATTTATAGGATACATCGTGGACCAGCAAGCCAGTGCCTGTGAGAGAGATGAGTCCCACCAGATGCACAGCCATTCACGCCAGCTGATCAAAGATACGAGTTTTGGTTTAGCCGGTCCAAGTGTCTATGCGAAGACGTTTCTGCTACAGCAGCCGACTGAGCTGATCTACTGTCGCGCCTCTGGATGCACCTCAAATTCGAAGCGCGTCTGCTCATACTGTAGATATGCGAAAGCCCACAAGTCCTGTTTGAACTGCACTGACTTGAAAGACGCGGGACAACCAGATTTGTAGACATTCGACCACAATGCACAAGTGCAAGGGCCACAGCTCCTTGCCGTCTCTTCATCCCTGGTCTTGACCATCAGAACATGTAAGTCATGAAATGTCACACTGATCTACTGGCTAATAATTGATAGTGAACCTTTGAGGGCTCATCAGAGTGGCCCTGATATTCCTGCACTCCCGTCAGTGCTCCACGCAAAGCCATGGCTTACACACTATGCCTGGGCCCGTAAATGGCCCCGTCGCTTCGAGCAATGCAGCATGTCATAGGTGAAAGATTGCAAATCAAGGTAGCGGGTCAACAACAGGGTGCGGCCATCTACTTGCGAACTTCGTTGCATAGAGCCTTGAGGCTTCCATTCCATGCTAAGGTTTGTGGGATATAACGTCTACTGCTGCGCCGGGGCTGATCTTGTGCCACCTTGTGGACCAAACCACGAACACCACTGTCATCTTTATGCCACTAAAGAACCAATCATCGCCACTTATGAAAAATATTGTGGCGAGTGGCCTATTTCGCCGAAATGGAAATAAGACCAAGGTGGCGGGCCTACGACGCGTGCTCCATCGCGTCTTCCACCCTCGTCCCCACTGTCTTCACATTATTGTCTGAGTTCCTGGACCTCTGGCATCGCGACACATTCATCCACCATGGAAGTGCAATTTTTATCACAAGTGAGTTCATCACGCGCGTTTGTCTCTCAAGAAATTGCCTAGCGCACCCCAGCGCGGCTTTTTTGAAGCGAGAGCCGATTGCGATGAGCTTTAATGCGACGTATCATGGCATAAATGGTGACTGCATTGCAGAATAGAATTGTAAGTGATCTAGTATCAAGCTGATATGATCAATATGCTAACTGATCGTCCCGTCCCAAGCGTATACTTTGGGGTTTCTATGAACAGTAAGCTACAGCTGTCCGACTGGATCAATCCTTGCCGACTCGGATCGTACACCTTAATGTCGAGATTACTCCAGTACATGTAGCATGATCTCTTCTCGGAACAAGTTGGTGGTACGCGCTTAGAATCACGTATTATGGGTAGCCCTTTCCTAGAAACATCCATCTCCAATCGAACTCATATGTATGTAATTTCGGGAAAGCCATGGGTAATAGTACCTCATCTCGCGCGAGACTCTTCTACCTCTACATCGCTTCGTCGGTCGGCACGGCTGAGCTCCCGCCGAGCATAGATGAACACAGTTTACAGCGGAGGTATGACGGAAATGGGAATTATCGAAGCGACTATCAATCACACGCGATTCCATGTGACCAGAAACTCGGCATTCGGTTTAGCAACAGACAGCATAGCCGTGATATAGGGGTTTGGAGCAATCTTAGTATCTAAATGAATAAAACCCTGATCAAAAGCTCCACCGAGCGTTATGCGACCGTTTCTCCTTGTAAGCACTAGGTAGGCTTCTACCTTAGCCAAAAGACAATGGTGCCACATCGATGTGGGCAAGATAACGAGCCATTCATGCTTTAATCTACATATATGGCGTTGCTAGTCGAGCCAGGGAATATTGCCCTGCCAGAGTGGAGGACATCTGATAACTCCCATCTTTACGCGATGTAATCAAGTTCATTCAATGTCATCTGCTTCATATCCCTACATCTCGTATACAGCTCTTCGACCCAATGACACAAAGCTGAAGACAGAGATTCAACAAGCGAAACATCCCTTCGACAAGTTTCAACAGACAGTACCCTAGGATAAAAATGTACAAAATCTGGACCCAGTCAGAAGGGTAACTCACGCGGGCACTGATTCTTGTATTGATGGCTTGCGCTGGGTGAAGTGTGGGGATTGCAGACCGTGATGCTGTCACCTTGGGGTTGAAATGTAGTTCGCATATGTTGGCACTTTTCTGGGGGTATATTATAATGTTAGATTATGTGTACAGCATATAGTCCAAATTGGTCAGAAACCAATTCAGTGCTCCCATAACCCGGGGTATTTCCAATATCGTAGCCTTGCATTCCCAGCACTGGTCGCCAAATTAAAACATGGACGTGGCTTCACCGCTTCAATCTTAGTCCATCACGGTTCCTTAGTGAGTTTTATTCGCGGATTCCGCGGGTGCAGGAAGCTCTGATATGGGATACACGGCATCTACTTCCTGTGGCTTGCGCGCACCATCATCAAGCTCACTGGGGGTTCCGAATTGTGCCCCTGTCGCATTGGCAGCCATGTTGGGCGGAGACAAAAATTCCTCGTTCCCTAACACAGTGTCCTCCTTCTTTGGCCGAGAACGGCGGATAAACCAGAAGGCCAGGGCTGCGATTACCCCGCAGCCTGTAACGGGACCAACCACTGCTCCGGCAATCCAGGCTTTGCTTCCAGAGCTTTCAGAACCTGGCGCAGTGTCTCCAGAAGAGGCGGGGGTGGGGGTAACAGCTGTCCGCGGTGTGGCAGTAGGAGTTAATGGCGTCACAGATGTTCTCGGCGTGGCAGTAGCAGGGTCTATTCATCAGGCGTTGGTCAATACCTTCAACCTCGAGTCCATATAAAGTAGAATCATCCGATGCTTACCGGTCGTTCGGAATATGGTATCTGCGGTCCAGGAACTGTCGGTATCCCAACAGAAATAATCTACTATTGCTGGGTCGGTGGTAGCAGACTCGTAAATAGTCATCAGGGCACAGTATGAGTTCATAGCACGACTCCTATCATTAGAAAACCATCCGATAGTGTGATCGTGGAATCATTACCAATCCATACTTGAATCACCACCGCCCCTACTACCGGTGTAGTAAACTGTATCAGCATCACAACTTGTCGGAAAGTTACAGCCAGAGTTACTGTCTGTGCAACATCGTCCGTATTCGCTCCAACTGAGGTAGGTTCGTCCTTCACCGCAAGGGACTTCCGACCCTATTATAAATGAGCACGTTGGGTATCGTATCCCAGCGGTTTATGGGAACGCACAGGTGCTGGAATCCGAATCCCAATGATATCCTTGAATACTGGGTGGTATCGTTGTCACAGCCAAAACGCAGCTTGCCTCGAGGAAGACCATTGCTAGAAATGAAGCACAGAGCATTTTGATGATCTTCGTGTAGACGGATTCAATGTAGAGAGTCAAGAATGGATGATCCTGTAGCCAAAGACAGAAAGCCAGCGGTTTGGAAATGTCTGCCTCAGGCAGAACAAAATAGTCCTAACCTATCAAACCAACGAGGGAACCAGGTGACCCCGTCTACTTTGGGGGTCTTAACATCTAAGCGAGGTAACAGTGGGAATACGGGGATATTAAACGGAATGGCCCCATGGTCCACAAGTTTGCCCATCTGATAAATCTCATGTATATATATACAAATCCATTGGAATATAATAGTGGTATATATATTCATGCGTCCTAGTTCTAGCGTACACAGATGAGTATATTTAAGTCCCAAAAGAATAAAAATTGACCAGAGAAACAATACAGGCAGCACAGCGAAATTAATTCTCAGAGGCTGAATGACCAACATGGGGGCTAGAAAGGTCTTGGCCCGACTTGTAACATGGACTGCTACAAGGTATATACGAAGTACGATGCTACATCATATATATGACACCATGATTCAGGGTTGAGCAAGTACATATTGTGCGAAACCCGCATAGCCTTGGGAGCATGGGAGTACCCAATGGCAGTCCCAGACAAAGCTCAATTTTAATTGTGCTTGAGGGTCCACGGGTCATCTGTGGTCTGTGCGCTTGGCATTGTTTCTGAGGTTGGTGGAAAGGCGGGGAAAGGAAAGGATTAGCAATGAGCCAATCACACGTTGCCTTTCCAGCCACTTTGTTTGTCCTGATTTGCATAGAAACAGAATGGGATGTTAGGCACCGTAGACCAAAATGGCCATAGTATTCATACTAATAGTCGTTTCTACGAGGCATATCTCCGTTGATTTCCCCTAAAACAGAAATACTCACGCTCGGAGAGTTGCCGCACCCCATGCACACTATAACTAGTTAGTGGCCCCGAGGCCTGCATATACTTACGTAATTGATTTGGGCTGTTTGCTTGGAATATTTCTAGCAGTTCCACCGGAAACCGACGGTATATTGTTGTACCCGGCTCTCTACTTCTCACCATTTATTATCAAGTGACAGAGATCTGCCTGTACGACAATGTATGGGTAACCACAGGGGGGCGGCGGCCCGGGGGGATTTTTACCCCTGAGATTAGGTCCTTCCCCTCTTTCGTGTCCCATCGCACACTTCTTGGGCTAGGGATGTGATGATAGCAATACCGCACAAATTGCAAAGTATTGCTGAGTAACCTGAACGACCAAATGAAGATTCCGGTGGGCAGGCAGACCAAGAATGTGAGGCATTTTGAGGAGACTTTGAACGAGCATGATTCACCAATCTCCGTAGTGTGACAAACCATCCATGGTTCCAAAGTGGGTTTGGGGACCAACAAGGAAAGGAAGTGGCCTAGTTAATCCTCGCCAGTCTCAGGCGCTGTTGGTGATCAGAACGGTAGGGATCTGCCGGAGCATATTTAGACTCGGTACCAAAATTCCAGGAATTGTCTTGTTCTATATATAACAAGAGCAAATAGGTCGCCGCTTTTTGTCCGACTAGTCCGATCAGGTGGTGTTGGGTGTTGAAAAGGTGGCCGTAGTAATCGCTATCCCAATTGGACGCTTCCAATAACGCCTTCCATTAAAGCCAAGACTCGATGTTTTATAAGACCTTAGTGTCGTCAAGCTTGGTTAGCATCTTGTTTTCTTATACAATGCCGAGATACAACCAAATTTTACTGGATGTATTTGAATATTTGTAGGCCAAAGTGATACCTTTCCGGAATAGCGAGGCTACCTAAGAACAAAAAATAATGATTGTTTTACCAGACATAACAACTTTTGATGTGATTAACGGCTGGGCTTCTTGGGTGATGTTGTTGAAGTGCTAACAATATCAACGTTGATTATAGGCAGATTTGGGCTGCGTTCAAACTTCTGATAACTAGTTAGTGAAATACGTTAGCTCTTTCGCTAATGTAAGCACATTGAGACACTAAGTGGACCCGAGACTTCCCGCTCGGGAGACGTGATGCGGCTCTCCATATCGGAAGTATCGGCAACATGTTGCGCCTGAGGGTGCACCACCTTCTGGCTTAATGGCGACGATTACGAGGATTTTGCCTTACTGGCTGGCCTTGGTTATATACCTGACCGATATTGGGGTTTGACTTTCTTCGCAAAAAGAAAGCCACTTGACAGAAAGCAAGGTATGGCGAACGTACTGGTAAAATTCACAATGGTAAAATTCTCTAACTAATTAAAAACAACAATGGTCTGGTTTTGACAATCTGGTCAGACATAATTAATACCAAAATAACATCTGGTTTCTTGACACCACTTGCTGATCACCTTGTGCCATAAGCGATCTGCGGGGACAATGTACATAGGTTGATCAAAGTTGGTCTCGGGCCAGGGCCTTCAAGCACTCCAACACGCGAGAAGAAAGATTTCAAATAAGAAAATCGTAATTTATAAGACTCTAGTTTCCAAATCCACTAATCAACATGAATGCGCCGTAAGCAGCGATCCGAGTTCCCCGAGAAGGAACTCCGGGTATGCATCGTGGTCACATTGTCGCTGATGAGCCAATCTCCTTCTTCCCAGCAGTGCCACAGGGCCACCCGCCTATCATGCAAGAGACTGTCAAGGACGCGACAAATCTGAGCTGAATCTGGCACACCTTGGATAGTTATCTTTGTTGGAGTGAAGGTGGTTTTTTCCTGGGGCCAGGGTTCATGGTAGCGGAGGCAAGGTCGGTGATGAGCAAAGTGATCCTCAACCAGAGGCAAGTCGGACACCTTGACCTGGTCGAAAGAGGCAGTTTCCACTGTCCAGGACAGTGTGCGAAGATAGTCCACCGAGTATCCTCCAGGCAGATAATGCCATACCAGATGCGACGTGGAGAAGAGTGTAAACCCCGTATCTTTCGGAGAGGGGGTCATGCTAGTGAAAAATTGAAACCTTGACACGCCATACAGTAATTAGATCTCTGCGGTTCCCTGATTCAGGTGAAGAGAGTACTTACTTGGGGGGACATGATCGAACCAATTCCTTCCCATCAACGTCTAGAGATTTCTGGACCTTGAACAACCCGTCATAGTGAAATGGCATCCATTCCGATGAGAGCACGTTATTCAACCCCTGAGTGTCACTTCCATGATCCTTGACTTCAAGAATTAAACCAAATTTCCACGGCATGGGCGTTCCCATCTCCTCCGCCTTCTTGATAAACAACTCACGATCCCGGGTGTCTCGAAAGCCGCGAAGGATTACCGGGGAGATCTCCTGGGCGAGCTCCCGCACCATCCGCATGTCCACATCTTTGGCCGACATAGTTCCCACAGGGCTGATCATCAAACCGCAAGGGTGTAAGGGCTCGATCTCCACTGGTTGCGACCATGAATAAAGGGGCGACTTGTATCGATAGTACCAGGGTTGTCCGTTCTTTTGAACCAACTCGACATCTGGGTTTCGGTCGAATGTCTCGCGCAAGCCATATTCCACTCGGCCATCAACGGTAAAACATGGAGCCGAGTGCCATGGAGTCGTTGCAAAGGTTGCGAGAGGCAAGACCTGGATGGAGATCTTTGCGGAACCGCATGATGGGTGGATTGAGAGTCGGACGTGATCTGGGTAATTCTTTTTGATAGCTTCTGCGAACGCCTGCGCAGGAAAGCGATGTCAGTGGCAAAGATAATTTCCAACGGTCACCGAGTGGAATTCACCTTCCCGCGCGATATCATCTTTTTCGCGATAGCTTCCAGTTTTTGCTTGTGGGTCCGTTTCGACACTTCTCCCTCTACAAAGGTGTGCTCCAAGTCTTTGGCCAGGAACTTGATATATCCTCGGTATGTTGTGCGAACATCCTCATCTGTTCGGATACTTTCACGGCAATCGTAGTCTAGTGGCGTGAAGTTGTCAATCAATCTCTGGCGGAAATCACCTGCGAACTTCTCAAAGGTAGCGGCATTAAGTGGAGTGTCAATTTCCCAGTGGACAAGGTCTCGAATCCGTATAAAGCTTATGTGCTTGTACCCTTGATTCTTGACCATTTGACGCAGACTTTCTCCATAAGCAAAAACCTCCGCATCTAGTACCCCCAAAAGGTCTGTCTCATGTTAGTCAGGATAGATAGACTTATTCACATAGCAATTAACAGGGAGTGAGATCCACTTACCATTGTACACAAGACCATCTGACGCGATAGTCAACTTAGCGCCGGGATCATAGATATCCGAAATGGCCGCACACAAGCCGTTCAGATAGGCCATGCCAAGTTCCTCTCCTTTGTCGGGCAAGGGTCCCAGTGTCTTGCCCTTCCGGTTAGGCGACTTGAATGGGAATGCGGGTAGGACCATTTGGATCTCACTCGAAGACCGGACTTGAGTGTAGATGATAGACAGAAACCTCAATGTGCCTTCATCACTGCGATCAACCGTTGTCGGCGGAGGAGGCATACGGTACCGGTGAATGACATCCAAGATCTCCCACGTCTTCCGGAGGGTGATTGAATCAAAGAGAGGAGGATTTCCTGGCATCAAAGTCAAAGATGCCGGCTGGGCTGTAAGAGACTGCAGCATAACTGCGCTAATTTTGTAGAACAGGAGCAATTTGCGAGGACACTTGGGATACTTTGAAGATTAAGTTAATAGACTGGTCTCCTGAGTGTGCCTTTTGAACTAGAGTCTGAAGGACTGCCTGCAATTAGATTTTCCTAGCGTCCCCCAGGGCGAAAGGGAATCGCCATATGGTACGATTTAGGCCGCGGCATAACCGCAAATTTGGCCGCCAAACCTACGAGCGGCCATGGCCACACATAGCGGCACTAGTGTACTAAAATAAAGTTTTGACAGCTGTGGGTTGAAACCATCTAGATTAATCTCATATGTATGCAGAGCTGCCTCGGGAAGAGGATGAAATACAATAGGCGCGACCCGTCGTTCGCGTGCCGAAAAGATTTGCCGACATCACGCGACCTGCGACCTTGAGACCCTGAGACTCTAGCTTTCCATATACATGAACCCAAGTGGGCCGTAATTTCGGAAAGCCGTCGGAACACCGAGGAATTGACCTCGGCGATTAGATTTCCAACATGGGGCCACATGGGACCAGCCGATCTCGGGCTGATGCTGAAGTCTTGTCATTGGGCACCGTTACTTACCTTATGACCAGTTCACCTTCGAGCACTCGAGTCTGCACTGAAAATTCAAAATCAATAGTATCTCTATCTCCTTCGATCACCACCCAATTGCATGGAAAATATACGGACATACACATATCATGCCAAATTACTCCCCCCCAAGTACTTCATGTTGATTTGGTTGTCGTAGGAGGTGGACCAACGGGTTTGCTATCCGCTCTCCTCGCCAGATCTTTAGGCCTGTCAGTGTACATTGTAGGTACGAGATACCCGTCCTCTAAGGATAATCCATCGTTATATTAACCTCATGAATTGTTTCTCAGACGCAAAGGATACTTCCCTTGATCTTGGCAGAGCCGATGCACTGAATGCCCGAACCCAGCAGTATCTTGAAGTATCCAAGACGTTACAATTACTCGAACCTTTCGGCTTGCCTTGCAATAGTAGGTCTTCTGCCGAGGGATATGGGGATCCATTCTAGCCCCATTTTTATCGCTTTACTGACCGCCTTTACTTCATGTAGCAAGCTCAACATTCGAAAATGGACAGTTTACATCCCAGCAAAAGCACTGGTGGACTTCATTGACGAATTGCCAGCGACCCAATTTCTTGATGATTGGCCAGCCCCAGGTTGAGGAAGCTCTTCTGCACCAGCTCGATGTGCCGGTCGCATACAAAAGCTGTGTCACATCCATCGCTGAGTTTGACTCTGGTGTGGTGGTGACGACCGATTATGGGAAAACGGTGGTGGCTAAGTATGCAATCGCTGCCGATGGTGCACGTTCATTCGTTCGTACTGCACTAGATATTCCATTCCGGGGCACAAAGCCAGGGATGGTCTGGGCAGTATTGGATACCTTCATAGAGACGGACTTTCCCTGTTGCCCGGAGATCATCACTTTCCAGAAAGATGGGCAATGCCGTGTCTCATGGATTCCTAGGTATGAAATTATCTGCCTTTCACCGCACGAATCTTTTTCTAACCACCACTCGCCCACGCGATAGAGAGCGGGGAATGAGCCGCTTTTATGTTTTGTTGGATGGAGAAATTACGCAGAATAAGGCCAAAGTGTCTATTCAAGAGCATATGGCTCCGCACAAGATTGAGTTCAAGAAGACGGAGTGGTTTAGCTCTTTTGAAGGTGAGTACTCTATCTATTTAGAACTAGACCTCGTACTTGTCTTCAGAAATCTAACAATGATGATGACCTTTAGTGAAAGAGCGTGTTGCCAGCACGTTTGTGTCGAGGGATGGAGAAGGACGGATCATTCTGGCGGGCGACGCAGCACACGTCCACGCCGTGAACGGTGGCCAGGGTCTCAATACGGGCATCGCAGATGCATTCAACCTGATCTGGCGCATTGCATTTGCAGCCAAAGGGCTCGGAGGAGCTATTCTTCTAAAAAGCTACGATGAGGAGCGACGCATGACAGCTGAGAGGGTTATTGATGTTGCTGCAAAACTGGTGCGCTCGACCGTTAAGACAGCGCTAGAATATGTCGATCGTATTGAGAAGAGTGCGGACTACATCACAGGTATCAGATCCTGGCTTCATTTACGTTTTGCATAGTGACTGACATATTCCTCTCTTCAGGGATGGGCGTTTCATATCCAGCGTCTAGTGCCTTGGTCCGAGCCTCTTCCTATGCTGAATTTGTGGCGGGAAGACGGTGTCCGGACCTGTGGGTTAGGACTCTTCCTTCTACTTCATTGTTCATCAATGCCACAGAGGGGTCTAGGCCAGCCTTCTCTTTGACGGAGAAGAGATTGTATGAAATATTCGATTATGGACGATTCAAGATATTTTTCCTTGGGAAGGAGCCCTCGCTTCAGTGTCTAAAACAAGGAATCGAGATTCAACAGAAAGCGGAGTTCTGGCATGTTCATGCTGGTGGCAAGCGCGTGACAAACCTGACTCATGAGTTCCAGGGTGATTGGGTTGATGATAAGCAAGCGACGGCTGTGGTAGTAAGGCCAGATACATATGTTGGCTATGTTGGTCCGAATTGGTTACAATACTTGGATTCTGTTTTTGCTTGATGTATAAGTTTACAATGGTCGAAGATGTTAAATACAACCAACAAGCCAATTGCTAATATGAAGCACATGTCAAGTAAGTTGGAGAAAACCACCATGGTGATAGGGGTTATCTCTGTGCTTTCCTTCTCTCTGCAGTATCCATTTCTTCCAGTAGCATAGGGCTAGGGCTTCCGCGACGACGATCGGTGTGCGTGCGGCGCGCACGAAACAGTCACCCATGTACTGGTGGACAGTTCGAGACTGGTGGAGTTGCGAAGGGAATTAAGAACAGAACCTGGGAACACATTTAGCAGCGTGTTTTTGAACAAATAGAGGTTTAGAGGAGAAGCAAGAACGACGAGAGGAGCGGAATAAACGGCATTAAATACAGTGAGCACAGCAGGATATACTGATGCGTTCATGCCAGCAATGCTTCATGCAGTTTGTGGCAGATCTTCCTTTCCTATTTGACCTTCATTGATCTCCTTATGCTAGATCTTTCTAGGCGTTGAACCTTTCTTTCCTTTGTCCCATGAAGCTATATAGACGACAGTTTCATGGCAGCAGATAGAGATCATTATCAGCATCTATCAATTTATCATTTGTCCCATCCCGTGTTATCGAGTCAATATGATGAGCTAAAGGAATACCTAGAGAGTAGTAAGTTTATACTTACTCTATTATCTAGCAGATACTAACCTAGATTCTAGGCACTGTGAGAACTCCGACCGCTATGTTTTGGAAGGATCACCAACGCCAATTTCCAGCGCTTGCAAACCTTGCCCGCGATGTGCTTTCTATACCTGCTACTGGCGCAGGTGTAGAACGTCTATTCAACTCTGCCCGGGATATCTGTCACTACCGTCGAGGTTCACTAAACCCATCAACCATTCAAGATCTTATGATGTTTATATGCACATCACGGTTTGAAATTGAAGATAGTCAACGGGCATTGATTAATGAGTATCTCTCATATGAAGAGATACAGGCTAATCAGGAGGCGAAGGATACAGACTCTTACCAACTAGGGCCCATTAGTGATCATGATAAGTATGAATCTGATAGGGCCGTTGGTAATGAGATTGAACTAGTTCCTGATCTTATTCCGGTTCAACCCTTAGTGGATGGGCCCCAACCACAACGCCGACAACGCGCACTGTCGGAGCTGGAGGATAGAGAGCACGAAGATGATAGTGAGCCCGGCCTACCTGATACTCAAAACCGGCATTCAGGTAGGGTTCGGAAGCGCTCAAGGCTTCTTGATGGATATGAAATTTCTTAGTCTAAATGATATATATGTATAATAGCCGCTGTAATTAGAACTCAATTGAATCTATGATTTACCATTCGATACACTCCCTGATTTAATTCGGTCCAAAGTATGAATTCATAATGGAATTGTAAGTCAAATACTCAAAAGTACAGATCGAAACAGCATAAATTATGCAGTCATAGGACTTTCTCTATTTGTCTTGTTTGTCGGCCCTCAAAATGTTTAGAGGGCCGTATAGTGAGGGCGGGCAAAAGACCAGCCCGACCCGCGGGCGGGCGATGCCCGCCCTCCGCCCTCAAAATTGCGGGTCCGCAGGCAGCCCTCAGAGGGTGGCTCGCGGGCGGGTACGAGGTCTAGATACTACCATCCATTGACATGGTATTCCCACGTTTCGTTATCAAAGTACTGGTTCCAAAAATAGTTCTCGTGAGACTGTCCTACCCCTGATGACGGACCAAAACTGAAATCAATGCCTCGCCCGGATTTTTCTTTTTCTTGAACATAATCGCTGGAAGAATGTTCTTCCGAATCTAACAGACTAGGTGCTTTAGGATGTCGGTTGAGAACAGCGTTGGCCGTGGCGTTTTTCTGTTTATGCTCCCAGTGCATATGACCTCTTAGCGATTCGTCGAGTTCATTAGCCAGCATATTCTCCCGTGTAGTAGTAGGTGATAAGGCATTAGAAAACGGCGATGAGGATGTTGCTCCCCCTGGGTTTGAATCTGGAATACGAAAGCTGCGCACTATCGAGGTGTTTTCGCTGTCCTCCCCATCCTGTGAAGTTGTCAAAGAAGGACCTTTTGTTGGAATAGGCAACTGTTGAAGCGCAGGTGGTGATTCAGTCCTTCCTGTGTCTATTGTCTTGGTAAGGTGACCGGTCGATGGCGGAGACTGATACATTATTGCGGTGAGCAGCGATGACCGCGACAAAATGACCGGCTGCAGAATTGCCATCGGAAAGGTTTCTTTCACATTGATACTGGGTAGGACATGTTCAGAGACTGAATCTTCCCAGTTCAAACAGCCATCGTCGTCGATCGAGTCTTCGTAGACTCCTGCGCCATCCGTCTCGACTTCCTCGTCATCGTCTGGTAACGTACTACCTGAACAAGATAGTTGACCTTGCTTTCCCGTCACAGGGCTTTTGGGAGGAGTGCCTCTAGAAAGCGGGAAATCATTGGTTGGTGACGGACGAAGCAGGTACGAGAAAGAGGGCTGGGAGGCAGAGAAACCATGGATGATGTTGTTTGAGCCCATGAGACTAAACAGACTTTGGGATTTGGAACAGTGGGCGCGCAACCTTTGTCATCAAAAGTGAGTCTAGTATATGGAATAGCTTAGAACCGCACTCCCTTGACAGCTTTTGATAATGGCAGTAGCGGTTCTGAAACTTTGATTTAAATGAGTTCCGTAGAGGGGTTTTCGTTTTGACATCAAAATCAATTTTTCAGTACCCACTCTGGAACTTTAGTGCAGGCGACATAGTTAAAAAAGAATAACTATGAAAAGTGAAACTTGTATTTTTTTTGAATGACGTCACTGTTGTACCCCAAGTCCTCGTGCGCTATGTTTGTGAGCAAGTGTGGCTGGCTCTTTTTAAATCACATTAGGCAAAAAACATAATGTCAGCAATGTTTTCATGACATCAGTGGCAATGCGGACGGTTGGTACTCATATATCCATCTGGGGGGGAAAGGACATTTAAAGCTTTTTCACTATCTCACCCTTTGTGTTGACTTTCCTCCCCAAAGGATTAGAGCGTATGAAAACCGCGACAACCGTGTTAAGATGCCATTACAATGGGATCAACTACCTTCTTGGCAACGTGACAACCAATACATCCTTTCGGGTTATCGAACTTCTTCCAATTCCTTCATCAAATCATTCGCGAGCCTCATATACCTCCATAATGAATCCGTTAACATATATTCCCACCTCATTCCTGCGGTTATCCTTTCGTTCTTCGGCATCTCACTCTATAAAGCGCTCGCCCGCAGGTATACAAGTGACTCAACAGCAGACACCATGGCTCTTGGCTGTTTCCTTTTAGGAACTGTCCTGTGCCTGGGCATATCGGCGACCTTTCACATTGTTCAGAACCATTCATCGCACGTTGCACGCATTGCAAACCAACTGGATTACATTGGCATTGTATTGCTGATCGTCGGGAGCTTTATTCCCAGTATTTTCTACGGGTTTTACTGTCATCCTAATTTGCAGAGAGTCTATCTAACCATGGTTTGTCCTCACTTTTCTTACCGTTCGTTTACGTCAAGGAAATAACTTACATAGGTTTGCTAAGATTACTTCCCTCGGCTTACTGTGTGCGGCAAAAACAATGCCGTCGCAAAACAAGTCTGATGAAAAAGGCATGCGAATATAGCAGGATGTGCAGCGCAGATGTATGCGTGGGAATTCGCATCCGAGAGACGGGCCAGGTACATATTTTATCAGCGGATACTTTCCTTAGCTCGCAATTAGTATGCCTCAAATTATGGCTCTGATGAAAAGATGACTGACCTACCAAGAACTCCTACTATCCAGCCCCAATGCTAGTGACAGATCAGGATCTACAGCAGGTTGATAAAGATGCACCGCAACAACCTATATGATGTCGTAAGACCGAAGCGGAACTCTCACCAGAAAGAACCTTTGTTTTTTCCATCCTCGGTCAGGGATTTTATGCAACCATTATCCCAATAGTTTAATTTACTTTACTGAGAATATAGCTGTGATTGGCGGTCCAAGAATGAATTCTATATGAGGTAATTTTCCATGTGCAGTAGTTCCCCAGACGGAAGAGGGCTCCGTGCGGAAGAAGGCTCCGTATGGAACAACGCTACGAAGAACGCTCCGTATGGAAGAAGTCTACGTATGGAAGAAGGCTCTGTATGGAAGACTACAAATGGAGACTCACGGAGACCTGATTGCCAACCCAAACAGTGGTGGCAAATGCGAGATATCATTGGCTAGATGTTCTGTTTCCAGTGGATGGTGGTTTATAGCCAACTCGTTAAATCAACAGCTTCAAATCTTCTCCTACCCCCAAGACTTCTCCTTAATTTTCTGTCCTGCTTCTGATACGATGGTCTGGGCTTAGAGGCCAAAGATGTAACTAGTTATGTACCTTGCTTTGCCTATCACGAGACTATCACGTGGAGAGATCTATTTTGGTCACAAGGAGTCCTAGAGAACCCCTCTTGGCTCCTTACTTAGCGCCTCCTTATCTCCGGGTAACACCGAACGACTTTAATATTATTGCCTCTATAATTTTTACCTAGATTAATTTGTTGAGGTAAGTGTATTGTCTGGTTGATACTTATTGATTGACTTAAGGAGTAGTCTTTTACAGGGGCGGGATGCCTCATATATCAGTTCCCAATCCCTGCCATAAGGTTCAGCTACCGTGACACTCAACACAGCCACTGTGATACTCAACAAATTTAAAGCACGCCAATATTATTGCCACCATAATTTTACCCTTATGGAGAATTATAACGGGGCTAATATTGTGTCTTCGTAATTAAAAATAGCCAAGATTACGTTACCAAAATCCTTGGTCTCTTGTATTTCGATTTCAAAAATTTAAGCACTACAATTCTTGTGTGATATTCGACAGACTCACTCACAATATTTATAGCACGATGGTTAGGCCAACGACAACATATCTAATTTCGGCGCAGCACAATATTGAAATGGCCGTGGTATTAAGTGCGCCGTTTCACCCACGAACTGAAACAACACAGTAGCCTTCTGTCTAGTTTCAGCCACGCTTTTTGGCTCAAAAAAATCGTGGCCTGCTGCGTGTTCAAAAGCCGCCATTGCACTTTTACGCTTTTGCGCTTTTTGCACTTTCATAACGTTTGACGTTCTTTGAAAGCTATTCCCTGGCCAACGAGCCTACGACTATAAGAGCACCCACTTCAAGTCTACTTTTCGGCAAGTCCAATTCTAGAATCCCGAGGATTATTTCAAGCTACAATCTTAGAATTGGCTCAAGAGTAAAACAGGTGAACATTGCCGGTTTCGTTATGGGAGCAAAGCCTTTCTAATTTATGATTGGCTCGTGGTTACTCCTTTCTCCACCTTGGAGAAGGGCCGGACCGTCGTATGTTATGGGAGAAGAACTCGGTAACCCTACTGGCTGTCCCGCCGATATACAGCCCTGTCAACGAAAGTGGCCAAATATGGTTAGCGTATCTCTTACTCTTGTTGAGAGTGCCACTAGACCGAAATTGGCAACACCTCACTCCGTGTGTTTCGAGCACCTTCATCGCTTCTTGACCTGGATGCCAGTGTCGATTTTCTCCCGCGGGCGAACTACCATAGGGAAGCTAGGGTGAGCCGGCTTCGTTTAGGTAAATTTTTAATAGCTATAGAGGCAATGCGCAAAGGCGCAAGTCTTCTATTCAAGTTCTTATAGCAAACAAGGACTGCGCTTATTGCTGCTTTTACCGATGTTCACTAGTGTCCTCCTCCCAATAGGTCATTGTAAATGCCAGAAAGCTGAGGCTTCCAGCTCTCTCTATTTGCCTTAGGTTGCTATTCTGGGAGCAAGCACAGGAAGTGCAATGCGTGGTTGGTCTGCTATTCGAAAGTTCCAGAAGCCTTCGCGAGCCATGTGATGATCGCCGTCAGCTTCAGTTGGAGTAGTTAGAGCCACGAAAGATATGTTGACAGGCCGAATATATCAACCTCTCATCCGGATCGCTTTGCACCATTTTGCAGTTTGATGATAGCCTTCAGATGACCGGAATTTACCTCAATTTATATTAGAAGCTTTCCAAGAGTCGATTCAGAATTTTTACGCAAACAGATATCACCAACGGTAAGAACCCGCAATTCAGAACCGTCTTTCGCATCGTATTTCTGGTCAAAAATGATGTGCTTTCACCATATATCGCGGAAGCTCCCGAAACCGTCAGTCAGGTGGTAGTACCTCGGTGTAACTCTTTGGCATTCCACATCCATGGATTTTCTGACACCAGGGTAGCCTTAATGTCTGTAGCCGGAACTACAAGAGATGCAAGATCGGTGAGACTGATAACAGTACGCAAAAATAAATACTAAATGCTATTACATGTGTGAAGGAATCGGCTATCCGTCTTCATATCCAAATAAATTTTGCATTCACCGATAGCAAATCGCAGCTGCCTCGGGTCAACGGGCGCCGGACGGAAGTGTATGACAGAGAGACTATAGGCGCAGTCGAAGGTATCCCGGCTGCTGTTAGCCTGCCCTGCGAGAGCTACAGTCGTAGTAGTAGTAGCCTTCCATATCGGAAACACATAGATGCTCTTTCAAACCCTAATACCACGACGCGCTAATACAGATGTGGTTAACGCGTAAATAACTCGTTTTGTAAATACTGTAAGACGCGCGCGGGGCGCGCTGCGGCCCTGAAACGATGAAAAGGATAGGAAAAAAAAGAGCTTAAGAGATACTCAAGTTCCTGGGCTTGGAATAAAAAGCACGACAAATATGTGACCAATAATTAGAGCTAGTTAACTTATGAGTGGCAGAATAATGACTAATCCTGAACTGAAATTGGAAGGGCACTGGAGTCAGGTGAGATGACGGGTTACGTCATCTACATATTGGGAGAACTTCCCGGAGCTCGTATCACGATCGCAATTCTAAAGGTGTCAAGTTCTTACCAAGTTCTGTTTATCAGGAAGTGGCCCAGTAATTTCCACGGTACGGAAACAGGATCAACAGAGTGTCATCTTATACCGAACGCAGCGGGAAAAAAAATGCAAAAGGAGTGTTCTCAAGATACCCATCCGCATCGTCCTTTCGAGCATGTCCAATTGCCTACGCGTCCCTTGGCAAATCATCACCACCCTATGGGAAGGGCTAAAGACAGAGAGACGGGAGATTTTGAAAGCCCTCACATCTTTGATAAACTAGGCAACATCTTATCTGGGTGGGGTTTCTTGACCCCCGAATGCGAAGGTCGGTCCCATTCGAGAACATCTTTTTCAGGTCAAGATTCCGCCAGATTTGCGACCACTCCTCATTCACAAGAGACGGCTTTACATCCCCTTAAGTCGGATCAGACACAGAAGATTATTATGACAAACGACAAAACAGAGGAAACATTGCAGGCATCACTCGAGAATTATGGGAAATTCAACAGGATCCTCCATTACGACGAGAGCAATACCGTTCAATTATATGAAAAGAAAGTACCGATTCTTGAGAAACCTATACCAACAGAAAAATCTCCGCAAAGCCATTTGCTGACGAGATTAAGACGGACTTCTACATCCAATACGATTAGGGAGCTCTACGCAGTCAAAGTGTTTCGTCAAGTCCAAACAAAGCCATCTCCGCTTCCCAGGTTGCTTCGAAATCAAAGTCAAACTGTCTCACTATGCCACCCTAACATTGTAGCAATCATCGACATCCTCTACAACAAGCAAACGAATATCTGTCTTGTCATGCCCTATTGTACTGGCGGCAACCTGCACTCTTTCCTTTCACAAAGAAGGAAAGGACTGTCCACCGAGGAGTTGAACTGTTGGGCTATTCAAATTCTGCGGGCAATAGCTTTTTTACATGAAAATGACATTGCCCATGGTGACCTAAGGCCAGAGCATATTCTCCTAACGGCCCAGGGCGCAGTGAAGGTAGGTGGTTTTGGGCAAGACGAAGAAGCAGCTCGAGAATTGGCCCAACTATTACATGGCGGTAACCTCGCTTCGTCTTTTTCTGCTGCATCCCCAAAGTCCGCCCGGACTTCTAACTTCAGGCCGAATCTGTGCATTCGGAGACCGGTCTTGGAGTTAAGTGTCCCTTATATTCCCCCTGAGAGATTTTTTGGTCGCGGAGGCTCTCGCGACCAAATCTATGCATATCAAGACGTCTCTGATATCAGAGCGGGAGATATATGGGCATGTGGCATAATCTACATGGTCCTACGGACCGGCCGACTCCTCTGGCATAGCGCTCAGAGCGTCGATCCTGACAAATCCTTTGCCGGTTACCTCCACGGTCGAATGCAGAAAGAGGGGTATAGTCCTATTCAGGTTCTTGAAAATGTAAGTTATATCTGTCGCCCTTTTCTAGTAAGGCTGAGCATGAGCAAATCCCTTAACGTTTCGAAATTCAAAAGCGTTGCCGAAATGTGGTTTACGCGATGTTACATCCCGATGCGGAGTCGAGGATTACTGCAGCAGAGATTTTAAGGTCTGAGTGGGCCCTAGGAGTTGCAGTTTGTGAAGTGGGGCAGATAGGGCAGTGAGAAGCATATTGATTTTTACGCCTTCCTTTTTGCATGAAATTGACGTACAGCCTAAAGGCTTCATATGGATCTACAGTTCCAAATAGGAACGGCTGGAGATTTTCGAAAGGTAAGGTGAATTGCAAAAATGATTGGGAGGTCCGACGACTGCCGTCGCGACGAGCAGAAAAGGGGGTGAGTTCTTGCTTGGCGGAAGGTGCTCGCCGGGTAATAATTCGGCCGGTCCGAAACTGAGCATTGGACTCCATACTTACAGTAGTTGCGCCTACAGACTTGCAAACTTAGCGCAGCTTCGCTTCAACACCATACCTCATTTGTTTGTGAGGGCCGAAGTAGTTGAGGGACTGCTGTCACGGCCTACCGTTGATTCCTTGATCAGATTAAATGAACTGGTCCAGGAGACATATAAAGGCCTGCCTAATTATAAGTTCAACAAATATTAGTGGAAAAACTGAGGTGGTCATACTACAACAATCAAAATTCAAGTGTTAGAATGTTTTAGACATGAGGCCGTTAAAAGTGGTGAGAAGGTTGTCAACGAAAATAGACCGATCTGAACGCATTTAAGTCAATAAAACCGCGTAGAGACGGATATAGTTCACCATTGACGCGGGGGGTCAACGTTTTGGTCAACGTGAGGAAAGGTAATGGGCGGGCGGTGAAATTGTGACCAAACATTTAATAAATCAGGCGTTTTGAAGAGGGCATGCAAAAGTACAGCTGGTTGAAGTAGATCAGGGCTGATAAGATTGGCTAACTGAAGCCCCTTCTCCACCTATAGCGCAGGTCCGTGCATTTCATAATACCCTCGTTCCCCCCCAGGTCTCTGCAAGAAATTTATCTACACTGGCAAGGACCACATCCGCTCCATTCCGAGCCATCGGGCGAGACGGGATAACTTGAACTTACTATCCTCCTGTTTCCCTTCAGATGTTCGGTGTTCGGCCGACGGATGACTCAGCGCCAGGATATAATACGTAGTTGCCAGGTCACTGTCGCGCCCTTTTTTGTGGGTTTCCCCTCTATCTCACGCGATCCTCATATCCACTTGCTGATCTGGTAAACTTACAGCACCAGCACGAGGTGCTACACTACGAAAGAAGCTACTTTTATCTTGGAACGAAAAGACGTATGCAATGACCACAGCACGCCATCTCACTATTTTCCCCCACACGTTACAGCCACGGCACTAAATACGGCCAATTTTTACGCCCGCAGCCAGAAGCGATTGCCTTTGCATTCACTTCCGACGACAGGTCTGAAAGAGACTGTAGAAATCTCATAACAAACACCCAGAATGGCGGATCCTTTGAGCGTTACAGCATCGGTGCTGGCTGTCATTACGGCTGCCGTTCAGTCAACAAAATCGCTCTGCGAAACCATAAAACGTTTCAAAGATCGCAACAAAACTCTACGCAGGCTTCAAGATGAGCTTGAGGATCTCGCCAGGATTTTGGACTCATTGGTACATGTGATCAATGCTGAGGCGCCAATATTAGCGCTTCTTCAAGGCCCTATTGATCGATGCAGCCAAGTGTGCCGCGAGTTTGAACAATCGATGCAAGTCTTCAACAAAAAATCAAATACGGGCTTTCGGGATTGGACAAAGATGGAGTTTATGAGAGGAGACATCAACGAATTCATAGACGTTATCGCGGGGTATAAGTCAACAATATCAATCGGTTTAGGCACTATCACCATGTTAGTCGCAATTCTTTGTCTGCTTCGAACTCTGCTAAAATGTTTCATAAGGCATACCTCCAAAGTCTCCCACAGAGTTCTTCAAGAATACAATGAGATGATTCAGGATACGGTGTATAACCTTGAAGTCCACTTACAGCGCATTGACGAAAAAATGGCACGATTTACTCTCGACAACTCAAAAGCCTCGGGCATATCCGTCGATCTGAAAGACGAGAAAGAAGTGACAAAGCAATGCCTTCGTATCTGTGAAGATGCAAGATCTTACATCGAGTCCTTGACACGTCAAGAATCGTCTTTACTACAAGAGGCGCCGCAAAACGCTGATGAAGATATGATTCAAAAATCCTTCGAAGCCCAGCTGCTTACACGTCAAGCTCTGGTTAGAAATCAAGAGAGCTTCGCAGAGATCACCGGCCACCTTCGGAAACGCCTCGAGTCACTAGTTCTGAACAGGGACCCTATAGACGACAATGAGAGGTTGCGATTGCAGGATGATATCAATATTTCGAAACAGTGTCTAGAGATTTGCAATGTGGCTAGCAATGCTTCCTGTCAGAAGATATACAGGATTGGGGAGGTGATTGCCGACGGTGACAGCGATCAAGTAGTCGTGACCACTTTAGCGGATTTATTCGATATCAAGAAAGCGATTTCTCGAGACAGCTCTGCGCAATTGGTCGGGTCGATGACGCCAGATGGTCTAAGACATCTGGTCGAGAAACGTTACAGCAGTCGCTTTGGGGCTTTAGTCCAGGACTCTGGCCCTGAAGCTGGCGGCACCAGCTCACAGCCTTTCCTGGCTCGAACTGGTCATCTCGAGAAATCCCCCGAACCCAAATCGAGGAATAACAGGCCGTCGTCCAACGAGATGAGAAAACGAGTGATGCGTGACGCAACAGAGTATGATTGATGTCAACGAGCAATGTATTTGAAGTAGTATAGCCTTTCTTCTCTTATCTAGAGTCCACGGAAGCTCCAGATTTTGTCGTTCTTGGGAACGACTACTATGTTCTTGCTCTTTACTCTGTATATATCTTTGGAGGGAACTTGCCACCCACAATGGGATTGTTGTCGCGTGAACTGCCAACCCTGTTAGTATCTCTCTCAATGTGGTTCAGAGTGCCGCTAGGCTGAATTAGGCTTGCTATCATGCGGGCCATTTAACATAGCAATAATTGATTCATCACGTGCAGCATCCAACACCCCCCAGGTCTCTGGCAAGAAATGATTTCAACTTGCTCGCAAGAATCACCTCCGCTCCATTCCGAGCCCTCGGACGAGACCGGAGAACTTGAACTTACTATCCTCCTCTCCTGGTTCACTAGTACATACTGTATACAACGAAACAAAGGACTCTGAACGTCAGCCTACCAAAAGGCCAAAAGCATGTTGATGTCATTAGTGCCTGAATCGACTCGAGCGAAGGGGTAAGCTGGTAAACATCTGGACGCATCCATCTCAGGATGGATTCTATCGGATGAGGCAGATCTACCTGCGTTAGCCTAGAAGAAGGGAAAACCGTGGTCCCTCTCAGGATGGATTCTATCAGACGAGGCAGATCTACCCGCGCTATCCTGTAGGGAAGGCATGGTCGTCCTAAAAATAGTAACACGAGGGAAATATTGTCGTCAAAAAAAAACCGTGGTCATTCCTGTGAGAACTTCTAATTCCCGAAGTAAAACGGTGTTCTTCCTCGTGGGCATTTGTATGCCAAGTCGAAGGCTCTGGTGAACACCCTCCACTCAATACCAGCGAACCTATGTCTCTGGGAACTGTACCTGGGATTCCAGGAGCAATAAAGCTCCCAGGGCCGAGTTGTACGTTCCTGAGGCTGGGGAAGCCTTACAATATTCAAATAGAATCATCTCCAATAAGTTTGGAAGGGGCGGATGTGAAAGACTCGCAAGGCTCGGGCCCAAGAACAATAATAAATTCAATCTACCAACATGGCAACGAAATGAAATCATCCCCATCGTAACCACAAGCCCTGGCAACAAATTCAAACTCATGATCGTTTCTGCAAGTTGGAAGATCTGACCATCTCTTCTTCAATGTAAGTTGACACTCTCCATTACCTGCTTTCTCATCCTCTCCTTTAGCAGCGTCGAACATGTACCGAAGTACTGCCCGACAGCCCATCTGCGTCCCGGCGCATCGTAGGTAGTTCTTGGTATGTGGTGGCCACTCGCTCCGATTGTTACAGCACCACTTAATGTTTTCCGCAATAGGTACTTTTTTAGCCTTGAGACACTCCACAGCAATTAGGAAAATATTCACGAAGCCTTTTCGAAGTGACCTGTTGGTTTTGAGGTTCTTTCGCACATCGGGATCGAGGTGCACGAGAATGTACTCGTTGTCCCTAATCCAAAAGTCGCCATCATCAATCTCCTCTTTACCAAGGTCATAATTAATCTCGCCGTGGAAGATCAAAGAGCTCCTCATTCGGGCGGATAGAAATCCTTCCACGCACTCTCCGCATGTACAACCGTATCGGAGGCATGCTTTATTAATCCCCAAAGTATCCTGTCTCAACAGCAACGAGAGACAGGACGCTGCGGTGTCGTTGTACCCTTTAAAGTTGTCTGATATGTTCAAGACCCTAAATCCAACTTCCTTTTGTGTTCGCAAGGTCTCTAATTTCTCCTGCAATGCTTCGAGCGGGGTGTAGCCGTCAATATCGCGAGCCGCCTTCCAGGAGTCGGCGCAGTGGACATTCTCGAGCAGCCACTGTGTACTCAAGGGCTTGAGCTCGCAAGCTGTTAGATGCAGAAGCGTGGCTTCAGAGTTGGTCACTCGATCCCAGCCAATCTTATCATCAGCATGAGTGACGAAAAAGGCTTTCAGTTCTTCGTCCGCCAGAGTGAGAGCTGCATGATGCAGCGGCAACGCGTCACGCAATCTTCCCATTTTCAGTTTCTTTGCCTCAGTAAAACGATCTGTCTCATACATAATTTCGAGCTCTTCGTCCTCAAGGTCTCCAGCATGGCTCCTGCGCGGTTCGAAATCAGAAACCGCCGGAAGAGCGTGAGACTGATGGTGGAGATCGAACGAAAATACAAAGCAGCGGGATGTGCCGATTCGGCGAAAACCGCATGATCGCCAAAATTCAATAGCAGCGGATTGAACTTCAGTCCGTGTCATCAAGCGTTCTTCTGCAGACTTACCCACTAACAGCGATTCGATATCAGCTGTTAGTATTCCGGGACTGACTATAGCATGTAGAGTCCATGCTCGCTCAAAGGCCTCATTGGAACCGTAGAAAAAAAAGACGTCTTCGCCGTCTGGCTTGTCGTCTCGGCAGGACTGTTTGGCTTTTTCCAAAAGCAAAGACACTACTTTCTGTCCCAGCCCTTTTCGACGTAGTTCCAGGGCTGTAACATGAAGATTTTCAATTAGGAAAAGAGGGCCATGATCAAGCTCGTTTCCCCACACACTAGTTCCTCTTTGCACCGGATGGTCCTTATACTTGGTCTTGACTGTTCCATATCGATCAAAGACATGGAAGGCCACATCGCACGTTTCCTCGCTGGGCTCTTCCATCTTTTCCCAGAATTCAGATCGCATATCCTCTCGATGGATATACCGGGCAAAAGCTGTGGCGACGACGACGCCATCGCAAGTGCATTCGGCAACAAAGTTTTTCATCCACTCGAACTCGCCCATTTCCTCATCGGCCAAAAAGAGCCGAATCTTCACCGCCCGTGCTGTGTCACCGGAGGTGGTATACTCGTGCTCTTCAACGTCCTGTTCACAATCCGAATCTTTGCTCTCATCCTCCTCTTTGCTCTCATCCTCCCTCCACCATTCTTCTTCCGCAGAGTCATCAAATCCATTATATTCAAGGCCATCATCCGTCGACTCTTCGTCTTCAAAATCCGTTCCTGGTCGGCAAAGAAGTATCAGTATAGCTCTCAGTTCTTTAGGATTATATGCTCCCTTTTTGTTACTATAGCGAAAGGGAAGGAGAGCGCACTGCTTCGCTTAAGAGATATTCGGCCCCCTCCCATTTTTTCTTCGCCACTTTTTATTCTTGCTATCAAGCTTGATTTCTTTGTTGATTTTGGTAAGGTCTTTATAAGGAAAGGGAAAAAAGGCGGGAGAGGCCGGAAATATAAGAATTAGACAGTTTAGCGCTTAAAAATAGAGGGAAAATCGTAGACAATACCAGGGTAGACCTAGCTAGGCGCTTAGAGGGAGGCAGTGCCCCTCAATTAGTGAAGCGGCATAAAGAAGTGTGATAAACTCATGATCAATATATGGTATGATAGACCTATGGTGAATATATGATCGACTTATAATAATATGATCGACTTATGGTCGGAACGGCGAGAGTAACGATTAGTTATAGCCTTTGGTCAAGTTTGTCAATCGTTTTATATAATCCATTGGTGATAGCTAGGGGGGTTCAAAGTGGGTCTTACCTATACCGTTCTAATAACCACCTTTGCCCCTCTCACTAGATACTAGATCTATTTATTAAGTATCACGGTAGCCAAAACCTATAGTGATCCCTACCTCAGGGGCATATAAGTAGATAAGGAACCCCACCTCTAATAAGAGTAAGAACTAAGCTTAATACAACTACTTATCTTAACAAATTTAAAGGGTGCGAAATATTATTAAGGCTTAACGTTAAACTACTATGATTTTAAATGGCTTCGGTGTTGATCGGATATAAAAATTTGCGTAATGGACTAAGGAGCTAAGGGGCCTAAGCGCCTAAGAGCATTCATATAATTCAACAGCGTGAATACTTATTTTATATAGCTTTAGTCTTAATTGGCGTTAGGACTAATAGCGCAATATAGCTAAGGCGTATTGTTGTGATAGGAGCTGGCCCGCATTATCATGATTCTCGCGCGCGGTAGAGAAGACTAATGATTGGTTAGAGCTCTTACATAAGTGTGAATCATCAAGAGTGGGAACCCCATCTACTTAAGCGAATATAATCCAGTCAGTTCAAGTCTAGCTTTTCATTTCTTACGACTTAAGTAAGATAAAAATGGAAAGCAAAAAAACAATTAAATTCATTTAAGCTTCTCTGCTCTATACTCTTTTGAGTGCAGAAAAAGCTATATTAATGCCCTTTTATCTTTAAGGGTATGAGATTTAACCGCCAGATCTCTACCGGGCTCCACTAATCTCCACCTACCCTCAAAATATTAAGCGGAGAACCAGGCTACCTCCACGAACTATATTGCTATTACGGCTTTCTATATCGCTACTAGCTAATTTATCCCACCCTCACCCGACCTTCAAAAACAGCTCACAAGAGTTAGTATAAGTACATAAAGAAGACAAAAGTGGTTTATCAAAGATTTGCGTCTAGAGGCTCTTTTCATTCCTTTCAACTGGCCTTGGATAGTAAGAGCCCTGAGAGAGTCAGAAAACTTGTAATCTCCTATTCCCACCTACACTTACTAATTGAGAACTCAGGAACGACCAGAACCCGGAGGCGTCTACGGAAAAAATAAAAACTTTCCCCGACTATCGAATGCGTATACCTAAGCAGACATCCGCCCCGTATATTTCGCTATACTCCAGCGCCTTTTTCTCTAGGCATGACTTACGCCGGTCTCTTTTCTGCCGGAGTAGTTTCTTCTCCACGCTATAGCGTTTTGGTTGTTCTCGAGAGTTTCTAGTCATTATTTTCCTTAGGAGGAGATTGTACGTTCAAGTGGATGGAGGAAGTGCAGATGTATGTATTTAGAAAAAATGGTTAGTATGTGCATTTAAAATGTACAAAGAAGAAAATGCTCCTTTTGAATGCTCGAAGACCACGGTTTTCCCGGAAGGACCACGGTTTTTGGCCTAGCAAATAATGCTTAAGCCAGCCATTTTCTCAGCCTAGGGACTATGCCATGGATCATAGGGTCCAATATGACCAGGAACGCGAGGGTCCTACTTGTGGGATCTTGAATAGGTAATCAATATCAGATATACAAATTAGAAAGCGAGCAATTTGGCTGATTTCTTTACATAATATGAATATAGTGATTTATTTTCGCGTTTACCTCATCACAGAAATATGATCGTTACAGTAATTTGGACACAACATCTGTTACAGGATTTCCCCTATGACTGGATCAATCAATCGATCTAGCCTATTATAGGAAATACCACGGTTTAAGCGCATATAGATATTTCCACGAATCAACTGAGCGTAGGATTCTATCCATTGTAGGACCTAGGATGTAGACTTTCCATCAATCATTATAATCGTGGTTAGTCTAGAAGCAACGAGGAAACGTGGTCTTTCGTAGGATATAAGATTTCTAGCGATCATTATAATCGTGCGGCTAGTCTAGGAGAAAGCAACTATGCGTACAGCACCACTAGGTGCTTTTGCACGAGATGCACTTGCGGAGGCATGCCGAGGGTGTCCATGGCCTTCAAACATGAGCGTCAGATTCTACTTTTCCGATCTTCGAGGCCCTTGCGCCATTTCTTTGTTTCTCTATTTGGACACATTTGGCGGAGCCATGTTGGGTTGGTGACTATTTCATTAAAGCGTACCTTATTTGTCGTGATTATTGAGAGCTACCGGTACAGAATTCCATTGTAGTTGTTTCGACGTTTTGATTGATGGGCCATAATAAATCCGACTGAATTCCTCTTTTACTAAACTCTCCTGGGACTGCACGGGCTCCCAGGAGAAGATAACCCCGGCTGCTGTTTATATGGGCCAACGGGTCCGTTTTCCAGGCTGGTCCCAGTCTACAAATGAACTAGTTTGGCACATCCGGAAACGGCACGAGTGCCCCTGCCGGACATAGGACTGGTGATGCAGACGCCATGTGTGGAGACGCGGTCATGTATGACCAGGGCAAGATTATTACTGGTTCCCCTTCATACGAGACTATTGAGGCCGCTAACAGTGCTGCCATCATCACCATTGACAAAGTCAACCAAAGTGCCTCTGTGGTTCCAAACGCAGGAGGTAGAATGAAATACAAGCGCACTTTCCACTCGTCTGTCATTCTTCCCGATGGCTCGATGTTTGTCAGTGGTGGCCAGGTCGTTAGACTTCCATTCAACGAGAGCCAGGCTCAAATGACCCCGGAGTTGTTTCTTTCCAATGTCTAGGCTCAGAACTGAGGCACCTGGGTTAAGCAGCTGAGGAACTCCATAGTCCAAGTGTACCACAGCATCTTGCTCTTGCTTCAAGATGGTACTATTTTCACTGGTGGCGGTGGTCTTTGCGGAGATTGTGATGAAAATTATTTTGACGGTCAGATCTACACACCGGCCTATCTGCTGAAGCCCGATGGGTCCCCGTGACCGTCCTGAGATCAAGACTCTGACCACAGGCCCGATTAAGCCAAGTGGCACTATGGAGATCACCACCAATGGCGCTGTTGATTCCCAGGCGTCGATCATCCGCTATAGCTCCAACAAGTATACGGTTGATGCCGACCAGCGACACATTGCGGTTCAATTGAAAAAGACCGAGGTAAACAACTAGGTATTCATGATTTCTGCTGAACCAGGAATTGCTCTGCTTGGACATTACATGCTTTTCGTCTTGAAGGATGGAACGCCTAGCCACTCAGTAAACGTCAAAGTGGCTGCTGTTTGGTTGGCCTACTTTGCCATGGCAACGGCCTAAATGGAGGTTACAAAAGTGCGAAAGTGTGAAACTGAAGAGAATAAATTAGGTCATCACCCTAATAACTAGCTTTTTTACGAATAAAGTACCGTCTTGGTAAAGGGAATTGAGTCTAAAATAGTAGAATATCGATAGATGAATACGACAGATACCACTAGCAAAAAGGCTTGTCGATGGCTAAAGCTGGCCGTCTACAGTTTTGCTTTGATCGGCTCATAAAGTACTTCGTCAATCAAAGCCACAGCAGCCTTTGCTACCCCAAAGCTAAAGACGTAGCCACCCCCAGCTGTACCGTATGCATAGACAATGTTTTCATTGCTGATTTGCTCTCTTTCCACCCGCACGCTGGAAGGCCTCCCAGGACGTATCGCAACATTGTCACGAATAATCTCATAGTCAGAAGCGTTGGCATTGGGAAAGGTCTCCGGCACGTTCTCATTTACTCGATTGAAGATCTGGATGTATGTTAGCCACGCGCGTGATATTGTGAGAGTTATAATATATGAAGACCTACGTCTTGTTTGGTTTCTTTGTCGACATGTGAGTACCTATCATGTGTTTCAAATGGGGGTTAGCGGTGGTTAGGTTACATGTTTTAACCTTGTAAGCGCAGGCAGGGTCTCACGCCTTTCCAACTTGCTTGATCCCCCGAACAACATCAGCCAGGTTGCCATCAAGGTCGAGCATCGAGACGTAGCTTGAATAAATTGAGCCTAACTGTACCTGTTCTGAGAGCAATGATAAGATAGACCCTCGGGTTCTCCGCTTTGTGAAGATGGATCATGTATGCGATCCGACAGTGCTTTATTCGTTTAATGAATCACAGTGGTGGAAATCCGACCGATTGTTTAATTATCAATAATTATCATTTGAGCTGCTCCCACTCTCCGGCTTCGCAAACATCAGGATAACATATATATGCGGGTCACAGCAGCAAGGGTTTTCCTGAAACCATGTGGGGTGCAAACTGATATTCGGTTATATACAACTCATGGAGTTCTACTCTTCTGCTCTCCTACACTCTATTTTCTCGAGCATTGGCCCACAACGTTAGCCAAAGAATCGCAATAAGTGAGTAATCAGACACCCGCATGGTGATGTATCCGGATTCGTTTTTCCGGGTTCCCAGACATCCTAATGGCAAGCAGTTCTGGGAAAGAATCAATGATCAACAAGTCAAAGAAGGGTGAAAGGAAGCAGAAGGGTCAAAGTCGCGCAAAATCAGAGGCTCGGCCAAAGTGATTCGAGATAACCGCTCACCGAGAAATGCTTTCTAAGGAGCCATTTCTGTGAGTAATTCAATGCGAGTGCCTCCTGAGTACATCCTCACCCGCACCGTAAAATCAGACTCAATTATAAAATTGAGTCCTTCATAGGGCAGGCGCCTTCTCACTCGACTCGCTCCTCCCCACTACGTCATTCATCTCCTTCATTTCCGATTCCCCGTCCTCCACACTAGCTCTTTCCCGGTCGTCTCTAGAACGACACCTCCTAAACTCCTCCTCACAGCTCCCACAATATAATCTCAAATACCCCACGCCAAAACAATCCTTGCAACGATCGAACGCGATCCCTTCGCCGTAACAGCTACGGCATTGCGCAGAGAAATAAGGGGCATGGAATTCTCCTCGCGTGTTGTCGTAGCCACCCTCCGTCTCAAAGGCACCACGCTTGCCCAAGCAGGAGGGACAGATATCGGAGGTTGTGCCGGTGCCTGTGCAAAGGGGGCAAAGGTGGGTCGTTGGGCAAGTATTGCAAGTCATTTGAGCTTCGGGTCGAACCTAGTTTGACATCCTAGCGCCGTCCGGGTGAAGCCTGTGTTGATTTGTAATTTTATCGGTATAGCAAGTTGGTAGATTGTGATGTAAGTATGTGTCAAGAGAGAGGAATTTTGAAACGCACCAGATTTCTCGAGGACATCCATAGCCATGGTTTATCCGTGGGCTGTGCAGGAAGTTGGAACATCACCCCGCTATTGTGGCTATGTTTTCCCGAAATATAAATCATGTGATGAAGGTCCTGTTTGAGTAACTTGCATATTTTAGGCATCAGCGCCCAACGCTTCAGCGTCCACATTGATATTTGGGAACCTCATACTCATCATGATTGATGCTATCCGTCCCAGACAAACATTTTATGAGCACCTGGTCTTCGAAAGCTTTAGCTTATGGTCGTCGTATTTCGATGCTGCCAAGAGCATATCATAGCTTCCATATTGTCGTTATCGATCTAGAAAGAACTCACAAGGCGGACACTAACTTATCTCAGAAATGGCCTGACCTCCAAAGACTAGCTATAGCATGAAAATATATCAAGCTATGATAATTCCGGTCTCCTTATCTCGGCTAGAAATGAAGGGATTATTGCATCGCCTTCTCCTTGCACGCGGACTTGGACTAACTACCTGGCCATCTGCGAAGTACGCCTCACCTGCCAGGAAGCAAGACAGAATAATCAGCATTTCTCGGTGGTTTTTGCATTTTCAGGCTTGGAAAGACGCCGGGTACCATTCTGGGGCAATGACGATCACCCATTGGACGCCAGGAATCCAAGCCACGAGGAGGCTATCCTTCGAGGGTGTTTGAAAGCGAGAGACAGACAGTGGAATGTGCTTCTTGAAGATTGGCTCTTATATCAGGTAGACACACTAACTCATGATCTGATGCACAGAAGTGGAACAAAAGGGTCAAGGTAGACGATATGAACCTTCCGGTCACTCATCGTCGATGCCACCAGTAGTCATAGTGAAAGGCACATGCAGCATGTGGTCGTATTGGTATAGGAGAGGTTGAGCAGGCTATACATTTGCTCGCTTCGCATTCAACTCGAGTGACAGAAATATGAGGGTGTTATTCTGTTGTACGATCCGAGTCAGCAAGGCTTGATCCAGTCAGACAAATTGTTGTGGCTTACCTGTTCATAAAGTCCCCAAGGTGTACGTTTGAGACGAGACGATCAACTAGCCCCTTTGATCACGTCTACCGACTAGATTTCACAATTTTCTTCGGCAACGCAGCCACCATTCATAGATTTTGTGTTCATGTTCATCGCGCTCTCCGGCACTGTCGCTTCATAAGGAGTCTAAGCTTGGCATTGTCCGAAGACGCGGGAAGCGCGTGATGAATCCACCAGAAAAAGAATTTGTACAGTTGTTATAGGAAAATGCTCCACGGCGCGTATGGCAAAGGTTTCAGGCACTCCGCTGTTCATGGTGTGAAGGCGATGGCGGTGGGGGCAGAAGACGCGATCGAGCGAGTCGTAGTGCCCTTTAGTCTTATACCTGATCCGGCGGAAATAGGACTCGCGACAAGATTTTTCGGGATTGGTTGTCCGCACCCTGTTTGTGGCCCGCTACAAGAACCCACAGTAACCCACCTGGGGCATGCTGTATATTTTGATACGTTAAGACCATAAATAGTGTGTAGGCCACGGCTTCTTGCAGAGCACTGACGGTGGTGCTGGATCCTCGGGGGCTCACTCTGGTATGCCGTTAATGGTCCACTGACAATCATTAGCTAGTGGGTCGGCAAGCCATTTCATGACTTACATATTTTGGTCAACTCTAGGGAGGAAAAGGCGGAAAGGGGCTCCGTTGTTTTTACGTTGTAAATAGTCGAATATTGTGAAATCGTATCATCTTCAGGATCAGTGGAATTTCACACACGCCAGGCTGAGATCCACATACTGCGACATGAACATCCGCATTTTTGCCTTAGGGATATATCTAGAGGCGGAAACGACAGTGGATCGGCTCAGTTGGGTTGCTATGGCGAAGAGAGATGTTCATATACACTTTGTCATGTACGTCTTTTTGGACGGTTGGCAGGGTGGCACAGTGGTATAAGATAATGATCATATATCTTCACAGGCACTGTCTGACTTGCATGGTCTACGGTGTAATCTAGAAATGTCAGTACTGTGGAAATTTCAGCATTGTCTCAGAGGAAATGAAATTATCAGGTGCCTCGGACGTTAAGCCACTCTGATTTTGCCTAGTCAAGTAATGGATTTGTAGAGTAAATGGCTGAGGGTAAAGGAAATATTTATAGACTTCTCGGCTCTTGTCACTTAGGTGCTCTGCTTGGTAGCAAATGTTGGATAATTATGCCTACTTTAATTGAGGTCACTTAAAACCCAACTCTCCATAGTTATCGTCGCTATTTGAGCGAGATTCTTGATGCCATTCTAGATACCCACCGAGAGACTTAGGGTCATAGTGAGAATAAGTGTTGCTAAGTTAAGGAACGTTGGCTGACTGTCAAATCCTCCACGGCCATTTAAATTCGGGCCTTGTGATGCACAAGCTGTTCAATCAGCCATGATGTTTGAATCAACTGTCACTTTGAATCACCAAACCTTGTCTACGATTTGGTTCACTAGGAGTGATGGATTAGCCTTCCCAGCCTCGCTGTACTATTGGTTGACTTGAGCTGTGGGTCTGTCCGTTTGCCTGCGGAAACTGCCGTCATAATCGCTTGTGCTGGTACCTGACCCGGCTCAAACCACGTTGAATCACAGCCGTACATCGGTTCAACATTTTGAACTTGTACCCCATTTCAACAAATGACACGTCTTTGAATCACACATTATGTATATACGCATTGTTTCTTTTCCAACGTTATTCAGCCAGTGAACAAACGTTTAAGAAATGACGCTTGTTGAGCACCGAATCAGTCAGTCATTATACCGTGTTGAACGTAGCCACCCACTTACCACGGCCTCACTGGCATTCAACTCCCCTTTATGACTGGCTAAATCGTCTCGGATCGACAAAGCCATAGACCAGAATACTTGAGATCTGACCAACGCTGTGAGGTTTGATCAAAATTTGCCTGGCCAGCTCGTTGACCACTATCACTATTATCAAATTGACTGCCAACAACCCACTGAAAAGCAAACTAACTCTAGCCAAGATTTTACTACGTTGATTGAATTTTGTTGGAATTACAAACTCAGTACATATTCATCTGTCTGCACAGTCTATAAGAGACACCAAGAATTGATGGAAAAGATGTTGTCCAGGACCTTGACTTTCTTCTGCGGCCAGAATGGATACCTTAAATAGTTCGCCAAGCCATGATAAAGAAGGGGACTGGCAGCACATTGAATTTTCAAATATCTAGTGGCGAAATCATTCCCCGGGAGAATTATGACATGTCTCTCCATTGGGAAGTGAAACAACCCAGCTTCACCGGTTGCCTCATACAACTCCAGTGGTGCGCCGCTAATGACATCGACTACAAAGCAGGCGACAAAGCGGGCATGAAAGGACAAATGGAGGAAACCGGACAGAAGAACGGGAGGAGGACGAGGATCCTGATGGAGCTACCGGGCAAACATACGCTACAGTACTGGAAAGGCCAGCGCAAAGCAACATTATCAATTATAATGCAGCTGCACACTGGCGTCATTGGGCTGGCTTTTTATTTCTGGAAGACCGGTCGATGCACCGAGATATGGATGCGGGTTTAGGAGCCAGACAGCGAAGCATATGTTGTTAGAGTGCCGGGCATTCAATGAATCGAGATGCGAGGTGAATAGACCAACTCGATGAACGGCATATCTCAACGGGCATAGGCGAAGACAAGATTCTTACGGACACGCTGGCAATTACGTCAATATCGAACTTCATGGTGGAAACAGGGATCCTAAGGCAGTTTCAGTCGCCAGATCCTGCGGTCATGGCCATGGAAGAGGGCACCGCAGATGCTAGTGGGCGTAGTGTCCCTAAGCAACCAAGCCAACAGATCAAACCGAACCGGAACACGGACATGTCGGGAGACGAAAGTGGCACCATCTAGAGATTGTCCACCAAGTCTGGGCGGCTCCCCTTACACCAAACATCATACAACCAGGCGGCCAGAGCCGAAGGTGCCGT
The DNA here is from genome assembly GCA_028827375.1 of Penicillium desertorum. NCBI lineage: Eukaryota > Fungi > Ascomycota > Eurotiomycetes > Eurotiales > Aspergillaceae > Penicillium > Penicillium desertorum. The sequence goes on along the minus strand of JAPWDO010000010.1, from coordinate 322,002 downwards.
CAACAATGCCGACAACGGCATAATAGAGTGGTGGGTGCGCCATCCCGTCCTGTTACGCACATAAAATGGATACGTGGACGGGTAGACGATCATGGTGACACAGTCCTTTCGTGATGCAAGAAGCAGATGCAGAGGCCTTGGTGTGGGCGAAGGTAGGGTCATATAGTTGATGCATGGATGAAGGAGTTAGAAGAGGGGTCGCTTGCACAAGCAATTGAGGACAGATTAAGGTTGGAGGGCGCCTCTGCATGGTTCTGCATATCCTGGCTCTGAAATCAATACCCGCATAACAGCATGTATGTAAAGCGAGCTAGATCGGGTTGATTGAAGCCGTCGTCATCATTATGAGATCCATGGCTTTCGGGAAGATTGTTATGGAGACTTATTCCGCCAGCCCCATCAAGTAAAACAACGACAAAGCAATAGCAATAATTTTGCAGACTTTTCCTGGCTAGCGGATCAAATTCTTCTTGCGATGCGCTCAACTAACTCTTGTGCAGATTCATTTCGAAATAAGACCTTACTTCTTGCATCTAACGGCCATATCACTCGTCCGTAACGATTCCATCTCGTCACCAGGGAGGCACCGTCCTCCATGCAATATAATCCATTCTCCACATCTATTTCCACCGCTGTTACCGGAAACCAAGTACCGGCACTCACCCATCGGTCTTCACCTTCTATTGTGCCCTCAAATACATCAGAAAACTCTAAATGTCGCAGATAGGTGGGTCGGTCAAGACCCTGGTCTCCACGAAACCCCCACATTGAGAAAAGCAGTTCTATAATGCGAGGAGGCCGCAGATACTGCATGACACGTCCCACGAAGAAAAGCCACTTGGATGTCTCGTTGTCGGTGTCATCGAGGTATTCTTGCAGGGTTTCTTCCCCCTCGCCCTCCAGCCAGGCCGGGACGCTAGAGACCGGAAAACACTTGCGCCCAAGAAATCCCCAGATGAAGTCGACCACTTCAACAAGGTCGATCTTCTCCTTCAGTGGTCCGCCAGGGTTGTCTGTCCACTTCATCCATACAAGATCAAAGGCCTCGTCACAATGCTTGGAAGTTGCATATACTTGCGCTCTTGTGAGCCATAGTGTATCGACTGCAACCAAATGAGCTGTCAGGGCCTTGTAGAATCGTTGATAGGAATGCTGCTTTTGTTCAGCTCTCACATCGTTGATTCTCGTATGTTTGTTCCAGGACGGAGCCGGAAGGTTATTTTCGCTTGCCAGGGCTTCTCTATCTCCTTGCTCGTCTGCTAGTGGCATGTAGGGGAACGTGGAGACAGAATAGGACCCTTGTACCGAGGCATCGCAGAACAAATCGAACAAAAGGCGCATCCCCTGCCAACGACACACTACCTCCCAAACAGCTTCAGCAGGCATTACGCCGCTTGATTCAATCATATCTGCATGACCTGCACGGTCGGCAAGGAACCGTGCGCGACATCCGGATCTTCTTTGAACAGGAGATGCCGAGTAAAACTTTTCCGAGAATAGTTCGAATAGTTGAATGCGGTGGTAAAGCTCAGTTTCATATTTATGCTGAGGTGCGGTACTCTGAGGCTCTCAGTTAGCCAATCTTTTCAGCCCTGCTGTATTTCAACCATGTTGTCCACCATTTTTGCACGACCTCTTTAAAACTCTTGGTTTATTGAACGTTCGGGCACAATTTCACCGCCCGCCATTGCTTTTCGTCACGTTGACCAAAAGCTTTTTAATGTTGACCCCTCGCGTTAATGGTGAACTAAATTCCATCTTTATACGGTTTTATCGACTTAAATGCGGTCATAATGGTCTATTCTGACCAAGGTTTTGCTTTCATACGGATTTTTGGCAGACTTATTTTCTACAATACTCACTGTTTAGTTCGAGCCGCAGGGTAATAGCTTTTGAACGTCGGCTGAACGAGTAAAGTATATGTTCCTTTACCTTAAATTTATGAGGGTTTACTAAATTGAATTAAGTTAAATTATCTTTGATTTTTTGCCTCTTTTACCTGTAACAAGACGAGTTCGTCTTGAATAATGAGCTAAATTTATTCTGCCAACAGTGTGTTTTCTACTTGGGCGGTAGTATATGAATATGTGTAATATAATATAATTGGTAGGGGGATCAATGACGTTCATATACTATTTATTACCTTATTCAGAAAAGCGACCCTTTGTTCAAATGCGAACACGGAGTTATGCTACTGTACAATAACGAAGGAGAAAGGAAATCGATGACAATCAAAGACAGAAGCCCACTCTTTTTTTTGCTTGGCCGTAATCTTAATTTAGAGCACGGGCGACCAAAATCAAATAGGAGTGTCCATGAACGGGCATGGGTACATATGTGTTGGTTGGGAGAGTTCATAAATGAACATTGCTCTATAATCGTATGTTACGTGGGCACATGTTAGAAGGGTCTCCCGTGATACTTGCCTTTGCCTCTCATTCTTCCAACGTCAACGATCTGTCTCTGAACTGTACCGTTGCCTAGTAGGCATTGTACGGGCCGAGTCCTTTAGGATATCAATGAGCGATGTTAGGTAGAGCGCCGGGGAGTTCTATACCGAAGTATTGGACTATTTGTAGTGGTTGCCAAGTTATAAGCAAGTAAACAGTTATGAAGTAACGATGTATGATTGAAGACGAAGAACTAAACTACTTATATGAATAAGTGTCTGTATACATATCTACTCGAACACGTTAAGGCATGAAGATGCCGCCTCTGAAGACCTCATTAACGCCTAGCCACGGGTAAGCTTTTTGCGGGTCCTCTTCTTGACACGGACACGCCGAGACACGGCATCCTCCTGGGAGACTATGACTCCGATGTCAGGGATATATATGAAGTATACAGGACGGATGAAGTTATGATCGGCACGGGACTCACAGGGTGTATATGGGTTCCCCTGAAGACGAGGAAGCTACCTTTCTTTTGCTTCCTCGCGCTACGCCTTGTATCTAGAGTCGACTATAGCTTCTTTAAATATTGATTACTCATCTGAATATTCTGTCCTCATCTACGGATACGTGAAACCCTCATATCCGATTTCATTCGATGAAATAATCAATAACGGGGAGATCCTATTTACTCATATGCAAGCTCCTCGTGAATAACTCACGTGTAAGGGCGTCGTCATATGGCTTTGATTGGAACCCCTTCAGCCTTGCGCACGAATTTTGACATTTTGGATTGATTATATTTAGTTTCTGGGAAGACCAGTCGCATTGCGGGAGCTACTAAGCACAACATTCCACCAAATTTAATTAAATTGCCCACTATAACCTGCGTGGTATGTGAGAGCAACTACACATTGGGCCCCATCATCAATAATAATAAGTCTTCAAAATTTGCGGCGGTTGGGTGCGAAATCCACTCTGAAAAGGCGGTATCAGTGCCAAGCACCTCAGAAAGACTCCGCAAGCTGTCTCGAGATGTTTGTGCCTCTTCGGACTCTTGAAACAGTATATCCTCGCTTCCTTCATTGTTGCTAAAAGCCTGGGAGGCCGTTAATTTTGGTGCTTGATGGTTATCGCTGCACTGATCTTGTTGCAGCGTCGAGTTGCTTGTCTCTCTTGGTATACCCCACTGCAGCGGATGGTGGGCAGTGCTAGGCGTCTGGGATAAATCAATCGTGGAGGGTATGTCACTCAAATCCAGGCCCTTGCTAGGGGCTATACGGCGAATGCAACTGTTGCAAAGCAGAAAAGCCCGACGAGCGGCCGTATCAGATCGCCCAAGGCAATACAGCCAGTGGAGCGCTTTCTTTGTCGCGGTAAGAACAACTTCAGGCATTTCCACAGACTTAGGAGCGCCCCCATCAGCCTCGGCCCTCGCTGGTACTGAGAGAACTGACAAATGTATAAGGGAAGCTATAGTCGCTTGCATCAGAAAATGCAGGAAACCCCACCATGGGGCGACATTGTAGGACCAACCGGTATCTGGTTTATCTGGTAGAACAGCGATGAGCGCCAAAGACGCATGGATGAAGGCTGAAGAGGTATTGTTGTGAAAACGGGATCGTGGAAACCTGATACCGTTCTTTCCAACAATTTCTGGGCGTGTAAGACAATGCCGATTGAGTATAACGCGAGCGCTGTAATAGTGCAATGCTAATGAGACCTGATAATATGATCTACTCCTGGGGAGTTGATCACCATGCTTGTCTTCAAAGGCCAAGGAAGCGTGTAAGCTAGATACCCATTGATCTAGCTTTTGACTGTAAATCTCAATACGACTTTCGATCTGAACCCAACCATCTCGAAAGATGCTTGTACTATGCTCGCGATTGATGATGGCGTGCGTGATCAAAGTCAAGTCTACCAGATAGAAGAAGTAGAGAGACGCGCTGGGCTCCATAGATTTTAAGCACGTATGTTGGGCTTCGATCTGCTCGTCGCGCTGATATATCGTCCATTGCACGTCGCCGGCCTGGGCTAATCGTCCATACCCCATCCGACCGACGTCAGAGAGCCCATACTCTGAGTTTCCAAAGAGCAGCGGTGGAGGTGCAGAGCAGGAACCATCTCCAAGGCAAGAGACTCGGCCAGTCATGACAGAGAGCAGATGTTCCAGGTAAAAGATCGACCACCAGAGCCGCTTCCGCGCTTCGTTTGCTCCCGGATCAAGTGTGTTATTTGTTCTTCGAATATTAAGTCCCAATGCGATGCCTGAGCGTGTGGCAATTCCGATCATCTTCCAGGACATATGAGTTTGTTAGAAATGTAACACACAAAACAACATCCACGGGAACGAACCCCCTTCCAACACAATTTTGGGAAACATACCTGTTAACCCGAGAAACGGTCAGGAAGTATAATGCCATAAGCGTTTCGACCTGCACTTGTTGCAGATCCTCATAGCCATAGAGAACAGTATCCGAAATGTTCAGGGATTTCGCTCGAGCAAAGAACACATCATCATCAGAGTAACCCTGCAGATCTTGCTTAGAGACTCGGCAAAATTTCTTGCTAATAGCAAGGACCATATTAAAGACAGCCAACCACCTCCTTCCGGGATTTATCGAGCTTCCTGAGAATAGGTGGCGATACTGATCCATGAATAAGCCCCATCGGATGATTGGGAAGGAAGTGTCGACGTTACTGCGATAAATATGGAGTAGGTGGTCTGCCAGCGCTTTCGGTGGGAGGACGAAAGCATTCCTCACTTCGGGGTCGGACAGATGATCATGATCAAGACGATAGTTCATTGGGCCGATGGAGTCATCAATGAGAGGCCGGCATTCTGAAGAATTCTCTAAAGAATCCCGGTTGCCCCTCTGTTTCGTAGCATTCGACTCCAACTGTTGCATCCACGCAATTTCAGAATCCTTCCCTATGTATCCTGTAGCCCTGCTTTCTTTGCTCCGATTGAGATCTTCGCCCATCGTATCAATATTATCCAGAGAGCCTATCGACGAAAATGAAGCACTAGAAGAACTGTTCCGGCGTTCACTCCTTGTTGTATAGGGGTCCTATACTCATTTAGCGTATCCGATTAGCGGGAGATCACGTGTGATACATCGTAGACCTAAACGTACTTTAAGGATGCTTGTAATTTGTTTCGCAGTGGACGCGTCGGCTCTGAGGGAGAGTTTCCGAAGTAAGTCCTCGTAGGCTCCAATTTTCACCTGAGCCAACTCTAGCTGCTTCCGCTCTATAACAATTTTCGCCTCGGAATAATCGCATGCCGTTAGACCCTGAGCATGGCACTGGGCGCATATAGGCCTTTTGCCGTTGCACTTCATTTTGCGCTGTCGGCACGTGTTGCAGGCCTGCGCAGTTCGGCTTCGTCCATCACTTTCGGGTCTTTCGCGTCTTAGACGCGGAATACGAACTTTGTTTAGCATTTTGATATAGGAAACAATTCAAGGATCGTTTTGTCGTTTCGGGACAGTTCGGCTTCCTTCACACATGAATTCAATGAAAAGCCTTGATATGCCAACAAAGTTGTTCTATCAAGAAAGACGAAGGAAAAATGGCAGGCACCTCTTTCTTTCATATTACATAAAAGGCGGGTGCGGGTGGGCCCATAGACCCAAATGAGAAGTATATCGGGCGATCTATTCAATGCTACCAAAATTCACCACCGGCGACGGTCGCCCCTAGGTGTTATTTGATGGGACCTGTTAGCGCGAAGATAGAAGAACCAACCGCTACTGATATGTCGATGTGTGAATGATTAGAATATGAGTAGAGGGGTCAATTCATACCTAAATCCCGTCCCGACAGCAGCCTAATATTACGTCACCGCTCAATAAAGCAACGGCAAGAATCCAACTTCGTCACTAGTTATGGGTAGGGGAATCTGTAAGTGCTGCGATTGCGGCAAGTTGAAATAATAGTTTTGACAGTAAGTTGAACATTAGCGGTATTTGCTGTTAATTATAATTGTGGCCAACTGAGTGTGCTCGGTTTAAAATATAAAGATGGATTCGAGGACTGTGCAATGTGAGTGGCTAACAAAGTGAGAGTATGTGGCATCCAATTGCTTTCAGACTTTCCGTCCTATCGTTTACCTACAGTCGCTTTTCGGGTTTTTACAGTAATATTCGGAACCATATTTACCTCTAGACTCTCACGGTCTTATTCGTGAACCGAACCCAAAACGCGCTAATTTAAATATGGGTTAGATCCTGACCCCTCGCTTCCCGGAATAGAAATATATTTTACATGGAACTGCTATACCAGTACTATCTACCAAGTCCTTGATTCAGGTATTCGGATACACGTACGGGCAAGTATCATCAAGGATGACCCATTGATCATACGATAGTTGAGTCTGAGGTTCTGTTGAAAACGATCTAGGGGCTATGTACCATTTCGGGAAGTTTTAGCGAAATGGATAGAGAGTTTTATGAAAACAATAATTTCCCTGCGCAAGCAAATACACCCGATGCTTTTCATTGTCACCTAGTACGTATAGATTATGGCCGAAATGGGAAGGTAGTGCATGTGCGCCAACCCACCAAAGGCCTAGCCAGCTCTCGAACTTTTAGATTACGACGAGATGACGAGTAACCTACCAATAGATTATGGTCCTTAATTGGCAACCCACAGCTAGCTGCGTCTTCTTACTTGATTACTGACCAATCCAATCGATTCCATAGGATACGGTTCTACGCGTCTGGATCATAGGCCATGTGAGACACCGGACTATTTGCATACTCAAATTTGACAATATATCTGTCTACAAATCAAATCCACTAAAAATATCGACTGCTGTGAATTGAATCTAGGCTTTCTTAACCGTCTTATTCGACAATTAGTGCATCTAGTAACCGGGACATTCATTATCCATTTGGACTGCCATTTGTAAGCGATAGATACCCCAGAGTACTCAAGACAATACAATTTAGGAATATGTGCCTCTTGGGATCAATTGGCTCTATCATCTGATAGTCAACTTCAATAAAGCATCTGATATGTGTTAAAATAGTACATGTCTATGAGGCATACGTTTCGTTATGCCGTGTGTTCCCTCCGATACCGCATTTTGAGAGTGTCTAGTTTGTACTTCCAGCCCACTCAAAGACCCTTTCCCGAAACAGGAAAGTATCGTGAATGAACCCGCTTGGCAAGACCTCCTTACTCACCCGGAGCGGTTTCCGAAGGACCTTGAACAGGAGACCGTCATCAAACATGAAATACTTGAGGTTTCTGGCCATTCCTTTCTGCATTAAATGAAGCAGGTATCGCTCTAGGCCGATATAACTCCCCTCTGTAGAATTTTGGACCAAGTTCACATAGAGTAGCCGAATTAGCGGAGACTTCAGTATTTTTTGGATAGAATTCTTCTAGAGTGTGATCATCAGCAAAATCCCCGCAACGGGATCACGGGCCTCTACTTACTGGCACAGCTTCGACCATTCCAAATCGCAATTCTTCTATTGGGGAACCGATTTGCAAATTCATTCAAAAATGCATCGTCTAGGAGGTGCTTTGACAGGACGCCTTGCGGGTCGATCGAAAGTACCTTGAGCGTCGCCGAATGTATCCTTCCTTTTAATGGATTATTCTCAGCAAAGGAGTAACACAGTAGCGAGGCAGCTCCACCGTGCAAATATTGAGGTAGAGCGCCAGCACTGGAATGGAAGCCAAGATTTTCATAGGAATATATTACTCAGACAGGACAGTCTCAACCCGTGTTCGAATACGCGGAGATCACCCTAATGGCTGGCTGTCTAGTTATTTCAGAATCAAAAATCTGAGCATGATCCAACTGTTCAAACCACAGCAGCTCAAGCCCGCCTCCTATCCAGGGCTTGTTTTTCCATACCCGTGTTGTTTCTTTCTCGGCTGCCTTGACTTCTGATGAACAACCCATCAAGTACCGGCCCACTGTTTCGGTGTCCACAATTAAATCCTTGCCACTTAGAACAACCGTAACATTTCTACCTTCCTGATTATCGTCGGCCTTTATGCAGAGGTCCTCCTTCCAAAGAATGTTGTCAATCCAGGAAAATCTCCTTGCCAACGTATGCGCAACTCCTATGTCTTTACTTCCAAAATACCATAGCTGGTATTCATTGGCTCGGGCTGGCTGGCGGGCTATGAAGTTGAATGCCACGTCAGGCAGATGGAGGAGGAATGTTACCGGATCAATAAAGACCGTAGGCCCGATGAAGGGAGCAAACCGATCGGACTTGAGAAGGTGTGCAGCGATTATGGAACCATAAGAATGAGATACAAGCACAAACTTGCTCCATCCATGTCGCCGTATGATCTCCATTATCTCACAAATCATCACCTCCTTTTCGAGAGCAGTATGAGTTATCCGAGAGCTTACCGGCATGATCTCAAGTGCGATGATGCCAATCTCACTATTTTCGGTCGCTCCCGTCTCTAGTTGCCTATTGAGGTCTCGGAGGAAGCTTGTGTAAGGGTACAGGCCAATCCCGATACCATGGATGAATAGGACGGGCAGTCGTTTCTTGGATGTATGTCGTCGATGCCAGTATGTGAGATGCCGCACCGGTGATCGGTAAGCCGTGAGTAGTGTGAGAGGTCGAAATGGAAAGACGGTAAAGAATCGCGACAGTGAAGTGGAATGGAAGTGAAATCCATTGGATAACATCTTGCAGCACATTATTGTGTCAACCACAAAGACACACTAAGTGAAATGAGATGTCAGTCTGATAGGGCTGCCACATAGAGAAACGAGGGAGGTAACTAACAGTGTACCATAGCAGACTTCGATGCGAACCGCCTGCTTCATTTAAAAGCTGTCCTAGGCCTTTCACATCCATCCTTCCAGGCGACAGTTTTCCTCCAATCAGCTTCTCAATTTCTCTTGTGTAGACTTCGATTTCCCCCTCATTCTGCTGGTCTTGCTCCTGGGAATACCCAGGCCCGAATAATGACCATCTGATAAAGTCTTTCACATTATCACGCTTGATGCATTCAGGTCCTGAGACCATAAGCCACCGGCTGAGATATGTCTCCAGGTTTGGCACATTCGCATTGCAACTCTTAAACAAGCTATCTCTGTGCTCAGCCGATAAAGATCTGTGGCAGATAGGAGAATGGGAGAGAGACATTTTGAGTGGTATGAATACAGCGATCAAAAAGACCGCCTCAGCAGTGAGCCAGATTTGAATAGGGTAGGGTATGCGCCCAAGGTTAGTTGGCAGGTGAAAAAATTGAACGACGAGAAAATGAACGCTGTATAAAATACTGATTGGCGCAATATTGTGAAGAAATAGGATGCAAACCCGAATAAATAAGTACTCAACAGTAGATGTTCCAATCATAGTGACTTATAACAATGTGCCTATGTAGCATGTGTATAATGGATAATCTGGCAGTAAGAGAGAAGGAGAGGGATGAAGAATAATGTGTCTTGTATAAATGGATATTGACAAGTTCGTTCGTTGCATTCGGTATAGCCAGCGTATATCCTCGCAACAAAATGACTTTCGTCTTGAGAGCCTTTTCTGTTGAATGTTGAATCTAGGGAACAGCGTAAAAGTTGCATGTGATTAACGTATTTGGTAAGCGAGTTGCGCATGTAAGCCAGCTGCGCAGCCCAAAACACATAGTAAAAGTGATAAATTACAAATTGATATCTCAACAAAAGTGGTCTATAACCACTTCTCCTTCAAGCATACTATGTTTAGGTAATATCCAGCCCCCTTCAGGGACTTTTAAGAGTTTTCATAACCTAGAGGTTGAGTAGATATATATTTCTACCTTGGGGCATAGTAATTTTCAATACCACAATAATACACAGTTTCAATTCACTTCAGATTAATCTATAGAGATCATAAGCCTTATCAACAGCTATCGACAAGCAACGAAACCAGAAACAAACGTGGTTGTTGAGATATCAAGTTATAAAATATCGCATTTACTATCTGTTTTGGGCTGCGCAGCCGGCTTACATGCGCAGCTCGCTTACCGAATACGTTACGTATGAGGTGATTACTAACCCCTAAAGCCCCATATGTGGGGCTGTCCGTGTCAGCCAAGCCGTAAGTGGGTTTCGATTTGGAAAATCCAAAATCGCTAGGTTCTTCAGAGACTTCCGAGACCACCAAACAGGGATGGCAAAAGACCACACCTCATTTACCACATTTTTTCCCGATGGTTTTCCTGTAAGCCTTTACAGAGAACCAATCCGTGTAATGACAGTGTTGAAGTATACGATGTATGCTCTAGGGAAGCATGTCTGTCAAGGCCAGCGAGGTTGTTTAAGCCTGATCTCTCTCAATGAGAGAGATCCTATCTATAATAGAGAGCATTTCTCCTGAACTATACTCTCGATGGTAGGTCCAATGCTGATCATGATATTCATGCCTGAAGCATCGGGCATTACATGCCTGGTGCACCATGAATCTCAACAGACAGAAAATGACAGAAAAATCATCATTCGAACACTTATCATATAAGAGGTCGGGATACATCTTGAGAGAAATTATTCCAGGTCGGGACTTTGACTCTGTAGGCCACAAAAGTCTCCAAACACCACTTCAACGTCGTTCAAATCGCTTCAACGTCTATCAACGAGAGTGATTCTCGCTACCATCTGCGCAACTGGTTCCATTGTAGAGACGTAGCCGAAAAAAAATATAAAAGGAGCTGGATTCCCAGCCCAAGAAAATCAGGACTTCGGGTCCTCACACTCCGATGTGTCATGGTGTCCCTCTCTTGCCTGCGGGCTTGAGAGTCTCCGTGACCACGGCTGTCGCTGCCACGAGCCCCGCGAGGGTAAAAGGATGCTTCGCAGGATAGGTCTGCGTGAACAACAATCCTCGCAGGGAGGTGCTGCGACAACAAGGACTTCAGAGCTTCCGTGGCCACGGCTGTCGCTGCCACGAGCCCAGCGATATAAGACTTGCGCTCCCTCACAACCAATGAGCCCTTAGTATGTAAAATTGCGCTCAGTCACGCAAGACTTGGCTCGCCAAGGACTTGCTATGGCTCCCCAGCAATGTGCAGGCCGGATGAGCGGAGCAAACCTATCGGACTTGAGAAGGCGTGCAGCGATTATGGAACTATAAGAATGAGAAATAAGCACGGACTTGCTCCATCCATGATACCGCATGATCTCCAGGATTTCACAGAACATCAACTCCGTTTCGAGAGCAGGATGAGTTATCCGAGTGCTAGGCATCACCTAGAAAGCAGGAAGCTATAAGGAGAATCCCCTTCAGACCAATATCGTTGAGATATCAAGTTGTAGTTTATCGCATTTACTATGTGTTTTGGGGCGAGCGGCTCGCATGTGAAATACGTTAACTATGTTCCTGATATGTGCCGTGCCATATTTGGTCATCTTGCCACTTGGGCAGCACATTGAGCCAAATTTTCTCCAGGTACTTGACCGTATGCAGAGAGTTGGAGAAATATAGTCATTGAATGCCATTTGAACGTAAATAGCATTATTTAAAATTAAATCACTAAATAAATAACCCCTTGTGCCCTACATGACATAACGTATGTGGAGAAAAAATCTGTCATAATGAGGTCGGGGTGGGGTGTCTGGGCTCGGAAAATATTGATGAAATCCTGATTATTGTTACTTAGGACATCAACCTAAAAAAAAATGGTTAGGTCATCCAATGTTACTAAACCCCGGTTTTGCCACTTCGAAGCTAATACTATTTAATAGGAAGCAAATATTCCAGACGAATGCTCCATTATCTTTTCCAATTCATCACAATGCAGAGTCTGCCCCAAGTGAGTCTTAAACGAGGCGCCCAAAAATGCCTCGCGGTTACTCTCGATCATCAATATTATATGTTATTTTTTGGAATAAAGGGTATTCCATTTCAAAACAAGCAAAGGAGTCTAGCAACAAAGACAAAAAAATCCCGAAACCGGTATCACAAACCCACCTAAAGCCGATACAAAAATGGAAAACTCAAATATTACAGAAGGTATGTATGATAATACTCTTTCCTTTTCGGTTATTATGGATCTTATTGAGTATTAATGCATAACTTATTCAGAGCCTCTAAAGTCGTCAAACAGCAGTCTCAAAACGCATCGTGAAGGGCCTAATACTGAAAGTGGCGAATTGGATTCTAAATCCAATTCGAATGATGTCAAGGGCCATAACAAAGCAATGGCCAACCGGTACGATAAGCGTTGAACATATTCAATTCATTGACGGGGATTTATCATCTTGGACCGCTGTCTTGGGCTTTCGCATCGCACCCGAATATCCATTAAAGATCCCCCAAATAGCCTTGATAGCTTTGTTCATGGTTGCCGGGTATCAAATATAGCGGTACTACCTGGCCGCGAGGGACATCATTCTCGGGCTGCGCGACCAGAGCGTGCTACTTATTTGAACAGGTGACAGGGGAGGATGAAAGGAGGTCGGCTGAGATAAAGAAGTGTGGTGGAGTGTCAGTTGATAGATGAGCAATGCTGATAGGAGAGGGAACTTCAGCATGAGACTGCTATTGAAAATGAGGAAGAGAGAGGCTGGAGCAAGATTTGACATTTTCTGTATAATTCTCTTAATGTTATCTGTTCTTATAAGTGAGGTATTTGGTACGCTCTCCATAAAAGACATGCCGCAGCGCTGAAACTGCCCCACTAAGTGTGGCATGACAAGAGTCGTGCTAGGACTTCTTGGGTCTCTCAAGGATATTCAGGAGGAACCATCACCGCGATTGTTATCATCACTTCAATTGCCTTACCACCCACATAGTACCTCTAGCATTCAATCTTGACCCTGCCTAGGCGGTAATGCACCCACGCTTAGAGACAAGTTACGTTTAAGCAAGATTTATTCTGTATACTATCGTTCTAGTCACCCGAGGTGTGTATCTTGTTCGCAACATTCGAGCCGTGTGAGCTAGCGGCAGCTCCAGCTCCGGGGTTAGGATAGCTATTGCCCGCAAGAGCTCTATAATCAGCCCAGGTATCCACCTCTTGAGTCAACACAAGGGTCTAGGCTGTTCGCTATATTCGACGCTTTGAGGAGCAGCGGTTGTAGGTTAGACGCTAGGGTTGTCGTAGGTATTGCCTGTAAGACTTTGGTGACGAGCATTATTATCCATTAATGGACGCGTTTGTGATATAAGGGTCCACATTTGTCACTCTAGAGGTGCCAAGGCTATCATTGTCCACGAGTGGGTCTATTACCGGCGCGACTATCTCTTTGAGTCAAACCGAGGGTCGAGCTTGTTAGCGATAGGGTTATACAGGCCAGCGGTTGTAGCACTTAATGGAACCAACGTGGCAATAACCAGAAGTAAGTCAGTTGTGATGGGGAAAAAAAGGAAAAAAGCCTCGCTGCGTAGAGGACCGTTTCCCAACGCCGATTTGCGGGTCAAGCGGGCTAGCAGTTCAGCCGTGGCCGTCGTACTTAGCCGAATCAAAATAGTAATAATTAGGGGGTGTCTAAGTAAGTCTGCTTTGAACAAAAATCGATGTTTATAAGAACTTCTATCCTTGTTGCTGTCCACTCGCGGTTCAAGCTTATTAGCGATGTAGGTGTCCCCTAGGGCGCAAATTTCACCTACGTAGCGAGTATAGTTGTCTTTGCAAGCTCTGTTAGCTTTACAAGACACAATTTATATATTCATGTCGATAAAGGAGATCGATCACTTACCGTTATCGCTATATACCCGTGCTTGTTAGCTATGTTCAAGTCGTCTGGTCCACAGTTGGATGAGCCTATAGAGTGATGGTCGCCGGTCTACGTGCACTCTATTTTATCATAACATATTAACGCAAATTGAAAGAAAGCTTTTTGTGGATAGACAACATGACTGGGCAAGGCTGAAAAGGTTCCAATTAGAGCCATATGACGTCGCCCTTTCATATGAGTTATTGAGTGCCAATTCTAGTCCCACCCCCGTGGGACTAGAGCGAGGTTTGGTCCCACACTGCCATGCTAAACCTATTTAAGTAATTGAATTATCTAAATAGCCAAAAAAAGGTATTGGCATTTAACTTAGGATTTTACTCCTGCCAAGAGGTCTTGGTGGGAGCGGCCTTGGGCGGGATTTTCTAGGCGCAACTCCCGGTCTCTTTATTAAATAATTAGGCTTGCGCTCAATCAATAATTGAAAAATGTAATTTACATCGATAAATCAACAAAGTGGATACAACTTCACTTTTTGGGAGGAATACAGGTTTCTTTTGTTGGGGGGGGGGGGTTGAGCATCTCTCAAGTCACATGACCACATCAGTAGATTAAAGGACTTACAGTTTACAGTCCTTTTCCTTTCCTCCCCACTCCATAGCTCTCGATAGCCCAATACACTGCATTATTTGTCTTATTTCTGATCTGCTACCTAGTAGTATATTACAACACCTCAGACTACCACAACGATGGCGGAGATGGTGGGCAACTTCCCTCTATTCTTCGAGCTTCTCAAAGATTATGTTGGCTGTCCTTCTCGTTTTGATCTCAACCATGATATTCTGCGGTACTGACCATCTCAATAGCTGGACCTTGGCGACCTAGCCATATTAGCTTGTGCGTGTCGCGAATGGAATGCCTTGATAATCCCATATCTGTATAAAACAGTACGATTTCACAACCCCGGCCGTATTGAGGGGGATGATGCACTCCAGCTGAAATTGGATATATTCGGAGACCCACGGTGCACCAACCTTAAGCACACTCAGCGGGTGTTGGTCACAGGGTCCTGGTACGATATCTACCACGAGATTGAATCGAACCTAGGCTCCCAAAGCATGCTTTCACCAGCTGCAAGAATGCTTAGCAATATCATCGCGTCCTGTGTCATCCGAATGCCGAATCTGAAGGAATTCAAGTACAGTTCCTTGCTTGTGTTTTCCTACCCCCCCACAGGCAGCCATAATCACTGCTCATTGTCAACGCCGCTCATGCATCGAACAGTTGGGATCTAGCTGTATCTCCTACTCAACATCTCGTCACGACCGTAATATTCACGCCAACTCTGGAGAGAGTGCAATTGCGTCTAGGCACTGACAGCACGCCCTCGCCTTATTTTCACCCGCCGCTGGAATTCTGGCCCCTAATCAATGTCGGGATCTTAACTCTCATCCAAATTGACGATGAGACGGTCTTGCGATCGATAGGATCGGTTCTCCGAACCGCCACTCGCCTGAGAGAATTGACTATGTGGGCTGATGGAGATAGAATGTTGCACTTCAGTGAAGTCTCCAGCACATGGTGTGGCCAGGTCCCATTCAAACTGACATTTCTGGATCTCCGAGGATTTGTGGATTTGGGGCGGCCATCATGTGCGCTGTGGAGCTTGCTTTCACCGGCGAAGTTGAGGGCATTGACCTTGAACGTCGGTCCGGGTTTCGATCTTGCTGATTCCTCAGAGTTCTGGGGGACTTCAGTCGTGGCCGATCTTCGACCCAAACAATTATCTACGAACCTAGTGGTGCATGGACTGGAGGGCTTTATACACTCATTTAGTGGTTTAGAGGCTTTCAGTATCACATCACCGGCTGCATGCGTGCCGGAGCCTCTCGATCTTCTCCTTCATGCCCTGGAGAGTTTCTATTATTGTAACATCGACTGACACGGAGAGTATGGGCAGGGAAAATTGACAGCAAGGATGCACCCGGATAATTCAAGAAGCAGTTCAATGGGGTCACCACTCCATCAGCTAACTTAGGAATAGATGGAGAGATCGCTCATATCACTTAGCAGGAGGGTAGTGAGATAGAAGTATCGTTGCCCACTCGCTGCGCTATTGGACTGCCAGATGCCTGAGCTCTTTCCACGGCCGTAGTTTCGCTGGCATGTTTCATCGCGCAGTGAAGCCTTCATTGGACTCTTCCAACCCACATGGATTTTAATTCCACGTACTCCAATCGATCAAGCATAACGCCGGTATATCTTGCTATCTCCTTCCCTGTCACAATAACCAACATGAGTTCTTAGTATTAGCATCCAAGGAGATGTCGAAACTTTCGTTTAAGTTGATATTGACTATGCTTAACATCTCGGTAGGTATTTGCGGTAATTATGTGCGTGTAGGCTGCTTTCGCTACTAATCCAGGTTAAAAGCTCGAATAAATTAAGCAAAATATGGTGTACTTAGTATGGAAGGCGTGGAGATCGATAGAAAGGATTCAATGAATCAGCCCGTTTGTCGAGCGGTTGCACATGGCCATCTCGATGTGGTAAGACTCTTGGGACAGCAAGGCGCACGTATGAACGTCAATGAAAGCACGATCGCAGCTCACCACACTGCTCTCTGCATGGCGGCCCATGGTGGTGAATTGGATATGGTCCAGGCATTACTACGCCATGCCCAAATTGATGTCAACCTCAGCGATCAATGGTTCGAGGATCCATTGATTTTGGCGGTCAAGGGTGGACATTTCTCGATTTTTGATGCACTTGTGGTCAATTCCAGACAGAAATACCTCAGTTTGAAGAGATCTCTGGATCTAGCAAGAAACGATTGCATCCAGAGAGCCATTCGAAGCAGAATGGAAGACGACAACACTCCTCAGACATTGTTGAAGCGGCCCCCGAGGAGAAGATTTGGTGGTCTGTAAGACCTGGCGGCATCTACTTCAGGTAGCTCTCGTGATGCAATGCGAGACTGCCGAGTCAATTGACACTTTCTCAAGTTGTTACACTGCCCATATTGTCGCTGGATCCGTAGTTTGTCTATAATATATAAGGTTAATAAAAGTGGTACCAGAACGTGCGGGATTATTCGCAGACATATTCCACGAAGGCTATTTTGTGCCCTTCTCAATGTAAACACTCGGAAGATATCAGCTGCTTTCCATGCGGTAATTCCCTTTCAATTGCGACATCGTTGGATATTTTCCACTTCGTAAAAGTAAGACATAGGACAATGAGAGCCTTATTAATTTCGAACTGCCCTAGAAGAAGATATGACATGGTGTGATTTCGGTACCGAATGGAACGAGATGGTGAGATATCGGGCTTCATGGAAGTTACGAGGTCTCATAACTTCCGATACGAAGCAGTGAAAGCCCTTAATGAAAGCCATGAGTATTACATTGTGCACTGTCTATCCTTGTTGACTATTGCATTCCCCACAGAGGATGTATCAAATGAACTACAAATTGTCATTCAGCAAGCCAGTAATGACACATTTGTTCGATAATAGACCGTCGGGATCCACCGATGATCAGGAAAACTCCAGGGACATGCCCGCTCAGAAGCAGCTCATGTGTTTTGTCTACTCGACAAGTCAACTATCGACCCCCGCAGACTCTACGGGCTAGAATATTCGAGTTCTGCCAATCATATTCCGCGTTCGACTACTTCGAAGAGTTGAAGCGCGCACAAGAGCAGGTTGGAAACGAGAAAGGACTCACTTGAAAAGAAAGAAAAACGCCCAAGCCGCTCTTCAACGAGAGTCTGGTGATTATCCTCCGTGGTATGGTTCAGTGTCTCGCAGTCTTCGGAGACTTCATAAACGATGAAAATCTCAAAATCTAAATATGGGTATGAAGTAAAAATAAAACGAGGAGGAAATCCCACGTGTAGAAAGGGACAGACAAGAAAAGAAAGCACCCTAGGTTGTGGTCTCTTGCGTCTGCTCCCCTTCAGCCAAGCGAGTCATATCAAGGAAGTGATGGCAATTTAGAGGGATGTCACGTTACATAATATACGGGAGCATGCATAAACAATGTCGATGGTGGAGAAAATGGCCGCCGAGAAAGTGATGCTACTCCTCGGCTGGGCGGACCATGGAACTTGGTCTATAGCGACGACAGTAGAACCAGGAGAGGTCCGGTTACAATCATATAAACCCTGAGAGTCAAGATGATTTACAAGAAGTCACTGTAGCCTAGTATCACGATGTCTTCAAATGACGGGGAGATGATCAACTACTGTATCATCAAAACTGCAGCGGACATAACGATGCGCGAATCACCAAGTGGCAGTGTCTTGACGTGACCACACTCGCAGATGGATCGCAATATACAAATTACCTGATACCTCTTTGTAGTAACCTCACACAACCTTCCCGCTTATCCACTAATCTGTGGTTTCGGTTGAGACTTCTCGAAACAATCAGACAGATTCATTGAACGAAAGCTTGCTGGCTTCAGAAAACAGCAATTTCCAAGGGACACATCATCTTAATCTCACACTAATTTGAGGACAGCTCTAGACCACTAGGATGAAGGTTCTCTGATCGTATATGATAAATTAGACGCGATTACTTAATCATCAAACATACAGTAGCGGTATTTGTGTTACCAACCAATTCATACCTTCCTGCTTTCAGTTGAGATGGACCTTAGTGAATGCCTCGTGATCCTTGAGATTCGTTTTTTAGTCCTTGTCGTTCGGAATTCTATTTGCGGCCAGACGGTTAGGGGTTTTCTTTGAGAGCTTGCAAGGTATCGTGTGTTGATATATCAAGAATGGATGGATTGATCTGACGGGACTCATGAATAGTGTAGAAAGAGGTTATTGCGTACGGTATTTTCTTGAATTTCCCCCTTTTCCAATATATGGGAAATGACCTCCCTTTCATTGGATGTCCCGAACTCATGCTCAAGTATAGCCCTGCTGGCTTCATTATGTATTCCTTGTGGTCCGTGTCTAGTAGAGTTGCAATGTTTCATTAGCAGATTGCTTTGCCTGAGCCCCATGGGGGTCTCATTGCCGACAAATTGGCATGCGTAGTATAATCTGACCTCGGAGAACGCACGAGGATAAAACAATATAGGCACATACTGATGTGAAGTAAATATCTTCCACCCATCCATCACTTGTGCGAGGGGAATTGAGTGGTCTTTCTTCCAGTTTTGCGCCGCATTGACATCAGCGGCAAAAATGACAAAGTCTTCAGTCCGACCTCTATAATACACCTTGGACTGTTTCGTATTTCCTCGAGTCATTCTGGATGATGTTGGTACAATATCGTGCGTGCGGAAATAGTAATATTCAGGGATCAAAGGATAATGAACATTCGATTCGGTCATGAAGCCCAAGAATAGGTTAATAAATATGTGGGTGCAACGTATCATGCACCGAGAGTTCCGATAAGCTCGTCATCATGATGATGTATACAGATTTCCTATTTTCAAGCTCTTTCTCGGTACCCAATCATTCATGTGTAAGAGCAGCGTCATATGGTCTTATTGGCGAGTAATATATCATAGATGCCCCGTTATGCAGGTTAATGGAAGTTTTTCAGATAATAAAGTACCGACATTGAAGGAACGTCATTCTACTTTATTGCAGACAGAGGAAAATCCCTTCAACATGTCGATATCCATGTGCAAGACTGAGAAGCTTCTGGCAGGGTACTGCTATTACTCGATATGCTCATCCAATCGTGATCTTCGCCAATCGATTTTAGCGAATTAGCTCGACCCTTGACCGGGATATCGACTCAGGTATGTGACCACCTCGATTAATATGACGGTTGAATTTATTTCTAAGAAATTCCAAAATAGCATGCAAATACAACAGTGGATGTCATGAAGCCATTGGGCGCACCTGCGGTCCGTGCGGTAAGAAAAATAACTGGTTCCTCTAAATAACACTACCTAAGAGGGAGAAGTACCTATGCTTGTCTCCATCTTGCTGTGTGCAGGACCTAGCCGTTAGCTAAACCTATGACAACGCATAGGGTACTTTGTCTTTGAACATAAACATATTTCTTTCGAGCATCTCAAGAGCATAATTATCATAGTCGCATCGCCTCGTAGCACGATGGCCAGGCTATAAACTTATTTATCTCTAGGAGACTGAGTTTACCCCCGAGGTCCTGAAGGCAATTGAAACCTAAAAATTGCCATGGCTTAAACGAAATGGCAGATCATCATGCGGAAAAATAAATACTTCAAGACTTTCGGCACTTTCAAGTGGCTTCCTTTGGGCAAACTTTTAATTCCGGCTAACATACGCAGTTAGACTCCTGGTGTGATAGGGCTGACCTATACAGATCATCGCGACTCACGACACTGCTCCCTGCATAGCCGCCCATGATGGGGAATTGGTAATGGTCCGCGGATTCTGCTAAGCCATGTTCATATCGACCCTAGCCTCGATGGTTACAGGCTCTGTCGTTGGCCGCAAGGCAGCTTGGATGTTAATGCGATTATTGATACAGGTGAGTAACGGGCGAGTAACGATAACAAGGTTATTTTATTATGGGGTCTAAAGTAGATATGACCAGTTGATAATTGAAAATGATCCGCATCCGTCGAGTACCCGTCAAGGCGTCACCGACAGCGTAGCAGTGGTGGCTCAGACACTATACGTCGATTGCAAAAGGTGTATCTCGAAAAATTGATGTTTAACGTTGAACCCCAATTCTGCGCTTTCCGTGTCCCTGCACAATAATGCGGTTATCTCTTGGTTCTTAGAGTTGAATCCAACGAACTGAGACGCATTTTAGGTTGGCTGCTCTTGGTCGTTTATCTGCTTGCGCAGTGTCGTCTTTGTTAGAAGCAACAGGGATGCTGCCTCAGCATTGGCAATTAAAGCTCTCTGGCTTTTGAGACATACTGCCGCCCGCCTGTTTGTTATCCTAGTTGATTAAGTGATGGAGCTTTTGGAGACCCTGACCCAGAAGCTCCTTACCCTGTGCCATGAGCGGTTGTCCATGATAGTCGACTTGAAATCCCCCATTCTTGGTGTACCTAACGATGGCAATGTTCTTATCTTGTCCTTCGCTCGAGTTGAAGTCGATTATTCCAGCACAGCTAGAAGCAGGCTTGAAGTCAACTATAAAACCGGCTGGATATTCGGCCCGGCTAATATAGAACTTCATCTTAGGTTTTATCTGTGTCGTCCTCTCATTAGAAGCTAACACCTAGAAAGTACGAAATCCTTAAATTAGATGAATCTTCCAGCTCGTAAATAGATAAGCTTTTCTTTTACCGTTGCAACTGGGATAAGATGGCGGTGGTCGTCCATCTTTGCCACACCGAGAAGGTATCTGCCGTTGGGACTTGGGAGATCATTTCCAGTGAAAATTTCAAAACTTGCAGGGGGAGCCCCGTGGGTACTCTCCATCAAAGTCGCAGCATCATTGATGGTGGTCTTCATCTCAAAAGAGGCTGTGAAATAATGGCATCAGTACAGCGCGATACATAACAGAGAGTTCTCGTACTGCCTCTCCTACTGTTTGTGCCCAGGGATGCGAGACGTCCGACTCCACTGGGAATTTCCACCCCAGGTGCGGGAAGTTGAGGTACCGTTCCTACCCCTACAAAAATTAGCTTCGAGCAAGACGCGCTTCTTATGTTGGTTATGTTGGAAACGACCACGACAGCGGCATGACCGACTTGGAATGGAAGAGCATACAGGCGAAAAATTCATCATCGGTTGCAAAGCCAAAATTTCCACCGCTCGGAATAAATGTACTGATCCAGGCATTCGAGAAAACTTCATTGTTGTTGGAGAATTCGGGAGGCTCCATCATGATCGAAAAGTAATTGTCGGTGTTTTCATTTACCAAGTGGATATGATAGACAACCATGATTCAAAAAAATATAAAAAATTTGTAAGTTCTTGACAGTTTGACTGTTGATTAAAGCTCCGTTTGACTGAGAGATCCTGTCCATTTATGTATCCAGTCACAAGACTTGGCCGGTAATACAGACAACTGAGGGGATCCGCTTCGACTTTACGTCTAGCGCTGGTCTGGAGTTTGGATGACGAAATTCGGCCTGCTGAATACAAGAGCGTATTTTATGCAAGCAGCTGGTCCACAGGAGTCCCTGGCCGGCCCACTTGAGGTGATGTGAAACGAAATTGCTTGTTGCATGCTGTGTCAAGCGAAATGGCTGCAATCCAGTCAATTGTGTAGACATTACCTATGTTACAATGACAGATGTCATTGATTTTTTGTAATGGTCAATTACCTCTATGATAGTTAAGATTTACTCATTAGACAGGTAAATGTAAGAAAATATTTATTACCTTACGATTTCAAGACATGTGAAAGTCATCTGGTTATGTACGTGTAGTATGCTAGACACTCTACTTGAGCACATGGGCGCGCTTTCTTCTTAAATATTTCTAACATCTCCTGGCAGATCCTACTGACTGGACAGACAGAGCGCCGAGGGTCACATCATAATGACATCACCTTGAACATCTAAACTTTTACTGCGTTAGGGAGAAGCTATGACCAATTACCAAATGAGAAGGAAACTACTCTAGACCTATGTCTTCTATCAGAGGTTGATGGCATGATGCTGGTCTTGCCTCCGGCGGTGTCCCGATCCCTTGACAGCCTAGACCTCCTTGCTTGTCTCGTTTACTCTTGTCGACTGCATTCCAAAAGCAAAAATGCCGGTCCCCCCTGATTGAAATGGTCACTTCATTCAATCCTCGCCCCGTTCATTCATCTCGTCCATTCTTCTCTTGTCCGTGGTTGTCCTTCGGAAAGGCTCTCTAGTCCCCCTACCTCTCGTATCATTATGAAACAAAGCATTGAACACAATACGGTGCATTGACTCTTCCGTTGATCTTTCATGAAATCTCGCCCCTATCCGCATGGCATGGACTGCCAGTTCGTGAGTCACCGAGCAGAGTTTTGATTGTGTGCATGATGCGATAGCGCCACAGTGGAGGGGACCATATAGACGTTATCAGCGAGAAGACTGGATATCTTCTGAAGGGGCTTCTCTAGTGGCTGAGTGAATATGAGATACACTCACTAACCATCAATACCGAGAGGCTCGATCACTGTCCTCATCAAATAGTATACCAACAGCCCGCTGAAAGGTGAAAAAATACCATTCAGTATTTGGCTGCTTCAATCAACCGTTGAGGTGATCGTAAAACTGCATAGATAGTCACCTGCGTCTGCATAGTCTATAAAAAGCCACCAGGAATTGATACAAACGGTACTGTGCAGACCCCTGATTTTTTCCTGCAGACAAAATAGATGCCCTAAACAGCACGCCAGATTAGGGAAAAGAAGGAGAACAGCCGCCCTCTGAATTGCCAATCGTTTCTGAAAAAAAGACAATTCAAAGGAAGCTTCTGATCATGTCCTTCCATTGGTAAGTGACACGATGCGGCTTCCGATGCTTTACTGACTTTTGGAGCCCTCTACCTCGCAACAGGAAGCAGAAACAAGACATACCTTGACGACCGAACCCTTCCAACCTATTCTGAAGGTGCTAGCAGACGTCGAACGTGATGATCCCAAGTTCGCCTTTTCCGCGGCTCGACTTGTCGGACTCTATCGACGCCTATGGGAGTCGTGCGTGTCCAAGAACATCGATGGCCAAAAGCTACAGCAGAGCAATCAGATCTTGAAGCAGGCTGGCACACACCTACTTAAGGACAAGAACGGTCTTCGACTTCGCCACGACAAGCAGCTGTCTCGGCTGCGCTTCTTCGAGCGGGGACTGGAATCATCTCGGGGCCGACTGACTAGGGTACTCGACGACTGGAGGTCACCCTTCCAGACTCAATCTGGCAGGGCTGCCGGACATGGCAAGAGAAGGGTAAAGGATTGTATATTCTGAATGTGTGGTAAAAGAAATACAGAGCAAGGGTTTCGGCTTTCAGATTTAATGCCTGCTGACCGAGTTCATCCAAGACACGAACAACAGCATAGGGAAATAACCGAGGGCCAGCGCATTGAAGCAAAGGAATGAATGACCTGCAATAAAGATTGAGATCACCAAGCACCTTCTCAAAACTTTGTCGAGATACCACTGCTCAACATGTTCTATCAGGCAGTCTCTATCTCACCACTTGCAAAAGCCGAAGGAGTGTAATAAAGTTTGGAACTTGTTTACCAACCTATTGAACCCATGGCACTGATCAACCTTTCTGACCTGCCTTTAAAAAGTCACTTCGTATGCCTTGGTCCAAATCAAATGTTGGTGGCCCTTCGGAACTGCCCTCTAGGATACGTCAAAGGAGAGAAGAAAATATGCTGCGGACAGCTAAAGAGTCGCTGACCTTACGTAAAATTGCCTCACATATCGAACAGCCCGAAACTATGTGGTTTGCTACGAACCCCAAGCTTTATTTTTAGTGTTAATCGTAATAATGAAACGGTTATTCCTTTCTTTTGCCACGAATGGAATATCTGGCTAGTATTCCCCTGTTTAGTGGTAGTTATTAGACGCTTGAGATATTCAAGCAGGAACAACTAATTGGAGCTTTTCGTAAAGTAGTAGTATTAGCACGCTGCACCGAGAAGTCTCAGAGAGTTCTTTAATTCCTTCACAGCCGTATCGACATCCTCGAACGTTAACGCAGAGAGTGCCCAGTGAGCATGCTTCTGCGCAAGGGAGATAGACTGGTCGTCGGCGGACTGTAATGGTTGGCTTGGTGGTGCGGCGGCTGCAGAAGCCACACGGGAGCGCGAGATTGAAGGTGATCGGGACAGTAAAGATGCAGGATCCGGTATATGGGCGTTAGCACTCGATAGGCGATGGAAAGAAGCTGGAGCTCGTACAGCGGCTGATGAGCTACTGGCTGCTGCTGGTGGGAAGGGGTGCAAAATTTTAGGATGGCGCGATTTATCGGCTTCTGGAATATCTGGTAGGTTCGGTACCGATGACGAGCCTCCGATTGTCCTCGGAGTCGAGAGAACCTCTGAGTCTCCTGGTTGTGAGTTGTTGATGTCTTTTCTTCGCACAGGAAAACCAGGAGCATTGCGGAGGACGGAGGCAATATCAAGCGTCGAGTTAACTGGCGGCCGCAGAAGTGATGATTCTCGGGATAGATGAGGCGGTACGTCGGGAGACGCTTGTTGGGCTAGTTGCACCCCGAGATGGTTGGATTCTACTGGAATTTGCTCGATTGGCGGCTGTGTGGGTCGAGAGGCCTGTTCCGCTACCGACTCATCGAACGCTTGAATCTCCTGAGCAGTGATCGATTCTTGCTCTTCCTCTTTTGGCACAGTATTCGTCGCATTGGGGTCTTCACCATTCTTGATCGCCTTCACGATCCGGACTGCATGGTACTTTCCGAACTTGATCCTCCTCGCAATATTCGGGCCTGGTGCTCCCCAGATTTGACAGAGTTCGAGAAAGACGGACGCTGCCTGGAATGAGTCTGCGGTATGCCTAGCATCAATTAGAAAAAGGCTCCGTGGTAGTCACGAGCGGATATTCAAGAACTTACTCGGTGACCTTGTTAGCGTCCATGGCAGCCTCGGCGTGAGTGAAGACTTCTAGCCCAAAATGTCCGACCAGTGCACTCGCTGCAATGCCATCAATCACCGTTTCGTTGTTACGATTGTGGCTTTTGAACTATTCCACGTCATGGTTGTCAGCCATTATGTTGGCGCGCCAGGAGAGGAAAGGGGTCGACATAAGGACTCAGCGAACCTGCTCTAGCTTGTCCACCAGGTCGGTCGTGTATATTCTAATTTCATCGTCTCTCTATTGTGTAGGCCCCGTCCAATTATTTGATTCACAATGTGAAAATTACCTGCGACGTTGACGACTCCGTCAGCTCCAACTGTCCATTGCAGCATTGCGGCGGGTATTGAGGCTCACACCAGTAAGCAACCACAGGATTGACCTTCTCTATCTGCGCTGCCATCATAGCGAAGCGCCTAATGTCGGCGTATTTCAGCCCAGCTGGAATATTGTTTGTCATGGTCGAATTCTGTAATAGGATGATTGACTGAAGGGAATGGAGGGGAAACGCCTGGCCTTGGTAATGATGACGCCACCGCCTGCGGAGACCGATAGAGCTCCAATCCTCAGGCACCCCGATTATCATCCTTTCTATGTCACTCTCGATTCTTGTTCGCTACCAAGTCTTAATTCCTTATCCAATTTCTCTTGCGCTGAATATATTCTTACTGCTCGTCGCCAGATGGCAGTTCTCGACATTGTGCGTAAGCATCATCTTGATTTTGAAAACATGTTTCACGTATTTTCTTGCTTCGCGGCTTTTGCCTTGCAAACGCAAAGGCCAGTAGTAGGGTTGCTCTTTCATAGGAGCTCTGTAATCTAGGAACACATTGACCATTTTTTCAACGGAAACATACACCGAAATGTGTAGTGGGGTATAATGATTCGACGTTGTATTCATGTTGATACAGTATTGGTTTTCAGTGCTCGCTATGTTCTAATCCCAGGTGCGCCGTGGCAGTAGTGCTTAGTCCAACTACAAGATTTTTCATTACAATAGCCCGTATGTCAAGCTTGTTGACAATATTAATATCGCTCGGGGCGCAAGTTCGACCTTCACGATGAGGATGGTTGTCCGTGCAAGCTATGTTTGCCTTCTGAGATACACATGAAAGATTCACCAATATAAGGTAAATCACTTACCCTGTCGCTATTCTCACTAAGCCCGACTCTTTAGCTATGTTCAAGTCATGAGTTCCCCAGTTTGATAAGCTTTAACGTAGTAGGACGCCTACAGCGACAAGATAGCGCAGAGCAACCACAGTGAAACAATGTCGAAGAGGTTGGCCACACCAAGCACGACGTCTGGAAAGCGGTCTCTTTATGGAATTTACCTGATTCTGTGCCCAGAGAAGTCGAATTTCTGTTCTTGTGGTTAGAATGACCACCAGAGATACATTCATGATGTCATGATTACCAATTCCTGTGCCACTGTGTAGACAAGCGGATGGAATTACGAGTCTAAGAAGTACAAGCGACAAGATAATGTTCTCATGTGACCAACTATTAATTATTTAAGAGTCGCGTCAGTCCCAAAAGCGTTAGTACATACCAAGGGCGATGACGGAAGACGCACCTGAGGATTTAACAAACGTTTTCATTCACCAGGTTTCAGCCAGTGCCCCATCCAAATAATTCCTATATCTGACCATGTAGGTGCTGCTTCTGGTGCTAGGCTGTTCATCTCACCCTTGAACATCTTTCCTGGGTTCTACTCGGGGAGTCCGTCACCCTTACTTACGAAAGTCCCTGATCTGCGGCTGTTATAGTTATGTGCCCGCTCATGTGAGGTTGCCAGCGAGAGCAGTTGTCCAATATGGCACTCGTTCGGATATCCCTGATTTGGGCAGGGTATGCATTTGTAGTAGGTATTCTGCTTGCAGTGGCTTCTGTGTTTGTTCATGTTTACCAAACTCCTCGGGATCGTTATCCGTCTGTGACTTTCACATGTGTCATCGCTATCACCAGTCTTCTTGCGACGGTGCTCCTTTTGCCTGTGGATGTGGCGCTTGTTTCATCGACAACCTCGTCCAAGCTTGGCCAACGGAAAGAATGGGCCACGCAGGATGAGGTCGATAAGATCACTTACTCCTTGACAGTTTTTTATTACGTCTTGTATTCCTTGGATACATTGCTTTGTCTCCTGGGAATTCCATTTGCATATTTCTGGTACGAGGGATATGACGAGGGTGCAACAGAAACAGATCAGCAAACGGCTGGGCGTCGGTTTTGGGGCGCCCTCAAGTATACCATGTCATTCATTACGATTTTGATTATCCTGTTCCTTGTTGGACTTTTTATTCCAGCGTCGAGGGATACAAATGGCATTAATCTGGATTATTTCAAGAGATTATTGAATGAGAATCGTGAGCATTTCCGACCTTCCCGGCGGCTTTTCGAACCACAAAGCTGATATAAATTAATACAGGTGGGGAACGCGCTCTTACTTTTGTCCTTGCGGTGCTGATGACCATCGGAATATGCCTCTATATCCTGTATACCTCTACGGGTCTTGCTCTATTCCCAATCAACTTGATGAAGACCGCCCCATCCATCTCCAACCCGCGCTTGCGAGCCAGTACGGCAGTACAACTTGAGACAAATCGTGAACAGCAACGTCAAGTGGAAGGCCGTTGCACAGGAAATCCCGATCTGCTATCATCCAAAGATCGCAGGGAGCTCGATACTCTTGCACGAGAGGAGAGGACGCTTATTCAGCGACAACGCCTTGTTGAAGAAGCTCAAGGCGAAGGTTGGAGCTGCTTGACCAAGGCATGGTTCAAGATCGAGGCGGTTTTCCGTCCCTTCAAGCTCTTGGGCGGCGTCTTATTGGTTTTGGTCGCGTTACTTACATGGGTGTCTATGCTGTTGACTGCTGTTGACAAAGCAGAAAACTCGATCTGCAAGAACCTTTGTGGATATATCCTCGGACACGTCGGCATTTTCAATCCCTTCAATTGGGCTCTTGTCCAATCCGCGAACATCTTCCCCGTTGACTATGCTATTTTCACCATGCTTGTCCTCTTTTTTTTCTGCAGTTCTGTTGCCGGGATTGCTGCAGTGGGAATCCGCTTCTTGCGGGTCAGAGTATTCCCAATCCGACAGGGGCACACGTCTCCGCAAGCTCTACTTCTAGCGACCGATATGTTGATGCTAATTATCTTGGCGTTTAATTATTCCATTTCGATGTTGGTTGCTCCGCAGTACGCAACATTTGGCCCACAATCCTTCTGTGATCGTGCCCCTGAGTCGCCTCTGGACCAGTCGGACTGCTCAAACAACAAACAATTTATCAAACCATGCTCGGTATTGGCAGACAACCCCGCAGCACAACAAGTCTGCACACCCAGTATTGGCAGCACCTTACTTAATAGCGTCACGCTGAATTTTCCTTTCTTCGGCGTCGTGTTCTTTTGGGCCCAATTCCTCTTTCTCGGTAAGAAATTCTTTCTTTTAGATCGGCCTGTCAAAGTCAATGGTTCTCAAGCTAATAATGCATCAATGAAATAGGCCTTTATCTTGTGACCTTTCTCGCAGTTCTGTTTCGCTCTCAAAATTTTGGCGAGAGGCAGCTCGACGAAGATGCCGAGGAGGCTGAGGAGGAAGGATTACTGGCCACAACTGACAGACGCTTTAATGTCACCCGGCAGGACATCACTGGTAGGGCCAGCCGGAGTGGACGCTCTGACAACTGATGTAATATTCATTTTTCCAAAAGGTTCATGTTATCAAAGGTGGGATTAATGGACCTGCAGCTTTCAAGATTTTGGTGGGTAAAGGACCTTGTTTAAAGCTCTTCTATTGCCATTGTGACAGGAATTCTACATCTGGTGTCTGCCTTATGTGCTAGTTTCGTGTAATATATATTGCGGGTGATCTATCAAAGCCGCGCAGACACGATAGGTCACTTTGGGTCGACTCGAATTGATTTCTGCCACCTGGTCGAAATGCTCCCACATCACGGCGGAGTGCGACTCTATCGACCACCTAATTTTCGATCATCCGTCCCTACTTATCCATTGACTATATATTATGCCAAGCCATTAGCCTGTAGAATTGTCATCCAGTTCGTTCTACGGCCGGGTCCGACGTGCCTAAGCGTTGCTGGAGGACTTCTTGGGAGAAGTTCAAGTTTCATCGAACAGTGACTCCTCCGCGATCTGTCTTTCATCCGCCTACCTCTGAGCCTGTTTCGGATTTAGCTCATCCGCTGTGTTCTTTTCAGAGTCTTCGTGAATGGGCCCCGATCCAGCAGCGCCTGCAGTCTCTATGGTGGTCTCAACAGGTTTCTCGACCAAAGATATATGGTCAATATTATCATTATCCGTCTTCTATAGCTCGCCAGAACCATCCTCATTCGTTCCCTCATCAAAAATTGCCGCATCCTGAGTTCCTGCCTGGTTGGCATCTTGGTATGTCAGGATCACTTTATCCGCGACTTATGGAGACCTAATGGCTCGGGTCCTGGTCGACTAGTTCATAGATGGGGACGGTGAGACTGCGGTGCCATTTTATCAACCGGCTCTTTGGATTTCAACGAAGTTTGGAAGGGAAACAGAAGTTCCTCATGAGTCGATGAACTTCCACAGAAAAATCATTTATATTTCAAGCGCGTTGAGAATTTAATTGCAAAGCTTTGCTAATCCAAGGGAACGTTGTCTTTGTGCCACTTTTTGCCCCACAATTGCTCAAATCGTTTCACCGCAGAAAGCGTAGGAATTCGACATATTTGCCTCCAGTGGGACCAAGGGTGTTACTTCTTGGCGAAACAGGCCAACCACGGGTACAATCGAGCGTGACTGTCGGCCACAAAGTCCAGAACACTATTTCAGCGTTCGTTGAGGCACTTCAACTCTCGTCAATGAGACGGTGACCGATCACCAGGATGACCTGGTGTGGAGGGAAAGCGCGTTGAGCTACTTGGTTGCAAACTCGATGATATGTAGGAGTCATATATCTGCGGCTTTACTCTCTCATCAACAATTGAAGAAGTGTTTCACCTCACTGAACGTAGGAGCCCGACATGAATGACTCCGCGAGCACACTCGATTCTTGAATCTGTAGGCCACAAAGTCTCCAAAACGCCATTTCAACGTCCGTTAAAGCACTTCAACGCCTAACAACGAGACAGTGATTCGCGCTACCATCTGCGAAACTGGTTCTTGAATCAGTATCAGATATAGCTCACAAAGGTACAATGTTAAATTTTAAACAACCTATTTCTAGCTAAATTTCTTATTTGATTTTCAAATTCTGGTGGAGGCCTGTATGAATCGTATAGCAAGAACTGCCGGAAGCTCTATCCGTCACGTTATGAGTAAAACCTTCCGTATCATCCAACTGAACGTGAGAAAACAGGGCGCGGTGTATGACAGCTTGATGAATGACGAACAAACTCGAGACGTAGCGGTGTTAGCGATCCAAGAACCCTAAGCGAGGAGAATTCACGGCAGGCTCTTAACGACCCCGATGGGATATCATAAGTGGACGAAGATGGTTCCTTCTACCTGGAGGGAAGGCAGATAGGCGATCCGAAGCATGCTTTGGGTCAATAAAGATATAGAAGCGGAGTAAGTGGCTATAGAATCCCCGGATCTAACGGCGGCGGTCATCCGGCTCCCCGAGCGACTGATTTTTATGGTATCAGGTTACGTCGAGGGGGGAGATGCCTCGGCGTTGGACGACGCGTGTGATCACCTGAGAAAGGCAGTTGCAAAGGTACGGCGAGACACGGGCGCTGTGGTGGAGGTTATGGTTGTGGGAGACTTTAACCACTATGATCAACTCTAGGGAGGAGACGAGGTGTCCCTAGGAAGACAGGGCGAAGCGGATCCAATCATTAACCTCATGAACGAGTTTGCTCTTAGCAGCTTACTCAAACGAGGTACAAAGACATAGCACGGTGGTGGACAGAGCGGGGACTACGAGTCGACCATCGACCTCGCCCTGGCCTCTAATAATTTGACAGACTCAATAATCAAGTGTGCGATACATGGGACAGAGCACGGCTCGGATCACCGTGCTATTGAGACTGTGTTCGATGCACCGTGGTCAGCCCCGAAGCATCAGGAACGACTTTTGCTAAAGAACGCACTATGGAAAGAGATTAATGCCAGAATCGCGAGTGCTCTGACCGCCACTCCGTCGGGAGGCACGGTGCAGCAGAAGACTGACCGACTTATGACGGTGGTTAGCGAGGCCGTGCATACTTTAACTCCAAAGGCAAAACCTTCACCACACGCGAAACGATGGTGGGTAGCCGACTTAACACAACTACGCCATATATACACATACTGGCGAAATCATGCTCGCTCGGAGCGCCGAGCGGGACGAAAAGTACCGCACCTAGAAAAGACAGCCCAAAGTGCGGTGAAACAATACCACAATACCATCCGTAAACAAAAGAAGAAGCACTGGAATAAGTTTCTCGTAGACAACGATAACATCTAGAAAGCCGCTAAATACCTAAAGTCGGGAGAGGACGCGGCATTCGGGAAGCTACCGTAGCTCGTCAGAGCAGACGGGACTACTACCACGGATCATTAAGAGCAGGTAGAGGAGCTGCTGTCCAAATTCTTTCCCCTTTTACCTAACGTTATTGACGACGAGGGGACCAGACCATAAAGAGAGCCGGTGGGAATGCCTGCTATCAGCCTGGAGGTAGAACGACAGCTTGTTACAGCGAAATCATGGAAGGCGCCGGGTGAAGACGGTCTACCGGCGATTGTCTGGAAGATGACGTGGCCCACGGTCAAATATAGGGTTCTCGACTTGTTCCAGGCGTCACTGGAAGAAGGCATATTGCCGAGACAGTAGAGACACGCGAAAATCATGCCGCTCAAAAAGCCGAACAAGGAAACTACACTATTGCGAAGGCATAGAGGCCAATTTCGCCCCTCGGGACGCTGGGCAAGATACTGGAATCTGTGGTAGCAGAAAGGATCTCGCACGCTGTGGAGGCACACGGCTTGCTCCCGACCAGCCATTTCGGGGCCCGAAAGCAACGGTCCGCGGAGCAGGCGCTTGTGCTCCTACAAGAGCAGATCTACACAGCGTGGCGTGGCCGACGGGTGTTGAGTTTGATCAGCTTCGATGTCAAAGGCGCCTACAACGGGGTGTGCAAAGAACGACTGCTCCAGAGAATGAAAGCGCGAGGCATACCAGTTGACCTGATCCGGTGGGTGGAAGCGTTCTGCTCGGAACGAACGGCGACCATCCAAATTAATGGGCAGGTATCGGAGGTCCAGAGACTTCTATAGGCTAGCCTACCTCAGGGCTCGCCCCTATCCCCGATCCTATTCCTCTTCTTTAATGCAGACCTCGTACAAAGACAGATCGACAGCCAGGGCGGAGCGATGGCGTTCGTAGATGATTTTACCGGATAGGTGACCGGGCCATCCGCCCAGAGTAACCGGGAAGGCATTGAAGCAATTATCAATAAAGCGCTCGACTAGAGAAACGGTGCGGAGCGACTTTTGAAGCAGACAAAACAGCCATCATACACTTTGCCCCCAAGGCTTACAAACTAGACCAGGGACCTTTCACTATCAAGGGACAAACCGTTGCGCCCAAGGATCATATCAAGATCTTAGGCGTCCTCATAGACACGAAACTCAAGTACAAGGAACATATTGCGAGGGCAGCATCTAAGGGCCTAGAGGTCGCGATGGGGCTTCGACGACTTCGGGGTTTATCCCCAGCGATAGCGCGGCAGCTATTTACATCGACGGTGGCGCTGGTCGTGGACTACGCGTCCAATGTCTGGATACACGCGTGCAAGGATAAGGCCATAGGGCCGATCAACCCCGTCCAAAGGGTAGGAGCGCAGGCGATTATAGGAACATTCCTCACAGTTACGACTAGTGTAGCAGAGGCGGAGGCCCACCTTGCCACTATTCAATACCGTTTCTGGAGACGAGCCGTGAAGATATGGACGGACATACATACCCTGCCAGAAACCAACCCTCTCCGTAGGAATACAGCACGGATCAAGAAATTCAGAAGATACCATCGTTCGCCGTTATACCAAGTAGCAGACACGCTGAAGAACATTGAGATGGAACACTAGAAACCATCAATCCGTTCACATTGGCACCATAGGAAGCACGCGTACAGGCTGGCGTTGAAGCAACTCCGCAGTCACCGACCGTACCAGGCGGGTTAATGCAGATCGCAACCAGCAGTTCAGCACGGAACGAGCTAGTCGGATTTGGGATGGCGATCGAGAGACAGCCACCTCGGTATCGAAAACTGAAACTGAAGACCCTTTCCGTCACATTGGGTGCAAGAACAGAGCAAAATCCGTTCTCTGCGGAGCTAGCAGCGATGGCACATGCGTTGAACATGGCAGTTGGTCTGAAAGATTACAGGATTACGCTGCTCACGAGCAACAAAGCGGCGGCTCTGACACTAAGCAATCCTCGACAACAGTCAGGCCAGGAATTCGTCTGCCAACTGTACAAATTGATGAGAAAGCTACGGAGAAATGGAAACCAGATCAACATCCGGTGGATCTCAACGAGCGAAGACAATAAACTGCGGGGTCTGGCTAAAGAACAGGCCAGAGCCGCGACACAAGAAGATGCTCTCCCGCAAGGACGCGTCCCGAGAATGAAATCAACAACACTGAATATCGCACGGTCCCAAGCAGTCCCCAGCAATGACCTGCCAGTGAATGTCGGGAGACACGCAAAACGAGTCGATGCAGCACTCCCAGGCAAACACACCCGGCAGCTGTATGACCGATTATCTTGGAAAGAAGCGAGCGTACTGGCTCAACTCCGAACCGGCATGGCAAGACTCAATGGATATCTCTATCGAATCAACGTAGCAGACACAGACCAGTGTGCATGTGGACAAGCGAGAGAGACCGTGGAGCACTTCCTATTTCGATGTCAAAAATGGACGGCGCACCGGACGGAACTACTACAATGTACCAACACCCACCGAGGAAATATATCCTTCTTCCTAGGAGGAAAGTCGCCTTCCGATGAT
Source organism: Penicillium desertorum (assembly GCA_028827375.1). NCBI lineage: Eukaryota > Fungi > Ascomycota > Eurotiomycetes > Eurotiales > Aspergillaceae > Penicillium > Penicillium desertorum. The sequence goes on along the minus strand of JAPWDO010000010.1, from coordinate 287,473 downwards.
CAGAAGTGGACGCCGAACTTAGAGGCGGTACGGGCCTCAATACGATTCGCCATCGCCACGGGCCGACTCGAGGCCACCTAACCATGCCAACGAACATAAATCACCCCCTTTCGCCGATCTAACCCACCAACCACCTCGTGTTACAAATGGTAGACGCGCTTCAACTGCCGAAAATAGGATGTTGAACACTTGGAGAAGCGCCTTCAAGCCAGTCTACTAACAAAATTACTAACCCACGAGGATCCGCTGCGATACGGACACCTGAGATGACATATATTGCAAGGCTTTATGTATGGGCTCTGAGGAGACACAGTACTATATATATTATGACATGTATAGTAGATCAGAGATAGTTGCCCTTTCGGCTTAGCCGCCGGGCGTTAATAAATTGTGTGTGTGTGTGTAGTTATTGTGATAGTCTGCATATCGCTTTTATAGTTGGATTCTAAACCACAACCCCATAGGCCGGGTGCGGTTTCGTATTTTGGTCTAGTGGTCAATATAACGTTATAGCTTCACCATAAGCCTCTGTAACTCACGTAATTAACGCCAGACACCCGGGAAGGGTTATGGAGAGTATTGTATTCTGTCCGGTATTCCCGGAAATTGGAGCCGTGCACCTACCCGAGCTTGGGCAACTCAGATCCATTTTGCTTTCTTTCTAGGTTCTCAACCAAGGTAGCGAATTAGACAGACCGGTCGCTAATCATGCATGCAACCAGCCTGGGCTATTTGATCGCCAGGGGTAAGAACACAGCTCTTGTACGTAATTACAGACAGACCTAGAGTGGGGCCGGCCACGCTCAAATTCTCAAGCATTTCCACGGTTCGCCCATATAGTGGCTCCATAACATCCACTTTTTGGAGCACACGAATAGCAGTAAAATTGGTCGGAGGAAGGCGAATTCCGCGGTCGGGCAGGAGAAAGACGCAGACGCAGACGCAGACGCCATAGCAGATTATAGGGAATCTCCTCTCCTAGCTTGTTAATGGGTAGGTCGGGCCTCTATATCTTTGTTCCATTTTCTTTTACGATTCCCGCCTTTGACGCACTCCTCATCATGGAGTTGATACCCGGTTCCGCCGGAAGTTGTCGGCCTATCCATGATGGATCTAGCAATGTAGATTGTTCAAACGGAAATCGGGCAGTTACAGAGCCTCGAGCCTTCGTGAAGAACCATTCAGTCTACCTCCACGGCGTTTAATCATAGTTTGCGTTCTCAGTCGAAAAGAAAGCCTCGACAGATAATTGAAGAAACCTCTCTTCAGCAGGAAGACGGACGCTTGGATAACCAGTCTACCCAGCAGCCCTCTTCCGCGCACTGTGAAAACTACAGCCGCCGAAGCAGATCATTCATTCCACCCTAGCTGGGTGGAGCTTTTACAAGACCAATTTGAATGGTGATCATAGCTTTCGCTGCCGCATCCCAGGAGTTTTGGTCGAAACTTCCCAAAGATGACCACGAGATAGTATCTCTTGGTGTTTTGCAGAAGCTTTTCCAGCCCTTAACCAAGTTTATGTGAAAGCGCAGAAATTAAATGGGGGTCCCCCGATATACGCCCAATTAAGCAACCTCCCCACAGCGGTGAGCTTCCAAACAAAGTGATTATCCGACCAGATCCAAACCCCCTACAATTACCCAGGTGATTGATCGCCCTCTGTACATCCCTGGCTCGGTTGCAAGAAAAGGTCCATTTACCCACTGTTTGTTCCTTAGCTCATTCAATAAACTTGTTCAAGCGCCCTAAGTTCCCCGCTATTTTTACCGAATGGTAATTACGCAGCGACAACACGACCAAAATTTCCTCTTCGATGACGATTCACCTATATCTGATGCCGAGAATAAGTGCCCAGGCAGTGCGATGATTGATCACTCGAATTAGCTGAAGGCATAAACAAGAAACCCGTCTTTAGCTACCACGCCCGTTCGTGTAACTCGTTTTCTTCTGTGGCTTTCTTGATGGTTCCTACCTTGCCTCCCTCAAGACCAAACCCCGCGTTAGAGTGCGATGGGTAACAATTCCGAGCAGTCGCATGACTAACTTCGAGTCATTTCCCAATTCGTTTAACCATTTGGTTTTGTCGTATGCCAGGTGGACCGACTGTAAGAGTTTGAGCCGGACAAAAGTGTCTGTATCCAAAAGATGCTGGCCTACTGGGCGACACAGTGTTGACACAACAATTTGTCTTATCCATACCGACCTGGTTCACTCCAAAGTCGCGCGATTATTATCACTCTCTTCTTGTCAAGCTTTTTTGGCTATAACTAGTACTGGAAGTATATCGCATATCACATGCCCTGCATAGTTACCTTAGTGCGACACACGCGCCACAAATAGCCGCAACTCGTTGTATCATTTCCAGCAGACGAAACCGCGGGGGTCTTTGAATCCGTTTCCAGGAATGGTACATACATATAGTTGTGGCAGGCTTCATATCGCTTCATTGCGGGTATTCACGTACATCTTTGCAAATGCATCCCAATGCCATCTTCGTTCTCGCGGCTTTCCTCGCTGTAGGAGACCTCCACTTTGGGACAGCTCAGGATGTTTCCGAAGCGCACGTGGACCGACCGCGCTGGAATTTCCCGCGAGAAGTCGAGCGAACGTCTCGCAGAAATACTCAGAGGAACACTTATTCCGACTCCGGCTTGCCCCCAAATGGATTGTTGGACAATTTGACGCAAACCCATGGCTCTTTCTCTCAGCCAGTGGTTACTCCCACTCCGGAGGGCTCGCCCGCCATTCAGACTCAAAAGGGACGAGAAATCGTTGATGTGACCATCTCTGTCTACCTTAAGAGCCTTAATATCCCACACCTTGCTATTGGCAATACGAACATCAGTGGTGAGCTGGGTGCTACCACTTCGATAACTACAAAGACTGAGAGTTCGAGCAGCAGGAACATCCCCCAGGAGAACTCCGCTGCCGCATCTATCAATGTAGAAACCACAATAAAGGAAGAATGGACTATTGAATCATCACCCAATATGTCAACCAGGGCTGCTTCAACTACTTCAACCACATCCTCCACCGACAACTTTCCCGATGACTTGGCCGCTGGGCTGGGAAACCTCATTGATGGCTCAACTGATAGCTCCATTTCATCGACTGCCTCGACTGTGACATCCGCTGTCGAATCGCCGACCAAGGCATCTACTTTGCTTGCTTCGACTAAGTCAACCAATCTATCAACCGCCATTTTTGATAATTTACGATCGAGCCTGGACATCGTCCTTGATAGCTCAACCAGCGGTTTCATCTCAGTGGCTTCCAATAGATCTGGCTTCTCTAGTGCCGACAGTGCCATCAGTGCCGACTCCAGCAAGATCAGCGGGTTGAATGCGGCAAGCTCCACTGCGAAATTTGCGGGATTGGACCACCCTGACCACTTGGGTCTGGGCCACAATTCCTCTACCGAAAACAGTATCACCAATACCTTTTTCACTGATACTTCTAGACAGACTAGTATCCCAGTCAATGTGTCTGTGTCCACAACTAGCTCGCTCTCGACCACTTCTACTCCCATTGAAACCTCAACTCTTAGTAATTTGCCCGATGGTCTTATATCTGGCCTGGATACTCAGTACGGCGCCACTCCCTCAGGTACTGCCCTTTTCATAACTGTGCCTGTGCCCAATACAAGCTTTTTGCAACCCAAGACAACTAGTCTCGCTCCTTCCCTGGGGCTGGGGGTAAACACAACTGTACTTATCCCGACATCAACCAACTCTATTGGAACAGTTCACATCTCGTACCCACCCAGTTTGGATTTTACCTCTGCTTCTAGCACTGAAACTAGAACTGGCATGGGATCCAGTACTGGCACCAAGTCTAGTACTGCTCTTGAGTCAAGTGCTAGGATTCACCCTGGCACTGTCTCTGGCCCCAGCAGCTTATTGACTCCTACTCCTGAGGTTCTCATGCTCGGCCATCATTCATTTTTCACTCCTCTCCTTACATTTACTAGCGAAATGAGCACGGCCAAGAGCTCAGAGGAGCCCCAGTCTACACAAAGCGCAACTTCCGCTCCTTTTACCCCCAACGACGACTGGATGCCATCCACCATCCTTATGGTGCCTACCTTTACCGCGACTGTGAGCTCGACCTCTGACCAGACCAAGAAATCCGAGGCAACATCGCTTCCAAGTTCTATTACCCCATCAAACGAAGTTACCGAGGCTCCATCTGACTCGGCCCTGCTTCAGCTTGGTTTTGACAGCCAGCTGCCGTGGTCATTTGTCATTAACACCCCTTTGTCGTCATCTCAAATCATTAATTACACGCCTCAGGCTATTGAGAACGCTTTGCCAAGTCTCTCTTCCAAGGACAGCCCCGTAATGCTTTCCCTTGAGCCTTATTACAATTGGCAGTCTACAGGCTACAACGCTACCCTTGCTATCTTCTATTTCCCTCGCGACAAGGTCGATCTACTGAGAGCTCTCAAGGTCAACCCCAACTCTGCTCTCTACAACCAGGCCAGTGAATCAATCCGGTCACTGATGTCCAGAGTCGACCCAACAATTCCTCTTGAGTTCTATGGTAACTACCCCAGTGGAGTCAGTGACTCAACCGGCGGTGGCGGCGATACGGGTAGTGAGAGTGGTAGCGATAGTCGTTCAGATGGTGGTACCACCAACAACGATGGTTCTGCCAGCATTTCCAAGACTAATCCCAGCTCGATTGGAATTGGTGTTGGTGTTGTGGCCAGTGCCGCTGCTTACGGTGCTGGTATGTTCTTGGTTGCCCGCCGCTACCGCAAGAGGAAGCAGCTCCGCCAGCACACCCACTTGACTAGCAGGCCGGTGAACCAGGTGGGTTCCGCTCCCGGTCCGATACTCGCTGCCGCTGCTGGTGGCCGTGCCCCCGGTCAAGGCAGCCGCGGAACTGCTCGCTCTCAGACGATCAGCGGTCCAGCTATGGTGGAGAACTCTTTGGGATGGAACTAGACACATGTCGACAATATGACAAATGGAACCCTTCTTGCAACTCATCCTACACCCATCCTACGCAAAATTGATAAAGGACAAAGAGATCCTCAGCCGTCCGATATATTGAGAAAATTCTTTGGGAGTCGACAAACACATTCCATATAGCACAATTAATCCTCAGCAGAACAGTGTCTCCATCAGAATCATCCTATTCTGGTGTGTCCTGCCCGCCAGAGGTGCCGTGTATGTCGTCGTCGATTAGGATAGGGTTAAAGAGCCTGTTTTCTTGGACGCATGACCCAAAAGTTCGCGATTGATCATGGTGCCTTGCTTTGAGGCAAGATGTATTAGCCTGACTGGCCAGGATTATGCGCTCAATACACTGGGGCCTATCGGCTCATTAGCAATTAGTCTTCTCACGCAGATGAAGTCCATACCTGAACTTCTACGCTAAGATTGCGGGATCTTTGTGGAATAGTCCGGTCAGAAAATAGGTTCCTCTCATCGAGATATTTGTATGCGGGAAGCTGGTTGGGTGAGTGAAAATATTAATGACGAAGAGCGTACCCAGCAATGGTTAATATGTAACCTCCCCAGGGGGCATTAGTAGCTCCTGGGAACTTTTGGCTTCTAAATACTTTCGGGAGCTCGAATGAATAGGCAAATATGCAATTTTAGAACTGACTCCTGGGAGCAAAAGGCCGGTTACCTTTCAGGACGTGGCGTATATGCTTTTGACGGATTAGATTGTGTATATTCTATTCAAATAACCCCTTTTTCTATAACTTACTATCGGCTTCTCTTTCTGGACGTCAATACCATGTCTTAAACATAAATATAAATATAAATATAAATATATTCTCTTTGATACAGTGAGCTTGCCTATGCCAATGTATCTAGGAAGTTGATTTTTGATCTCGCTGCGTACAGCTCTTTCACGCATAATGTCTCACCTCACAAGTGTTGGTGTGCATACTGCCCGAGGTGCAAAATCTTCAGAGCGCGGCATGCTTGCTCGTTTCGAGGTTATACAAGCTAGTTTGTGCACAGGTAAACGCGCGAAAAATCTTTGTCGCCGATTGCTTCCCCTCGAAGGGGGTTCGGAAAGTATCACGGGAAAGAAAGATATTTTTGCAACCTCGATATAGGTTCCTAGGCCTACATTTATTTAAGGATGGCAATTTTGAGTACCCAAGTCTCATGCGGCAGGTTTTTAAATAATTCCAAGGAGTGGGCAAACCAACACTCGTCATCACACTATTTGTACGAATCAAACTCGGGCGGTTTTGGTATCGCCGAAAACATGGAATTTAGCCTGATTAGTGAACGGCTGCATATGGCCAAGTATATCCAGAAGTATGCCCTATAGGCTTGAATACATAAATACATGCACATAAATACATACCAGCAAAGACAATAAAAGGTTAGAAGCCAGCCTTCAAGTTATCATATTTGGAGGCAGGGTAGCTCAGCTGATTCTCGCTCTTGTCTAAAGCGCCAGTGCCTCCAATTGTATCCACAACCTGTAAAACTCCAAAGTCAGTTCGATGGTCACATTTCATATATGAGTGGAACATACAGTGGCAATCAAACTTTCGTCACCCTGTTTGTCACCGCTGAGCTCCCACCACATACCACCACCAAGGCCCTTGGACTTGATATACTCACCCTTCTTACGCGCAATCTCAGGGGTATCATAGCTGATGAACAACCGCGATCTTGAGTTATAACAGTAGCTAGCAGCTTCCTGATCCAGATTTGTGACCGCACAGCAGGGCCGGGGCAGAGCCTTATAATCCCAAATACCATTTTCCCAGCTACCAACACCAACACCGTTGTAAGCCTGGCCAGGACCATTGGTGTCGCTGAAGGCCCGGCCGTACAGAGGCATACCCATAACAATCTTGTGCGAGGCCACTCCGTGCGAGGTGTAGTAATCGATTGCTTGGTCCGTGTTGAAGGGAGTGCTGCCTGGGTTGTCGTTGGATGGGTGGAGGTTGGCGTCATGTCCAGCAACGGTGTCCCAGCTTCCTGCATAATCGTAGGCCATCAGGTTCCAAAAGTCAAGATACTGATCCATCTGTGCGAGATGTTCTTTCTGGTAGTTGTCAGGGCCTAGAACCTTGGTTAGCTAGCTAAGTTGTTTCAGAGAACTGACACGTACCAGCAGGGGATGCAGCAGTGAGCAAGAAATGATAGCCGTCAGTATTGGCTGAGCTGTACGAATCAAGCACCTGAAAGAGTTAGCAGAGTCAGCAAGAGACAAGCGTAAACATACCTCACGGAGACGGCGTAGGGTATCTACAAATTGACCCGCTTCTTTATCATTGGCAGGGTACTATCTGGTATCAGCGTCAAATGCCGAGAAACAAGGTAACATACTCACTTCAAAATCTACATCAATACCGTCAAAGCCCAAGTTCTTCAGCAATTCGATAGCACTATCAGCAATCTTCTGGCGTCCTGCCTCAGTCTCAAAGGCTGTTCTGAGGTTGGAAGAATAGGTCCACCCTCCAATCGACAGAAGAACCTTGAGGTTGCGATTTTTCTTTTTCAGTAGAAAAAGCTGCTTCACACAGCCATAGACGTTATTTCCAGTATCAGACCAGGAATCAGTGGAGTAATGCTTGTCAGTGTCAGACCAACTATCCGACAGGATTATCTCGCCAGAGGCCTGGGCATTGGCAAACCCGTAGAGAACATGGGTCAGTCGCTCGATGGGGATATCTTGAGGTTGGAAATCGCGAGCATAGATGCCCTAGCCATGTTCATTTAGTTGCTATGATCCATTGGTGGCGTATATAAAGGACACATACCCAGTTCACAAAGTAGGCCACGGAGCGATATCCGTTAATATCACGAGTAGCAATGTCAGTTGAATTGATCTTTGACAATGAGGGATTGTAGGCAGTATTAGCCAGTCGCGCTAGGACCAACAGAAAAGGAAGAACAAAGTGCATGATGGGGGATTTTCAAGGATATATCCCGATGAGATGGGTCGGTTCAGCAAGCGCCAGAAAGGGAAAGACATGTTTTAAATGACTTCAAGGCAGTGAGAAGCCTGATTAGTTTTACTCGAGGTTGAAAACAATCCCCTGGTCATTGTGACATACAATAGGCCATTATTTAACCCCTCAATATAGATCACTGGTGAGGCTTTGCAGCGTACATACTTTAAACAAATACCATCACTAAGCCATTTCTATATTGCGAGGTTTGAATACAATGGATTCCGTCACAATATTTAGACTAGTCAACGTGTGCGTCCACTGAGCATCATTGGGAGGAGGTAGCGCCACTTGAATGCCATCAATCAGTTACACGATCTGCCGCTGCTCCTTTGCGCTGCCCCCCCATTATTTTGTCTCCCAGCATGATAACCTGCCCAGCTCTGTCGCCGTTCAAACTGAACACCAAACATCGTTTTTAGATAAGGTTGGGTTATGGTTTATCCTAAATCACCATGCAATAACATTGTGTAATTGGGGTTTTTGGTCCATTTGTTTCCACTAATATGATCTCACTTGGCAGATAAGTTGTCCTCACTTTTATTTCTGTCTCGCTATAGGAGCTTGAATCTGACTGATAATAATCTTGTAGGGGTCCAGGCGAATTGAGCAATATACAGTATGTCTGGCTTTCGACATCTTTCAATGAATCATCATCGTCTTGGCGGGACGCGAAGGTTACATTTTGAACACAGTTCTCCGGGCCGCGTTGATCCCGGACTTGGTGTTAAGAATTTCAGTGGATCAAAGTACTTGATGAGTTTAATATAAATGCACCACTTGCCACAATGGATAGTATTCTCATCGTGGTCCTGTAGATAAATAGTCTGATTACCCTCTAAGGAATGGTTGTGCTTGCCTTAACTAATTCTAAGAGTGATTCCATTATCTGTTGTCGAGTCATGCTTAATGAAACCTTATCCGCAAATACTGTAACTGGCCAGCTAACTTCATACATCGTGCGAAAGGACAAGACGCACCGCCTATAGAGAAGGAAGTATTGGTGTAAGACCAAAGGTAATCTGACTCCATGGAGGCGCCATTTTGCTCCAGAAGAGGCCGACGAACCCCCGGTCTCTGGGTGCCTCCCCGCGCTATCTGTGTGGATACCATGTCCAAGAATGCCTTCGCGTCTTCGTGCTGCGCGGCTAATGCCTCTGCCAGCTCGTCCAGACTGTAAATATACGCATTGACATTGGGTAATGGTGTTCTATGAGAAATTGTTTCTGCGTTTCAGCTTGCGATGATACACTGTACATAGTCACTGGTAGATTTTCTGTTGATATGAAATATTTCTTTTCTCATTTGGAATTTGTTTCCAAACCTTTCCTCATAGTACTATATACTGGCATGTAATCCTTTGACTCCACCTTTGACATCTAATGCTCACAGAGACTGAAATGACCCTCTTGAAAGTCCTTGTTCTGCTTCGCAGATGTGAGGCCACGCTCTTTCATAAGCTCAAGTCGGTACGTCTTAGCTTCTTCTAAAGACATAGCCGAACAGTCCACCGTTTCTGTTTCTGCCTTATCGACCTTCTGCCATTTCGCAGGCCGATCAGAGCCCTGACTCTCGACAGATGTCTCATTCTCAGTAGAAGTCTCCTTACTCTCTTTCCAATCCTCTCGTTGCGGCGGCACATTAGCCGAAGAAATAACGCGTCGGTGCGGATCGACCAAGAACAATGCGAGAATCTTGCGATGACCAGGCTTGGACCGATCCTCCAGCGAAAACGGACTTACGCAGTGCTGAAGCGTATTGGGGAAGGTGATGAGTCTACCCTCCTTGGAGACCACGCTGCCGAGTTCTTGCGTCGTCAGGCAGGGGGTGTTGTTTTCCAAGTCGATGGAATAGCCATATACCTGTTGCATGAATTGGTGTTGGTCTTGGTCGTAGTCGAGGTCGTCCATGTAATGATCCATTCCGCGATGGCGGAAAGCGAGCGAGCTGTTGGTGACGTTATCGCTATCGTAGTAGTAGATTGCTGATGCCACGATGCGCTCGTTCTATGAGACACAAGGTAAGGTATAATTCAGGGTATCGGGGGAATGGGGAGTGGGAGATAGAATAAACTCACGAGTTGGCCCTCAATATGCCAGCTTCCACCCTCATACTTAGGTTTTCCGGGTGTCAGCTCAATATTCGCCAACTTGACAATGACCTGCAGTTTTCGATGGCAGAAGTCTGTTCGGAAATTGGTAGGCTGCACCCGGTCATTGTCTGGCTCGGGAATTTTGACTTTGCGAGTAGCCTCATATTGTTTCTGGCGCTTGTAATGGTCTTCACTGCGCTTCAGGTGTTCCTGATAGTCACCCTTTCCGTCATACTTCGTCCCATTCCGAAAATTCTCCATCTCCGTAACCTTATTCCCATTCGACCTGGTTGTACGAGATTCTCTTAGGGTGATCCTTTTCAGTAAGAGATGCCTCCCACAGGGGTACAGTTCGTGAAATGATCTTTTCAATAGCTTGGTATAGCGCGCGGTGCTTGACCGGGTGGGCGTTGTTGATGTGGGACAAGATGCGACACTCTTCATCCTTTGAGATGTCTATGTCACATGGCATCCACTGGAATTTCATGCTCAGTACCGGTAGGTCGGATAATCCTCCCCTGCGGGGCTTGTCACTAGAATCGACCTTGGACTCGCTATCTGGAGGAGTAGGAAGGACTTCGCCTTTCCCGATATAATCAAGGCAGTCTTCAAGGCCGAGAATCTTATCAGGGAGGACTCGCGTTTTGCCGTAGAGAACCGGGAAGAGAGATGGGTGCACGAGGTCCAGTACCTTGTCATCAGAGCTGGGGTGGTAGTCTTTCTGATCCTCGGGAACATCCTCGAGAGGCTTTACTGCCTCTTTCAGCGCATCCTGAAGCTCTTTGGAAACGGCGGTATCCGACTTGATCACATTTTCAAAGACCTCGAGGTATCCATGTTTCTCGAGACAAGATGTCTTCCACTGCAGTTCTTTGATTATCCAGTCCATCATTTTGGGCGTAACATCTTGCCCACTCTGGGCGATTTCTTCGCGCCATTTGTTGATGATGGTCTCGTCAAAGACCTTTCGTTCCCACTTGGGTTTCTCAGTGATGGTATTCATTACCTGCATCATAATGATCTCTCTCTTGACAAGGAGCTTGCTAGAGGAAAGGAGGAATATAATGTCAATATGAATGAGCGCATACAAGCTGAATGTTAGTGATCAACGCACTCAAGTCTATTATCTTGCAGATTATTCGGATCCAGCGCGTTGTAGAAGCCCTTGGAGATGCGAGTCAAGGTGGTCCCCCTCTTCAACATGTCGCTAGACAAGATAGTATATCAACATCATCGCTTATCTGTAGACATCCATTGATGATCGGGACCTACTCAATACTGCTTTCAAAATCAATTGGGTACCACGACCGGCGCAGCTCGTTGATGTTTGGCTGGGCTAGTTAGCATTCGCTAGTGAATATGGCGTGGGACATTATAAAGCTCACAGCCGGTGCAGCATTTAAGGGCACATTGAACCCAGGCATTTGGGTTTGGAACCATTCGTGAGTAGGATCCATTGCTGAATATTGAAGCTCGGATGCTAGGATTTTGCTAAAACTTCGGAAATTGCGGCCGCGGTGGCTTTTATCTCAGATTGTCTTACTTTAGCGCCCAGGCAACGATCAGGCTGCCACTGGGGGTCAAAGAGATCTCGGAAGATTGGTGAGAGAGGTGATTGGTACGGGTGCTTGCCAAGAAGAGATGGTGGGCCTATTGACTTAATTTGTCTTGGCGCTGTTGAAATGGGGAGATTAGGAACTTGAAAGAAAGTCTGAGCGTAGCGTCAGAGGTGCAGTGTTTTGAAACTTTCTGACGAACTAGTTATTCACGGCACAGCCATTTGTCGACTTTGATGCTTGGAATATGGAAGTTCTTCCAGGTTTGACGGTAAAGAAGTCAATAGATAGCGGACTTTGAATACGGAGTAATAACATACTCAATTGCCTGAGGATAGAGCGCATCCGAGTAGTTAATGCAGTTTAAACGCTCTACATTTGGGAGGTACTCTAGCAATATTGCTCTCGGCTTGAGCTTGTCTTAAGAGAAATGTTGGAAAGCAGGATGAAATGCTGCGGGATCCATTCGATTGATGTAGCCGTAGAATTTTGGAACGAAACTGCGCGCACAAACACCAGAGGCGAAGAGCTTCTTGTATGCATTGAGTAAGCCCTTCTTTCAAGAACAATATAAGCAGGTTCTTTCACAGGTCAATTTCTATATGGACCAACACAAAGCGCGCCATGGCTTTGTGCTTACCAACACTGAGCTGATTGGGGTCACACGTCTCGATACAAACGGTAGTCTAGCTGTCTCTTTGCCAATACCCTGGACAGCTGGAGGCCATGGTCAGCTCACTGTGCTAATGGGCATATGGTACCTAGGGATGCTTGCAGTCGAAGAAACCAACTGGACTCTATAATCCAGCTACCTGTTTCTCAATCTTTATGCCAGGGTCAATACCAATCTGAAGGTTTCACCTATTCAGTTTAGTTTCTGCTTTTGGTCTGCATTCACAAAATAACAGCTGTATAGATCAATAAAGTAGTGGAGAATTCTTGCATTATTTAAAGTCTAATCTCCCAAGCTGCAAACATGCGCTTTTATTTTATGAGCAGACTTTCTATTTCCAGTCTGATGCAAAAGCAGCCACTGGATAGATAGATGGTCTGCTTTAAATTAAAGTAAAATGCCCTTCATATACCAGGCAGCTTTGCCTTCGCTATCTCGATTATAAGACACTCAGCTACTTCCATGTGCACCAGAGGTACTACCAGTGAGCATGTATATGAAGTTGACAGTCTATGACCCCACCTCCTATAACGTCACCTTGCTCATATGGGAAGAGTTGGTTCGAGTTCCGATTCAAATACGTGTCGGAAAGGTGATATCGTAATGCGATGTCTTGCTTACAATATTCACCATGAGCTTTAGATCTGCCTCGCCTTTCAAAGTAGCAAAAAATCCGTCCTGATTGTTCAGCTTTGAGCTTCATTCGTAGGGTCATCCGACTTACCAACATCAATTCATTTAACCCAACCGTATTCAGCCTGTGTGGTAGATCTAGGGCCTCTGCGCTCCATGCAAAGCCAGGATGAAATTTCTCGTTCTTTTTCATCAATCTTTTGACCATCTCCGACAAGGCAGTCAGCTTCAGCGTAGCTGCATTCATATCCTCGGGGTCGATCTGACAACTACGTTCCACACCAGCTGGTAATAAACCATAGCATTAGGGCCACAATGTCTATAGCCGCTCATTCGGTGGGCGGACTTACCGATCCTGACTCCACCAGACCCCGTAAACAAGACTTCGTCGTTGGTGAGTGTGGCAAGCGCTCTATCGCAATCGCGGAGATATCTGATCCCAGTAAGGATCTACAGGGCTTCAATATTAGCCTCGGAATGGAACTGCATCTCCCCTGGGCGCCAGCAACGGGTAAAAGGGGTAACTAGACGTACCGGCCATACAATCGAGGCTATTTCAGTCTCGTTAAGGACATACTTGGATCCCAGAACCTGGGAAAAAGAGCATTCCACCGATTCCCACACCAAGAACGTGTGATCTTCATGTTGATAATGGCGCAGGAGCTGTGGGAAACTGCGGTAAGAGAGGTCGTTGACGATCTTCACCAAAGACCGTATCGAGGCTGGCTCCGCTTTGAGCGGTTGGATGTGAACCAACTCCATTTTGTCTTCTCTATTCTGGGCCAGTAACATCCCCTTTCGGGGAAAGTTCTCAATGCCTTTGACATATACTGCCCACGGATCTCCAATCAATGGCTCAAGATTGGATGTTGGTACTTCTGAAGCCCGCTTTCGCTTCCTCCTCAATGGCTCCAATGGCTTTAATGACTTCAAGGGCTTGTTCAAAGATTTTACCATTGGCTTGGATTTGGAGAGAGTGATCGGGGCGGTCGCTTCTGTGCTCCGATCCACAGGCGATACGATGGGCATACCGTCATTCCCGGCAGCGTCTGCTATGTTGGGAAAGAATACCGTTTCTGGCCGAGTGACCTGCGAGCGATCGGGATCCATTGTAGATACCTTTGCAGAGGTTTGGGTAGCTGGGGCAATGTACGCCGCGGAGGCTATAGCGGGAATTTATCTATCCCTAGACCCGGACGCAACATCGGCGTTTAAATAACAAGATCAACATTCTGGTTTGTAGCGACCTGGATATCAACGTCCATGAATACCGAGACATCTCCACGAAAGAAGCGTTATACAGCTGTTTGTTCTGGGGGGAAGGGAAACGTGCGCGACTCTACCATCATGCAATTTCTAAGAATTGAGGGTCCGCCCTTCCATCACCGGGAAGGTGATAGCAGGCTACCGGTCAACTACAGCTCCGCTGGTGTTGGTGATAACGAAAAATATCATTTGCCATTTCTATCGGAAGGATTCTTTCTTGGCTAGCTTTTCATTGTTCACTTTTTGTGGCCCGGTCACATTTAGAAAGGTAATGCACATCGTAGAAGGGTGGCAGAAAAAGCTGGCTTTAATTCATACTTTTGTCTTGCTATTTTCCAATCGCTGGAAACATTTAACAACATTGGCGTCCTTTGAGTATTTGCAATTTCCGTCGAGCTTGTCGATTGACTGGCTTGGGCAATATCAACAAATATTGATCTTACACTGAAATCCGCCATGCGATCGAAACAGCCTAGACGTGTCTCGGCTGAATCATGAAGTCCGGGAAAACAAGGAACGTCCGAGGTTATTCCGCGTTGTTATCCTTGGCCGCCAATTGATAGTGTTCAATGGGGAGCTTGATTCGACACGTCGAGCTATTTTAGACATTGTTCATTCTTTCCCTATTGTTAGGAGTGGTTAATATTTAATAATTGATATGTCCAAATTGCGGTTGCCCGTTGCTGTCGGCCATTCCTGTGGGACACTTCAGTCCTGAAGTGTCCAAAACGGACAGTCTATCCCCGCAAATCACTGAAACATTTAAAAGGCTGCAGTGGTCAAAAATCCAATGTAAGGACTCGGTAATCTCCCATATTCCGAAATTCGTTCAATATGTCTAGGAGTATGACTTGGAAATCACAGAAAGCTAATAAAGTGGTGAGACTGGGCTGGAACAGCTTAATTCGGTTTGCGGCGTGTAAACGTGAAGCACATGAAGCTAGACGGGTAAATGAGTGCTGCCCATAGCAATCGTCCTGTCCATAGCAGACGATGCACGCGATTTCACCGTATTCTCGTTTGACATAAAAGTGCGTGTGTCCTTACCATTTGGTGTTCATACCCCTCTATCTTCCAGTTTGCGCATAGACAGAATGACAACGTGGCATATTCTTTCGACTCTCCTGCTCTCACTTGTGTTTCGTCTGGTGCTGGAGAGGAGAGTCGTGTTGGCCCTGGGTGAGAACTTTTTTCTGATTGCTTTCACGCAGTATGCAGAGCCCTCTTGGGTAACAGTCCTAATTGTTGCCGCAATCTTTGTCACATCCGCTTTCTTGCAAACTCAATTAGAGTATCGTGATTCGGTGCAGGACACACATTCGAACGCAGCCCAACGTGGCTGCCCTGCGCATATCACTCGTCACGAAAACGAAGATTCAAACTACTGCATACCCCGAGAAGCTCCGAGTCCGAAGAGCAATGGCGAGTCCCGGACCGCGAAGTCTTTTCACGGTAGGGTCACGATGTTTCCGTGCGATCTTCGTCATCTGCGCCGGTCCGGCTTCAAAGACGATTATCACCATTCGTATCTTTACGTTGGGTATCCAGTCGGACTGCGTGCCAGCTATAGCCCCTTAGTCGCAGTGGAGCCACCTTTTCGACCTCGGTCCTTGCTGCCGATCAAAAAAGCATGGTTCAGTATCAGACCCGAGGATCACGCCTTCAATGGTGACGCAAACCTGTCGATGGCTCAAAAGTTAGAAGAGTTTCTCTTATCTGAGGTTAGTCACAGTCATCAGCTGATGCCAGCCATGGGCTAATTCTTGGCAGGGAGAGGATCCTGCTGAGTGGCCGTATGCGTACATTTTAGCACCCCCTAGTGTTACATGGCAACTGAATAACCCGCTCTCGTTCTGGTACCTGTACAACAACAGAAAGGAGCTCACTGCAATGATTGTACAGCTTCAGACGTCATATGGCGAGCGCAGGATGTGGCTCACGCGGAATTGTCGAACTGACGCGCCCGGGAATGGCCCCTACTGTTTTCAAGGAAAATTCGACAAGGATCTACAGGTCTCGCCCTTCACGCCCCTCACAGCGAGCTATGTCATTGATTCGTCTGATCCGTGCGCAGCTCCGCTGGACAAGCTCAAGCTCATGGTCACATTGAAAAGAGGAAGAGAAACGGTCATAAATGCTGTCGTCAACACTACCGGGCCGCCCCTTGACGCTGCCACTGCGAGTCTTGGCTCTTCCATGCTCTTCCTCATGAAGTGGTGGTGGGTCCCCATGTGCAGCGTGGTGGTATTCCGGATTCTCTCTAAAGCTGCGAGGATTTACCTGACACATAATGAGAAGGAGCTTAACATTCAGACAAGAGCAGAGCCTATTACAACAGCTATTGCGAAGTCTGCGCGACTGTCCGAGAGGTAAGCTTTGATCCTCGTTTGCCTCATTTGCCTCATTTGTCTCACTTTTGGAATGGACATAATGATTGACCGCTTTGAAGGTCGTTAGAAACATACTTTTCCAGGATCCTATCCTCTTTGGTCCGCAGTCAGTCTCGTATAAAGAGTGTGAAGTATATCACCTCAGGCGAGCACTGCGCGAGAACGCGTATCATACACTCGTATCAACAACATTCTCGCGAGAAAGGTCCACACTGTCCCGACGAAGAGGCAAAGAAGGAAGGGCTCGGACAGGTTGTCTTTAAAGTCAACACTCCAACCTTCTACTCCCGATTCTTTCATTATAAGTCCCCGTTTGCAGCCATGCAGAGTGAACTGCTTGATGATGAACGGACCCGTACAGTGTGGTCGTCACATCCGCAGGAATTTACCGCTCTGTTTCCGTGTGATATGGCGGGTATCTGGTGTGATCCTCTAGATTGGCGTTGGAGGATAATATCTATGCTACGGACTGCTCCCCCGAAGACCAATTTTCCGCGTCGAACCCCGTACGAACCATGCAGAGGAACATCTTTGACCGACACCTTGGTTATGCAACAATGCTCCAGTGACCAATTCCGCGATTATAGGCGAGCTTTGATCCGATTGTTCTTGGGGCACTGGATAGGGGGGGTTTCCGCTAGGTTTGATTAAGGAGGGAGATTTTGAACTGATTGGGTTGAGCCGTGATGCTATCCTCGTTATCTATGAAGCATTCCTCAAAGTTGGTCTTGTCTCGTTAGGTCTCTTCCTTGCTGGAAGCAGCACGACCGAAGCGGCCAGTCCTGCTGGTCTGCTCTCTGCAATTCTAAGCTTGGCAGGGTTAAACATTTGGGCATGCTTGAGATCTGTACTTTGATCTCCACCAGGAGCATTCAAATGGTTTCTCAATGACGTGGGATCTCTTTCGGCACTTTCATTCTTTGCAGAATTGGCAGTCTTATCAAAGCATCGTTTCCGGCCAAGTGGGCTGTGAATCCAATTGGGAAACGAATGTGGAGGGGTGGGCCAGCCTATGACCTGTGCCACTGAGTTACCTCGGAACGGAGCACGAGAGTTTGATCTGTTTCGGTGCGCACACTTGAAGCAAGGGAGGGGCACGGGGTTGGGCCGTGTGCTCCTAGAACATAGCTTTCCGGGTTGAACTTGTATCCTAGGAACAAGGATACCCAGGTAGATGTCAACCAGGTCGCTGATCAAAGATTGTGCCTTTCTTGCCAGTTGGCGTAGTGGTACCAATATCCGTTGCATATAAGGATTTTTGAGATCTAGATTCCTGGGAGTAGCAGGCAAATGATTATTCTCCCCTAGGAACAACCTCGGGCTCCGTCTCCTAGGAATGAGGCCATTCGGCCTTTTTTGGGTCCTAGGAGACTCAGTGCTTCCCCGAATGTTCCCGGGAGACCTTTTCCTATATTCGCATTCCTAGGAGTCTTTATTTAAACTTTGTATTGCTCCCAGGAGTCCCAGCCCGTGTAGGTCCTCATGGTTTTTTTTATTTGTAAACTGATGCCTTAGATTTCATTCATTCTTTCTTCCGTATGTCAATATCTGCATTCCTAGGAGACTACATTTATGCTTCAATTTGCTTCCAGGAACCCAACGGCTTGGTAAAGCCCCTGGGCGCAATTATATAGCAGGTCCGGGTGGCGGAGCCGGCTGATGGAGCCCTGAGTTACGGTCATCGGCCTTTATGTAGATAGCAGCAGATGGACGCTGGACGGGCACAATGGTTATGGCATGGAGAGGCAATTCAATTGTTTAATTGTATACTTTGGGCGTTAATGTAATCGACGTTTAATATTGAAGCACCGGTTGGAATTGGTTATATGTTGAAGATCGAACCATGAAGACGAATCTGAAACGTCACAGATACTGTCAAAGAAATCTCTTAATGCGAAGAAGTCCCTTAATATGGAAGTCAGATATTTCTGCCTTTACTGCCCCTCCAATTACAACCCCATTATCCAAATGCTTGCTCTCGTCCGCCATTTGGGAATCCTTCTTCGGCCATAATATGGCAACGCTACTTTCCGATCACTCCAAGTTGTCTTTCATTGGAGCGATAAGCAATCCTCGACTTCATCCGCAATGTATTTGGGTCAGTGGAGCTGGGCAAGTTTGCCCCAATGACGTTTCGATGGACAGTCGCAATCTCGCTAGCAGCGAGATATTTGCCCTAAAGGGTAATGTCTCTAGACCCACTCGAGAGAACATATCAAGAATCGCTCGATTACTATTGTGTGAGGATTGCAGGGTTTACGAAACGCGGTATCCAGAAATTGTTCGACGGCTCAGCGAATATTCGCAAATGTCACGCCCATTGTTTTATCATGGCACCCGACTGTGCCACCATCTAGGAAGGAAAAAGTCTCCCAGTCAATCACGGCATGCCGCACCCAAAAGCCGAGTACCATTCATCTGCTCCTCCAGCGAGACTTACATGGAGATCTCGGAGCCTCCGAACCAGCGGTAGCTGGAAGGGGAAAGGACGGGCCTGGATTGAGGGAGCTTGCCAAAAGCTCAGTGCTGTAGATCAAAAATATAATATTCGTATTCGGGCCAAATAACAGGGACATTGTACTAGAACTAGTGGAAGGTTAATTTTTGATTGAGGTGGTCTTCGACAGCCAGCCAGTCTAATTCGATCCTTCTGTCGATGTACAATATACTATAACGCTCAAAATACGGCAGTATTCTCTTGTACAGTTCCATATCTGTTCGCGTCGACCGAAATGAGCACATCCCCCTTCGTCTGAAATTAAAGCACCAGACGTTTTGTAAAATCCGAAGCAATTCTAGCCTCTTCTATACCCCCAGGTAGGGAGGCTAGAGGGAGTACCTGATCATATGCTGCTCTCAGTCTCGGTCCTGAACATTTTCCATGGTGCTAAACTTACATCCGGTGCCGGTGTATAAGATTCCCTCCTGCTTTCCTTTTGAAGAAATGTGTCACCATCGAAGGCAGAAGCCAACAACGCCCTCTTCGGTGATCTAGGCTTGGATATGTTCTCTTTCAACGGTTGGGAAGGCGGATGCCCTTCAAGCGCCATTTGTAACCTAAGAGTGAGCCTTTGCGCACGGCATAAGGACTTCTGATTTGCCATGTTCGGGTTGATGAGGTGAGTTTCTTGTGAGTGAAGATTTTAGACAGTGAAAAGATGAAGAGAAGAACTGCTCTGAGAGAAATGCCCAATCTTATACATATCTTGTGAAAACTCAGACAGCATCATGGGAGATGATGATGCAAATGTAGCTATGAATAGGTATCTAAAGAGGCAGTGTAGGCACATCACAGCAACCAATTACCTTCACCTCTTCCAATCTTCCTCATATTCATTGGCGGTAGCCATGCGAGGATGAGCGAGTATTCCACACCACAATTGACCTTCCCAGGAACGAAGCCTGCAGTCTCTCCTTGGCGAAAGCTGCTGGCTTAGGAAATCGGTCAACAATAAGGTACCCTTTTCGTCCGGGGCAAGAAGGGCAATGTCTCCCGTGATGTAGCACAGTAGAATGTCGAGGCGCTGGTGCTTTTGCGTGGGTCTGGCATAAAACCGACGTTGGACTTTTGGTGCAAGCCCACCCCAAGCCACATGATAAACAGCCACGGTGGCCGGTCAGACACCAGGAGAGACTCGTAAATTGTACAGAATAGCGAGAGGAATGTTCTCTGCAAGGGCAAATGCCATGTTCTTCTCCAGCCTGGTGCGAGGGTGGCGGATAATGGAAGTACACTGCTCGGAGGTGCCGCCATCTGCAGAGGGGACGAGTCTGGAATAACTGCTGTCAGACGGACTGGAGGAATTCCAGAAGTTGCACACAAACTGAGTGTGGTTTTGAAATGTTTTTTCGCCCCACTAAGGTGCGGACTAAACTACTGTTTATCAATGTGGAGCTACCATGATCCGTCAGCGGAGCTTAGAAGTAACAGGATGCTGAAAGAATGACCGCGGTAATTCCCAAGGAAGAATTGAACAGTCCAATTGACCGCCATTTGCTGGGTTTTTATCCTGTTGCCCCACAGTGCCATTATGTGTCTGGTTATTTGGTGGAATCTGTTACGTTTGATCTCTCTGCTTGTCCTCCACGCTTGGGCCGACCTCACCGATAGGGATAGATCGTTCGGTTATTTATAATGTAATGATCGTTGGTTCGCTCTTACGACTGCGTACAGTATTTTCATAGTATCTACGAGGTTTATTTCTCACACCACAGGTCGGCTATGGAAAAACAAAAGAGATTTTACAGCGACGTCGTGATCATCGGAGCAGGCCTGTCAGGTATCGATATGGCATGTCAGCTCCAACGGCAATTACGCGTCAGCGACTATGTGATTTACGACCACGCTCAAGAATTAGGCGGAGCCTGGGCAGCCAACAAATGTGATGTTTCCTCGCCCCTTCAAAATGATACTGGCTGACAAACCGCAGACCCCGGATGCAGTGTTGATATACCCGGCGCTTTGTATTCGTTGTCATGGTTCCCGAACCCGTAGTTTACCAGTCTTTTCCCATCCCAGAAAGAGATATTATCCTACATCCAACGCGTCGCTCGCGCTAACCATGTCAATGAACATGTGAGGTTTCAGACTGAGTGGAAAGGTGCCCGGTGGGTAGAAGCCTCTGGTACATGGCTTGTGCATCTCTGCGATTTGAATACGAAAGAGGAATTTTTCCACGAGGCCAAAGTGCTGATCTCCGCTGTCGGGGGCTATACGAACCCCAAGCTCCCCGATCTGTCTGGTTTGGATAGCTTTGAAGGTCCCGTGGTGCATACTGCCAAATGGAGGAACGAGTACGACCTTCGAGGCCTCAACGTGGCCTTGGTGGGTAACGGATGTTTGTTCATACCATCTGACTTGCTTGGTAGTGGTGTTAACAGGCTTATAGGTTCCGGTTCACAGGTAGTTCCTGCTGTGGTTAATGAAGTCAACAGGCTGACACAGTTTATTCAAGTAAGTGTCTGCTTCTAGCGAGGTGGTTCGATGAATCCTGACTCTGCCACTGGGAGTAGAGCCCGCAATACTATGTCCCGATGCCCATGGGCAATTACCGGTTTGGAAAAGCGCTGCGCGTTTGTTTCTCTTGCATTCCACTGACCTTGTTACTTATCCGCTGGCTGGTCTTTTGGATCCTTGACACATCACTTGGGCAATTCTACAACAACTCCAAGGGGGACAGATTGAGGGAAAAGAGAGCTGTTTGTAGTCGGAAGTACATTGAGGAGAATGCCCCGGGTAAGTACGCAGAAGCTGTCGCCTCTCAATGCTGACTGAACCCTTTTAGAGCGATACTGGCCTTTGCTCACACCTGGCTATGACCTTGGATGCAGAGCAAGCGCGTGTTTGAATTCTGTCGGGCCGCTATTAACACTGTGTATAGCGAAGGATATTGGACAATGACTATATCCGATCGCTTCGCAACCCTAGAATGAAGCTGGTCAAGGACTCAATTACACAAGTCGACTCCAAGAGTGTGATCACAGGCTCCGGCGAAAAATACCCGGTTGACTTGGGCTGCACGTGAATAGATGCTTTCGTAACAAACGCTGACCACATATTGTAGATTCTCGCGACCGGGTTCGAGTTCTCGCAGTGGAAGGCCGATTCAGTCATAGGCCGAGGTGGAAAAACCCTGAAGCAGCATTGGGAGGATCGCGGTGGCATCGGCGCTTACAAGACCGTGGCGATGAACGAGTTCCCCAACATGTTCTATTTACTAGGCCCGAATTCGGGCAGTGGACACACATCGGTCCTTTTTGCGATCGAGTGGTGAGCACTGTTCTCTAGCAATGTGTGGGACTTGTGCTGATTTCCATTACAGCTCGGTCAATCTCGTTATTAGGATCGCACGTCCTGTCCTTCAGCGACAGGCATCGATTGTTGAGGTGTGCAAAGGGGCTGAGATTGAGTGGTGCGACACCATACAGACCGCTCTCAGCAAAACAGTGTTGACGGGCAGCTGTTCCAACGTACGTTGTTTGCTGAACACCTTCATGAACCACAAGCCTGATAATGATCTCCAATACAGCAATATACCGACCCCAAAACCGGATGGAATTTCTTTTCCTATCCTTTCAGCTCATTGAATTTCTGGATAGACACGCGGTTTCCTACAATGAAGCACTGGGAGTATCGGTAGTCGTTACAGTTAGCCACCTGGGACCAGACGCTTACTGTAGTGCACAATGTCAGCGGGTTTGGATCTGAGCGCACCTTTCTTTTGTTGTGCTACATACACTATGGTTCGGGTTGGATCTCTTTTAGCCCCTACCCGAGACCACCAACCCTCACATTCCGCCAACCTGAATAAAATGAGCCGATAAGATATGATGCCGCCAAGCAGTTGTTAGCGCTTTGTATAATGTTCATCTTTACCCCTGTAGACGAATAACGATGTATTTCAAGTTGGTCTAAATTCCAAGGTTCTTCATTAGGCGCGCGCTTCCAAATACATTTGAACTGACGAGGTGAATATGGGAATAATGACGAAGAGACGCAAGTTCCAACCCCAGGGAAATAGCCTATCGATCTCCGCTAATGCTGCGTGGCTTGGGTGGTGTTTAAGAGGGGAGGGGGAGACCGGTGGACAAAATGGCTGCCATGAATCACTCCGACTCACCTTGGCCTTGGATCGTGCCAAACCAAATTTACCCACTTCGTTGTGGTCCACCAGTCCTAGCTATCTTTACGCAGGTGATGTTGGTTCGGGGCAAAAATGTGATGTAGCTTATTGATGCTATATGGTTCGATTGTAGAGCGCATTTTGGAGACCCCCAGGAAGCTGGATCAGATTGCACCTCGCCCACTGCTCAGCTCTGCCGGTGCGGAGGCACGGCTGCCGGTGAGATCTCCACCCTCATGGTCGCACCTTGGAGGCTCCCCTGGCCCCTCCGCCTCCAGCCGCTTCACCACCAAATCAAACATCAAATCAAATGAACGGGCGTCCTCATGCCCATGCTTGATCCCATGCTCTTTGAATAGGTAGTCCATCATAGAACCCATTCGCCGATTAACCTCGTAAAGAAGTTCGGTCAGTCGGACTATTTCCTCCAACTCGCTCCTGGATTGGTTGAGCGATTCCCGTATGGAGACTATCTCCTGTTCGGCTCTCGCCTGGCGGCGTTCTGCCTGGAGGGTGCGTGTATTGAGTGCGCCAATAATCCGAAGAACTTCCTGAGTACTGGTTAGCGGCATCCCGGTGAAGGGGGAAAAGCTTACCGAGGCATCCATGTCTGCATATATGGACTTGGCGAAGAAGGAATATGGGACCATTTACTGTCTTGGCTATGCGCAGAGATAACAGAGGTCTTGAAGCAAAGTACGACCTTTAGGATTTCAATGGCTATACTTATAAGAAGCTAGCTATGTATCTCTTCTCCGATATCTGCGAAGATGACTGGTCGTAATCCGTGGGCCGTGTGGCTGTGGGATATGTTCATGATGGCATTTGGTGAGGAGCGTATATTTTAGCAAATCTCAGAGTGCTATGTTTAACTTGGTGGACACAGATAGTGTGGTTAACATGGTAGAGAATATCAGCCATCAGTATTAATAACTTGTAGTTTTGATGTAAACTCATGAGAGGGAAGGAAAGTTCAGTTGAAAGGGCAGCAGCAGCACGTTGAAATTAGCACCGGCATCTGGGTCAACGCCACAAATACACCACAACTTCCTTGCAGTTGGGCAACCGCGCGAATGACACTACCGCCTTCCGCAATTTTCTTTATTGGTTGATGGCCCTTATGCAAAGCTAGAAACAAGAAGCTGCCCTGATGTTTCTGAGCTATAAGGGTCCGGTTCCTCCCTCCCAACGATCGCTGTCGACCGTACCTTGAATTTGAGATTGCTCTTTGTCTATCAACCTCCACATCCTGCGTCCACAAAATACTGCTAGCACACATTCCCTGTACCATGGCTGGACCATTTTCGAGGGTCGCAAAATGGTTTGGGCTGGAGGTGGTACATGTGATCGTTGTCCGTCGGTCACGTCACGGGGACCTACGCCTTATCCAGTCTACATTTCCTCCAGACCATCCTACGGTACATAGGTCTCCCTCTAGGTTTAGAAATATGTGCTAAGTTGTGTCAGGACATTACCCTAACCCTTGAGGAGGAAGAGGCGAGCTTGTTAAAAGAAGATATTTAATGATAGCTGGCTAGCTAGAAAGTACTAGCAAATCAGCCGGCGCTGCGTATCACTGCGGAGCAATGGAGTAATGTACATGTAACTATGGGATCATGAGGTTGCATTCTCTCAATCGAGCTATCAGCACCTTCTGAATTCTAGCATCCCGTAATACGTGATATCGCTAGCCTTGTAATCGGCAGTTGGAGAAGGTGGCATCAAACCCGTCAAATGTATGTCTTAACCAAAGAGCTGAACCCAATGGATAAATGACCGTTGGAAGCTTGATGAGCATAACTCATAATCTTCTGTATTGAATCAAGTTTATGGTAGGGTTAATTGAAGTCGGTTATTTGCTCAAAACGCCGCGCCCCTCCCCTCACCACCAACCCCCATATAGCAGTCGACTTTATTACACAAAAGCTGGAAGGCAAGGCTTTTCTGATGTTCAATTCACCGGCCTCAGCGAGTGCTGACCTAGACACAGCAAGCCTGCAACAAGATCCAATTTAGGTTTGAACAGATGATCGATCGTCCTGTTTATCCTTGGCGTAAGAAGATCTATCGCCCATCGTTTATTGGCCAGCTCGTAGAATAAACAGTTAGTCTAATATCGCTATCTTAAACACAATCGAAATGAACAATGTGGATCTTGAAGGAACACATTGAGTAAAAATATTGTTCATGTGCGCTCGGTGTTTGATTTATTACGTAATGGGTTGGATCAACCGGCGCGCTAAATTTTCTCCTTGGCCATCCAATTTGAGTTTGAGTTGTTTATCTCGGACTCAGGCTGGACAGGAATTGAGCATCAACCTCAGAATGTAGTGGATATTGTTAAATTTGAAAAAAGCATATTCAATTCCGTTGAACAAGTCTAGGGTATACATCTCTATTGAACAGGTTGCGCCAGGCTCAGGCTGTGGTTATTGCTCGTGCGCTGCGGTTACACAATTGTCCGGACAGCTGTCTGTTTTTTTGGGGCAGGCATATTGCACGAAACTTCACGTTACGTAGTTGATAGACGGAACTTGACTTTCAAAATGCCTATGAGCAGAGCGGATGTTGGCCGGAAATGAACACCCTCAGAAATTATCTCTGCTCCTAGATAAACCCAGAACTTCGTTCTCGTTCAATATAGCAAGTTGGTCATTCGAGTCAATGTGCGGACAGATCGGTGCCAAGCCCGGTCTTGGTCGCCATTGTTTAAATCATTTAACACACAGATTTCCTCCTCTTGAAGGCCACTCAATTTTCCAAGGTAATAGAAGTAACTATGAGGCTCAGTTCCATATCTCGAATCCTGCAAGAATCCTGCAAACCAACAGTGTTTCGCGGAGTGCTCCAATTATTCTCTTTGAACAGGACATTATGCCTTTACTGCATTTCTCAGGTCTATCTTACAGCTGAAAGCAGCCCCCGGCAGATTTATCATGGCCCTCATTTAGGGCGGCCCGATTTTGCATTGCCGTGAGGGTGACCCAGGACTATCCAGTTTTCAATATGTACAGGTCGTAACACAGCTAGTTGTATAGGTGCAGTTTGAGGTCGGATAGTCCGTGGCTTTTTTGCTGCCTGCTCTCTATCAACCGAACATTGAAGAACGAAGGGGGGATTTCTGTGTCTTTACAGCAAATAACTGAAAACGAAAGCATTCTGGCCCATGATGTAGCGTAATAGTACAATTTAAGCCGAAGCGAGGAAATTTATTTGATAGTATATACACTTAGATTGAATAGAGCCAGCATGAGTCTATAGAATGACTGGTATACGATAGCAGGGATGGGATGGGATGGGCTCGGACAGATCTTAGCTTCCTCATTCGATTGCACGAATGAGTATTGATCTCCAGCACCACGAAGAGGTGTCTGTCCTATCGCTGGAGGCCACGAGAGCATGAGGGTGTGCGAGGACGCTCAAAACTGCAACAGTTGTAGCATCTAACTCTACATCACGGCGATGTCACGGTGAGTCACGGTGTGCGAGGACGCTCAAAACTGCAACAGTTGTAGCATCAAACTCTGCATCACGGCGAGTCACGGTGAGACACGGTGTGTGAGGACGCTCAAAACTGCAACAGTTGTAGCATCAAACTCTGCATCACGGCGAGTCACGGTGAGACACGGTGTGTGAGGACGCTCAAAACTGTAACAGTTGTAGCATCTAACTCTACATCACGGCGAGTCACGGGGAGTCACGGTGTGCGAGGACGCTCAAAACTGTAACAGTTGTAGCATCCAACTCTACATCACGGCGAGTCACGGGGAGTCACGGTGTGCGAGGACGCTCAAAACTGTAACAGTTGTAGCATCCAACTCTACATCACGGCGAGTCACGGTGAGACACGGTGTGTGAGGACGCTCAAAACTGTAACAGTTGTAGCATCCAACTCTACATCACGGCGAGTCACGGTGAGACACGGTGTGTGAGGACGCTCAAAACTGTAACAGTTGTAGCATCCAACTCTACATCACGGCGAGTCACGGTGAGACACGGTGTGTGAGGACGCTCAAAACTGTAACAGTTGTAGCATCTAACTCTACATCACGGCGAGTCACGGTGAGACACGGTGTGTGAGGACGCTCAAAACTGTAACAGTTGTAGCATCTAACTCTACATCACGGCGAGTCACGGTGTGCGAGGACGCTCAAAACTGCAACAGTTGTAGCATCAAACTCTGCATCACGGCAAGTCACGGTGTGCGAAGAGCTTCTGACACTGGGGCAGACTTGGGCTTTTATGGTCCTCGTGCGGCATTCGAGGAAGACCACATATGCAACTCGAGTGCCCCGCCTGACAGGCCTGCGAATGAAACGAACTTGCTTGCCCAGCCCCCCCAGCTGGGGCAGGACCAGATCCTGGTCTAAACAAACCTACGCCAAGTTTATCATAACGGATGCTTTACACTAAAATATACGTTTACTTTCTTACCATCGGGACAATATTTCTTGTAAATACACATCTATCTGCGGGCCAGACCCACCAACAGTTACTAGGCTCCCAAGTCAATTTAAGAACGTGGAAATTAAATAAACCAGTCTATCGCAGCTTCTCGGTTATCTGATACCAACTAAACAATGAACCGAGGAATTTCTAGCTGAGGTACTCCGCCCAGGTGCAATCCTAGTTACCACAAGTGTGCCGGGCATTCGGTTATTTTCCATCCT
This sequence comes from Penicillium desertorum, assembly GCA_028827375.1. Taxonomy (NCBI): domain Eukaryota; kingdom Fungi; phylum Ascomycota; class Eurotiomycetes; order Eurotiales; family Aspergillaceae; genus Penicillium; species Penicillium desertorum. The sequence goes on along the minus strand of JAPWDO010000010.1, from coordinate 259,631 downwards.
AGTCAACGCACAACTTACTCTCTGTTTTTATGTGGCCATCAATTTGGCCGCGCAAATATGATGTTTCGGGACCCCAACGCCTCCAACAACGGATGATGGTGATGACTCGACAAAAGCCCATTGTGGGAAAGTTGGTGAATCCGATTTCAAGTGTTTATCAAGTAGTACATTTGCTCTCATTCATTTCCCCAAGCACTTCTTTTACTCCAACTGCAAGGTCAGAATGCTTCATCCCACCACGGTTGTCACCTTACTGTTCGTGGTTCTTCTTTGGCTGCTTAGTTTCCTAGCGAGTACAGTTAGGCTTCGCTACGGGCCGCATTTTATGGCCACCCGGTCGGGAGGTTTTTAGCTACGTAAACGGCCTCTAATACTAAGTATTTATTGTAAGACTTGGGTACTATTGGGATAAGACATAAAATATAAAATAAAATAATGAGTTCAAAGAATAACATTCGTTGGTTTTAAAAGGTCTTGTAATTTGATCTAAAACTTAACGAAATCGTGATGCGGTTGCAACAAATATAGATATATATTTCTCAGAGACACGTTGAACATACGCACTCACGTACAAAGTCCTATCCACCCATCATACCAATGTAACCAATATAATTACCTTATGCTTAGAGCATTATATACCAGGATACAGTGTTGTTAATTATCTACACTATAGTCGTAGTTGAGGTAAGATGATAGAGACAGATAAATAACACGATAGATTTCCAGAACTAGTTGAACCCCCCTAATTGGGACGCTTACATAAGCTGGTTGGCTGCTCACGGGCGCCCCGTGCTAAGCTATGGGCCCGTTCCCCCGTGGCAGTGACTAAGGATATACACTTCACAATGAATCTCCGTCATGCGGCAACTGACGCTCGTACCTTAGTGACTATGGAATGCCTCCGGCACGTGTACCTGATTGTGGAATATTGGCTGATTTGACAACAGAAGAACCCTTGACGTGACGGTTTTGCAAAAACTTTTGCATGCTCTCTTTATAACGTTGATGGGATTCCTCCTGCAGCATCAGTTGTTCACGTAGCTGCCGAATCTCGACCTTGTCTTGGTCATGTTGAATTATAAGCCGCTCGTTTTCTTCCTGAAGCTGTTGCGCTCGATTCACACTTCCCCGTGCCCTTTTTGTCCTGCATTGGCCTGGGCGGTGCTGGGTGGCGGACACTGCGGTAGAATGGCCTGATGTAGCTCCTGTCCTCTCTGGGCTTTGCGTTTTTGGGAGAGCCTGTGCCCGATATGTCGCCCGTGGACAATTCTAGTTGAGAAGGTGTTACGAGTGCGATCAGACACAGGCGGGTGAAAATTGTCGACTTACAAGCATTGCATTTCGATGGACAGCGGCAGGCAATGGAGAGAACTGAACATGGGTAGGGCCCGTAGAGTTCTTGAAGCCAATGCTGGGAGCCTGTGGCCGTGAATATGGGCTGGGACGGGCCATTGCTGGTAGGCATGCGCTTGTATCGAGTGAAGCACACGGAGGATGGGGGAAGAAGTCCGAGCTCCGGCGAGGAGTGCGAAAGCCCATTGATGGGGTTAGGCACGTGCCGAGCTCAGTCATTCCGACCTTCCGCGAGATTCGGGGCCTATCAATATTTGGGATGGCCGAGTGGTGCGAGTGTATGTGAGTTCCATAGTGCCTCACGGAGTGACCAGTGGCTGACCGGGGAACCGGATCAATCGATAGCCATGTTTAGGATCCTGACTCTGAGCCGACCACAACAACCGCGAGAGGTCAGATCCACTGCCGTTGCCGGCAGCAAACCTAAATTGTAGATGGTGAGTCGGATGTCAGAGCTCGGACCTTTACCTCGTGCGTCGTGGTTCGCGCATTCTATCCCTCCCGCCTGCGGACCCAGAGGCCGCCAGTCATGCAATCTAACAGCTTTCTTCTCCTCTCCGCTGAGCGATGAGCCTCGATACAATGAAATACTTTAGCGACTAATTGTATCTAGCGGGCTGGTAGCAATTCGAGTCCGTAATTAATTCCATCGGGGTACAAGCGGGGCGGAAATTCAATAGCGCACGCAATATGCAGATCCGCCTCCGACCGTTGGTGGATCGGAGATGGACCTCCGGACCTCCAGACCTCCAGAGTATTGATCGACAGAGACACTTAATTGTTGTGTTGCTCATGACCGATAATATGTTCGCATGGTTTTACGAGCCGCTGAATCCTCCAGAGTTATGATGACAGCTAGGACAAATGGGTAGCGGGTGGGTTGGCCATACATCTATTGACACCCAGAAACTAGCGCTAGAGCTCGGTATGCAAATGGTCAAGTTGTGGAGATAGAGGGTGTGTGACTGTAGAAGTGCGCTCTTTGATGAATGTCGCTCACCATTTCGAAGCTCTAGCTTGATTATCCCGTCGCCATCCCTGCAACTTCCCCTTCTGGACATCTTTAGCGACTTAGCTCTCATAACAAGGGGTGCTAGCACCTAAAGTCCTGTCTCTATAGATATGCCAGCTAGAATACCGCACTGATTAAGGTAGCCTTGGTGGAAGGATCCGTTCGTGTTTCACCTCCTGCCCCCTCTCTTTCACCATTGGCCGAGAATGCATTTGTCGTTGATTCTCTGTCTTATACCTGTGGAGATTTCTCAACACGGGAACACAAATCGTTTTCTTGTATCTTAAACCCTTGGGCCAAATAAACATGCTCACCAGGATACCACAAGATACCCTCCAAGGCAGATGATGTTTATTCTCCTCGTTTTGAATCGATTATTCGCAACCCCTCGCCGATGCGGTTAGCATAAAGGTGAGTGTCTTGACAAGTCATTCCCATCGCTTAGGACACAGCCATGGTAGAGTGTCCTCCATATTTTACACAGAGCGGTTGAGTTGGGCATGTGCTTTACTGCCTCCACTTATTGTGGATCAGTGGATTTGACGCTTTTCTTTATCCGGTCAGGCCTAAAGCCGAGGCGCTGGGGGTGTGATTAAACGCGGCGACAACAAAGTGTGTATGTGACCTGGTTATTATCACGAATACCTATATATTTAAGTCTTCTTTTGCCCACCCCAAGCGACCCGACATCCACCTAATCTTGGTCTTCTTCGTTTGTTTTGTTCAGTGCGGAATTTTGTTTTGCGATATCCGCCGAGTCATCGCTCATTATGCCGAAAATCCCAACTGCATCGCGTAATCCCAATCCTGCTGTGCAACCTCCCACCAGAGCTGCTAGAAAGCCAGCAGGGGCTGGAGCATCTGCTACCCGCGTGCGACCTTCGCCGTCGAGTGCCAACAATGTTGAATCCAACCGCACCCCACGCGAAGTCCAGCCCCAGCGAGCATTGGTATGTCAATCGCATAGACTTTCCTAAGGATGGCGGTTTACTAACATGCCCATCTGATACAAAGCGGGCACATGCTTCCCAGTCGGACGACCATGATGATTGTATCAAGTGGCTTGAAGCAGCCGAAGAGGACCATCAGAACCGCACTGCCAGGCTGAACGAAAACTGTCAGCAACTTGTCGCGGAAAAAGCCCAGTTGTCCGCGCAAGTTCGGCAGCTCGCCTCGGAAAAGCAGAAATATGCGGAGGAGTGTCGTCGGCTGAAGGGTGAAAATCGCACATTGGGAGATAGCCTGAAGACAGCGACCTCGCTTGACCAAATGCCACGGGACGAATACAAACAGGCCTTGAAGGAACTTCAGACCTCCCTGGCCGACCAGATCACGGCCAAGATGAACGAGAGCGACCATGTATACTTTTCCACTCTCTTACCTTCACCCAATGCGGCTCAAACCTGGCAAGACCAAGATGCCAACTATCTGCTTGGCCCTTCAGACATCCCGGCACAACCTCTTCAGGGATACTCTTCGTCCAGCCTGCCCACAATTCCCCACATCGATCCATATGCGCACCTGCCCTGAGCAGCATCATGGTTACTGAATGATATGCGGAGTGGGGGCGTGCTCTAGAGATCTTGTCACATAGTTGGTCAACATTGAATCCTAAGTACAAGTTCTGTCCATTACGTAGATCGGCTTTTCAGTGTACAAACCACCTAGCGCTGCGAGGCGGCCCTTAGGCACCGCAGACTGAGAATCTACTACGCCGATCTTCTGAAATCTCTGCGGCCGAGACCGTTGGCTTGACGGTAATCACAAAGAACCATATCTAGGAAAACGGCGAACGAAATACTACTTTGGTGATAATCTTGTACTTCGTCGTATGTCTCCGATTGGCTGTCGATCTCCGTCCAGCTGGATCTAACCAGGCATGGGAGTATTGCGGCCCCATTGGTGCGACAGTCTCCTGATGACATACATTAATTTTCTGTGCTCGGACCTCCCCCAGATACGGCTTAGAGGATATTTTACCTCTCTCTAATTGGGTCGAAGAATCACCTAGACCCATATATTAGAGGCTGGCCACAAGGTTTTCAGGGGTTGAGAAAACACACCAGGCATTCATCCATTACTTTCACGGTACACTTGCGAGATGGCGGCCGAGAGCCGATTGACGATAGAGTGTCACTTATATCAATATCTCATAATGAAAATGTCGGAGCTTCTGAGGGGCAACCGTTGAGGTCAATGCAACAGAACAGAGCTAGAATGTAAAGAAAAGCCAAGCCCGTGCTTGATCGATCTCACCGTTATGCCGGCATCTCCCGCGTCTCATCCTGCGTGCACGCGGCGGGCCGCATATCATTTAGTGTTTTCCCGCGGAGCGCTCGCTTAGAGTTTGTGATTGCATTACCAATAATAGTTCGGTTCCTTTTTCCCTCCCCCCCACACCTATATCGGCGAATGGGGACGATTTCACGAAGCCCGACTTGCCTGAAAGAGTTTGGGCTTCCTATTCAAGGAGATCGGGTTCTTGTCCCGAGTACTTTTGCCTAAATCTTATCCAATCGGGCGCCCCGACCGGTAAGAGTTATCCGCCTAGGGAAATTGGACAGGAGTGGTTGTGTTCCCATGGATCTATGCTTATATGACCGGCGAAAGAAAACCTACAAAATTGGCGGTGTCTTCATATCGCTATCTCGGGTCAGCAAATGAGTGAGGAAGGATATAGGAAAAAGGAAAACAAAAGGTTAGGGTCTCAGATATTGTATACGCAGGTCCCGGGGTGTATGTCTTTTGCGGCAAGTCCTACGAAACTGTCACCACTAGACACAAAATTGACGATGATCTAGCTATAGGCCGATTGAGCCCGGACCTCCACTATAGCCATAAGGAAATTTGGGAAATAACCCCCGTTAATGTCACATGCTGTTATGGAATTTCTGCCAGACACCTAAATCAAATCGCAAGATTTTACTTCCGGGGCCCCGGAAGGACGCGGGCCGGTGGCTGATCAGCCTATCGAAGCTAGAGTTTGAATTGATCGCCCTCGCCACGGTCTCATCCGCGGAAATTAGCCGCGCCGTACTCTCCACTTTCCACTTGTACCTGACTCTCTGAAAATTCACCTTGATGGACTCGTTTCCCTCTCACAGAAAGATGGAACCTTAGTGATCAAGCGAAATTATTCCTTAGATCTGGGAGTAGGGAGGATTGCTTAGCGACGAAGCTTGAACTGTTGGAGGGAAAGAAAAAAAACACCCCCAACTCATCTGCCTAGGGGCAGTTCCCCACAATACAAAACGGGTATGGCACACGGCATGGGGCGAGCTCCGTAAATCTGTTGGTCTACGCTTGCCGATTGGGTGGGAATTTATTAATTTGTCCAATAAGAAAATAGACAGTAAAGGACAAAAGAGATATTAAAAAGGAGATGGGTGACTGGGGAACTCGTTGTATTGCACCTCCCAAGTTCCAACGCCTCGTGGTGCGAGGCGTTGTCCTTCCTTTTGGAATTCTTGACATATACTTGATAACTTTTATCGTCTCCTACTTTATCTTCAGTTTCTACAGGGAGCACAAATGATAGCATTTCGCCTTACGGAGCGAGATTAACATCACGGAAAAAGATCGGCGGGGATCATCCGTATCGGGGGCTAGCTAATGTTCTAGATTTTTGGCAGCTATCAATCGGCTATGATGCTCAGCACAGTCGCATAGACTGGCATATCGACTAGATGGGGCAAACTTACGAAAGTGGCCGCCGGACTTGGCCGAGATTTCACAAGTGAACCTTGATATATGCCTTAGTATTAGCGTTGTAAGAGAAGTACAAGCCGACAACTCCGTTTTCAATATCAACCATCTTCCCCGGGGTGGGGAGGAGGGGACGGCACAGCACCGGTCACGGGCGGGTTTTCTACGACAAGCGGAGCTTAGGGTCTCCATATCTAGCGGACGCTCTGCGCTGCCGTATGCTGTCGGTCCACAGACCTAAAGAAAATAATTTTACTTGGGATAGAACATATAGGCTCGGTATAGCACGCACGAAGATGCATATGTAGCAGGACAGGGGGGGCTCACCAAGTATAAAATCTGTTGGTAGTACAGTCTCAACGATCACCAATACCAGCACGATATTATTGCAGGGGGAGATGAAAAGGAAAGTCGTACCGGCCGGACGGGGCAAGCCGAGACCGTTGACGGATACGTTATTCGAATCGTTTTCTCCCCTTATATTGGTATAGTATTCGCGAGGTTGCGCCGGGAAAAATGCAACATCTCCCCGGCGGTAGTTCCTCTTGCGACGAACGGTTCCTTAAGCGCGCTAGCGCGAGGATCGACATATGATTTGTAATAGTGGTTTGGGAAGAAATGGCTTTGCGAGGTCCCTGTCGTTTCTGATTTTGCGGTTGGCACCTCGCTTAGCCTATTTTGCTATGGGTAAATACAAAAGCGGTAAAGACATGCTGGCCCTGCACGCGTAATAATCCTCCCCAATCTAGGTGGGCGGGCCGTTTCCCCCCCTCTCTTCCCGGCCAGGTATCACCCTCTCTCTACTGACGCACGTTACCAATTCTAGATTGGAATGCGAAGCTCAGTGGCGCTTTGTAGAAAGTTTCCTTTTGCTAATAAAAGTGACCAGTTGGAAATGTTGTAGGTGCTGAGACCGTAAGCACTAGGAAACCTGGCTATGCCAATTATATAGATGCAATTTGGCCAAGCCCTGTCCGAAGCTCTCCCGGGATCAAACCGAGTACGTTCAGCGGAGGCTTCTGCCTAAAGGAATGAAGAGAGGGTTGATGCCACTGGTCAATCAAAGCTCGCCGTAATTTATTCTACCGGAGTCTCGACAGGAAACTATGGACAGTGATTAATCGGCTGATTCTCGAGTTGCATCAACTCCCTAGCAGCGTAGACCTCAGTCCCGGTCCGGACGGATGCTGGTAGATCGTGAAACTCTACTAGAGGCTATAAGTGTCGATAGGTGGAAATGATCGATATCGCTTTATTGCTAGGCATCTTGCTGCGAGTACGAACTTGCGGGTACTCCTACCTCGTTCCCCGCTTTCCCTGCCCTTATTCTGCCATACGCCTGGGGGGGCGTCCGGGTTTTCGCCCAGTGCCTGGGCTATCTTTGGATAGAGAGTTCATTTGGTCTTTCAACATAGCCACTTCTTCTTTGAGCGCCGAGATTTCCTGATACGCTCCCTGTATGGTCTCCATGCCACGTACAATTTCGTCGTTCCAGCGATTTTGTTCATCGAGCTGTATTTCCACGTACCTGGAAATTTCCATTAGCATATCCATACTGGAGCAAGTATCTATTTTCCTTTGCGAGGCGTGCACCCACCGAGCTCGGCGGTCTAGACTAGAAAAACATTAGCCTCACTGGTAACTCTAGTATGTAGAGGCAGATAGCCATACTCTTTCAAACACCTCACACACTTGCCAATTGACACGGGAGCATCAGCCTCTCCAGAATGCACCGCTTCTGGACCATCGTCTGCCACGCTTTGGGTCTCCATAGCCCAATCACCCTCAGCTCCATCTCCTGTGTCTTCATCCATCGGGACATGGCTTTCTCCCGCATAGGACCGCGTTTCCAAGTCGTAAGGGCAGTCTTCCTCTTGGATTGCAACTGATTCGGGAATGCTCCAGACGTCGAAAGGCTTGGGAAGTTTGGAGGCAAGAGCACCCCGCAGTTGGCTGGAGAACCGACCTGGGTTCTCACAGGAACCAGGATTTTGCAAGATACCCATAGATTAAGTAACTTGGACTTGTGGGAAAAGTGAGTGGTGAAAATTGGAAGGTACAAGAAAGGAATTTATGGCTAGTCCCTCCCACCAGCGATGGAGGTCGGACTTGATTTATAGCCCGGATGGAGACAACGATGCAGAGCTTGAACCAATGTAAGGGCTGGAGCTATACACCCTGCGCAATTCGGATTCGGGCAGGCTTGGCTTTCAGAAACACAGCATACGGGCCTACGGATATACAAATCATTGGTTGGATAGTCCTGCGACGCCGAGTCTAGACTAACAAAGAGTGCTTAATCGGGGGTCTAATAGAGAGCTTTGATACTACTTTGAGGGACTTTAGAGAGAACCAATAGGCCTAGCAAGAAGTTTTTCCTGTCTCATATTTTGCAGTGGGCGGTATCTGTGAATAGCTATCATCACAGGGAATGTAGGCACACAAGTCGGGCGGTCTACCCTTTGTTCAAGACGAGCATTTTGTTGATTCAGCTGAACTTGACCAAGGACCAGAGACGTAAACGAGCCGTTCCGTCCCGAGGAATCGGAGGGCCGGCAAACAAGAAGACATGGTAAAAGTTAGTTTGCTGAGCGTCGTGTAAGTCTGTAATATGACCAAAACTCTCCCAATTATGATTTTTTTACAACCCTAGTCGAACCTCATTATGACCACCCCCACTAGAGTAATCCAGGCGGGTATGAAGCAAATTGCCCACTCACAACTATACTATCATCATTTGACCATCCTGGTTTAGGAGAAAAAAAAAAAACAAATAACAAACCACAAAACCTGAGGTCGTATTAATCATATACCCATCCAACATATCCGGGCAAATTGTATGAAAGTTTCCACTTTCGGGTAACATTTAACAAGGACTATCCGTCCCAAGAAAAGACACTTGTTCAAAGTAGGAATGGCGGGTTTGGGTATACAGCAGTTAAATTAATGCCGTCCATCGTTCTTCACCTTCTGTCTTCCAGTATTTGCCCTCACTGATTTCCTAGCTTATCTTGACATCCGTTCTTTAGCTATTGCACTTCAACCAATCACCACAATGCCGAAGGGTAGCTATATTCCTTGGACTGCATCCGAGGAAAACAACCTCGAGCAATGGATATCTGAGCACCTCTGGATGTCTTGGGAAAGAAGAGCCGAGGAATATTCCAAGCAACACAATAAAGGCAGATCATTCGAATCGCTGCGAGGCAAATACAACCAGCTTCGGAAAGGGATTAGAAGACGGCGTCCAATCTCTGACAGAATGCCTACACGTACCCGCACGATGACCCGTAGGGCTCGGTACCGGCGTCAGAAGCTTCCGGAGGGCTTCCCTCCTCGCCCCCCTGTCCACAAGCTTAAGGTCTCGGGCCCTTGGGCTCGTCGACTACTACAGCAAGGGCAGCAATTCGAAAACGCACGCCCACGAGCCTCAGTGGCCTCGCAGAAAAAAGATGACTACGACCCCCCATATCCAGCACATCATGCTGCCCCGGGTAGGTCACCGAAGCCTGTTTAACATTGCATTGCCAATTCCTGACTCCTTATCTAGTCTATATTAGCCCCAAACCGTTCTTTCGGCGGCGTGAACAACCAGCCTTTGTTTCACAGCTTTGGAGGATGATCCGCCGCATTCGCATATCACAGACGGGAGACAAAAAGTGTCTTACAGGAAGAGGAAAGTTGGGCATATAAATGGACGTGGTGGCCTTGTGGAGGTAATGGAAATGTTCCTTTGTGGATGGGTATCCGCAATAGCTTTGTATATGAATAGACATATAGGGTAAAGCTTGATTGCTTTCTTCCCTTGCTTCTCCCATTCCCAAATCTAACATGGGGCTTCGTGCTTCGCTCTGGGGAAGGGTCACTAATTCTGGTCATCTTAGGAGGAAGAAGGTCGGGTAATAAGTGATCTGATGACGCTGGAAGAGAACTGGCCCTGGAAATGTGCATGGCTTGCATCTGTTTCCTGTCTGCCACTGACCTGTGCTTTAGGGCCATGGGAAACTATTGTGCTTGTTAGCGAAGCTGTTTTCACCCTTCACGATTGATTGTTTCCACCTTGGTCTCTGTTTCTACTGTAAGTTGTGCTTAGGTCGGTCAGGCTTGGTTATAAAACGAGAGGAAATGGGCAGATTGCGTCCTGTGATCGGGAAGGACAATTTCTGGTTTACCTACTCTGCTTTCATGTTGTTGTGCTCGAAAGAACCTGCCTTCAAAGTATTCAAGTATATCAACTCAAACATTTCACATACTAGTAGCCATAGACCGCTCCATTTCCTAATGAGTCCTGCCCTCGAGTTACAACGGAGGTTGACCTTGGTATCCGATGTAGCTCCACCTCGGTCTCATACCTCCATAGTTCCTGTAACTTGCTCAAATCACGTGGGACGGGTTACGGAGGTCATCTTCAGGGTGGATGTTTACTCCAGGATGTCCGGTAATTTTTGAAGCCGGACTCGAGCTTGGGCAGCCACGATTTTCTTTCTCTGTCTAGATCCTCAACTAACTTAGCGTATTGAGTAGACTGGGCACTAATCATGCATGCAACCAGATTGGGTTGAATGATCGCCAGGGGTAAGAAATGGCTTTAGTACGGTAATTACAGATATGCCTAGAGTGGGCCGCTTCCAAACCCCGAGGGGCCCACATACGAAGCATTTCCATGGTTCGCCCATATAATGGCTCCATAATATCTCCTTGGGGTAAATGACTCTTCGGGCCGATTCGAAATCCAAAGTCCGCCAAAACATAAATCCAGACTCGACATTAGTGCTAGACTGAGGCCACAGGTGGAAAAAAGCAGGACCCAGCAAGAATGAACCCAACAGCTTGGCAAAATCAGACTGGTCCTCCGCCACCGTAATGACATTCCGCACAAGTTGTATCGCTACGAAGATTCAAGTCTAACAATGCTTGATTAGGAAGAAATTTACAGAGGTTTGTTTCCATGGCCTGCCTGACCTTCATAGTACTTGTTGGAATTAAATCTGATATTTGTGTGCCAGAATATCCCCTCTTCCCGTCGGGCTGGACCTTTTTTTCTTAGAATGTAATCGCTAACTTACGCAGGATCAGGTTCTGATTTGACACAGACGCGCTTTTAACGGGCTGGTTCTCGCTGAATAGTTGAGACTCCCAACTATTTGCATACGCTACTGAGACGTATTTGAAATCCAAATTCTCTCTCCCCGAACCCTCGAACCTCATCGCGCAGCTTTTCCATTGCAACCTGTACCTCTGTGTTGTATACCGCACACTCTGTGGATTCCATTTTCCTGTAGGATTGTCAGCATATCAGCAACCCTGGCAAAACTCAAAAACAAAAATCCACGGGGAGTAATAAAGGAGAGGAATGTAATCCCAGATTCGGGGGTCCAAACTAAGGATCGATTAGTTAGTTAGCCAACTAACTAGAATGTGTTTTAGCAGAGAAAGCTAGGAACTCACTCCTCGATACCCGCAACCAAGTCCCGAATTGCCTCACGTTGGGAAGCCTTTTACGGAGACTCTAAACTGCTATCAGTCCTGAGCTTGTTCTTAACGCCAGTACTCACGGCAATCATTTTTCACGCCCAGTATAACAATGCCAATACCATTACAGTTCTGCCATAATTACAGAGCGGTAACAATAAAGGGTTAGCGTCAATCGTGTACATTTCCCGGCAGTCAAAGTCCTAAAAGTGTGGAGGTGTAACTAACTGATTTCGCACACTGATGCACAAATTGAGAACTAGTGTTGGCTATTGAGATTGCCCTAAGCGGGCGCACGGCATTTATGGAACGATGGGCGAGCATGGATTTGGAAGTTCCACGATCTGGGTATCTCTAACATTCCTTCAAGCTCAGATTACTTCTTTAAACAAACTTTCAGCAAGTAATATACATGATTCGATTTTCGCCAGGTACATATAAAGTTCAGTGCGCTTGCTAGCTAGTTGTTTATTTGTCGGATTGGTTTAACCTTGCTAAATTAATCAAACTGGCCCATTTTGTTTATCGAAGATTTCCAGACCCTTTGCTTTATTAGCTCCGTCTTGTTCAAAGCTCGGCTAATACGAACCATCTGTTATAAATTAAAATTACCAACGATATCTACGAAGGTTGCACAAGCACAGACCATAAATATAAGATTATAAAGTTGAGGCAGCTCCGTTCCTCCAGCCGCGCTGGCACTTTAATACTGGCACTTTAATACCCAGCCAATTCTCTAACACGTCTCGATTTTCCTTTTTTTTCAAAAATGTATTACACTCCATGCGACTTCTATGTACCGAAGGAATCATCGGTTGCTGCGACAAGTTTGACTGGTAATATCTTACCTGCCTCATACTCATCACCATACCCGGTGAGCACCATCGATATGCGGAATGATCCTGGTATACGCTGCAACCTTCGGAGGGTACAGAAGCCGTCCTTCGCAGCGCCGGGGCAGATCTGGTTACCAGAAGAAGACAGAACAATCATTCACCTCCGAAACCAGGGAAAGGGGTGGCTGGCCATCAGCAGGCATCTTCCTGGAAGAAGCTTTAACGCCTGTCGCCTCCGATACCAGAATTATTTGGAACGTTGGGACACTTGGGATGATAATAGAAAGACTCAATTGGCGCGACAGTATCTTAGGTATGCCGTAAGTCTGTTCCTGATTATGCCGTTATACTAACAACTCCTTTTAGGCACAAAACGGAGCTGTGGTTAAAGGTAGCCAAGGAAATGGCTGTTCCTCCGCGCGCAGCAGAGGGTATGTTTTGGGAGCTTGGGGAGAAAGAGATAGCTAGTCGGGCTGGCATAATACACTCCTCACATCGTCTCGAAAATCCTTCGTCAAGCTTTGAAACCAAAGCTGGGAGTATTCCAATCAATGTCCTATCAAAAAGAAGCGACCTGACCAATTCCAACAAGAAATCAACAATTCAACTTCCTTCGTTAACGAAAGTACTTTCGGATCTTTCTGCATGTCCAATGGTGAAGGAGCTTCCTGCAATCCAGTCTTCGTTCACTTGAAAAAAAAAACCCAGAAGAGCTGCCTTTCTTGGTCTATCATGTGCGAGACAAGTCAAGGCTTCGAGGCCCTTTCAAAAGTCTTCTAGTGGGACTTGGGTGAAGACATGCTAGGAGGTAATGGGTATTGGGGGTCTGATGGAAGTTCAATGATATATCATTTTGGTTGATTGGATCGTGCGGCAGTTAGGATCCGAATAAGACAACCATAACGGAAATTCTGGTTCCACCAAGAATAACCACCTCTTTTGGCAAATCAGCAACTTGAACGTATTTGGTATCCATGTTGCTAGTCTACTTTCCCGCCGCGGTGTATCCGATAAACAATGTTCCAAGTCCACTGTACTTCAGACCCTGGCGCGTGATATGACAGACCAATTCGGACTAGGCCCCAGGAGAACGTAAGTGTGCGTCAGGCTATTTGTTTCAGAAGCCTTTTACCCAGCACTTTTCAAGCTATCTGTCTATCTTATCTTTCCTACATGTAACTCCTTATCAGGTGACCTTACGGTTTCTTCACCGGAATTCGATGTCTTGCATATCCTAATATTTGGTGTGAGTGGCTAAAAACCATGAGATGGCGAATATTAAATTGATCACTAATCCCTTAGGAGAAAGGGAAAATGAATTCCTGGGCACTCCCAACTATATCGCAGTCTAGTAATAGTATCACGTACTTACAAAGGCTCAGGTATCCGGCAACATTCGCCAAAGATGAAATTAATGATATTAAAGAAAACGGAATTGAGGAACTTTTTCTAAACATTGTATAGATTTTAGAAATCTAGAAGGTGGCTACATTTCGCTGTGTCCATCCTGACGGTGTTTTTAGGACACCCAAGGCTAGCCCTCCTCCAATATTGTTGCTTTATGTCTTAACCACCACACAGTCTTCACTCTCGTTGCTTTGGGGCCTGCCTCGTGAAGCTTATCTTGTCCTGTATGTATTTCGCGTCCGTGCTTTGACAAACAATCCTTCATATCCGTCTTGATTTGCTCACATTAATGATTCATAGACTTTGGGAGACTTTCAACCCGACCCGCGAGCAAATAGCTGCGCAAGTCTCTTTCTCTTTTGAGTACGGACTCAAAAACTCACAGCTATGTAGGTCATCATGACCACTGCGAACAGTATTATCAGGCCCAGTCAAGCAAGCTCTCTTCGTCGTTGGAACATAAGCTTCTTGCTTATCCCCAACAAAAAGAAAGCTGCTGTTCATCGAGTGGAGTATGTCAAATTCTTGGGACTCAGTGGTGGGAGAGGCCGGGTAATGAAGCATCGGAGCGGATCCATGACCTTGTAGCTCTGAATAATCTGAGTGACATGGTGACACCCAATCCTCCCGTGGCTGAGCATATCTTGCGACTGAGGCAATGTTTTGATATGAATGCTGTGGCAGAGGCCAGGCAAGTAAGTCTTCCGAAGAATAGTCAAGACTATTTTCTATTGGGTCTGAAGGCTCCAACCCTGGTAGCGTGACAGTATCATTACTGGGAACTGCATTTTCACAACCACCCTGAAGCTTATCCCATGTCTCCCATATATCCATTTTTAACGTGGTCATGCCATCATTTGAATGCGATTCAACGTGAGGTAAGGTGTCGAGGATTCTTGGATGATCTGGATCTTGGCAAACATATGAGCTTTCAGGGGGATTATCACCAGCAGGCAAATGCCAGTGCCAGATTTCTGTCGCCTCATCCGCATGTGCTGGCTGGCGTTCGAACTGAGAAGATAAGGGCGATTCAAGAAACAGCGTATCGGCTGGATTGCAGAAGACTACTTGAGGATTGTCCATTGTAATTTGTCTGCTAGGTGATGGCGTAGCTTCTGTGATGCCAGCCGGCCCTACTAGTGTGTTAGAACTTTAGTAATTCGCTTGTCTCCGACAAAACATAATTCTTACCATCAAAACCATGGCTTTCAAGGCCAAGCAAGGTAAAGGGCATCGGAGGTGATAATGCCCACTGGATATCGCCCCCAGGTACCAAAGATTGTTGCAGACCTTCCTGGAAGTCGTCTACAACATCCCGACTAATACCGTTGCCGTCATCGTACGATGGGTTGGAGTTCAAGCATGGAGTTTCAATGTAGTCACACACAGAGGCCGGTACTGGAGGTAAAGCCCGGCGTGTATCGGACTCTGACGGCGGAGTAAACTCCGAAGCCAACATCAACATGTTACCGTAACGCCCTGGATCTCCAGTGACAGTGGTTTCTGCCGACATGATAATATGTGAGAACACACAAGGTAGAGTATTAGAAGGATAATGGAGATGTTTTCTGTCAAATGAAAGGCCGTTGCAGAGATGGAAAGAAAACTTGATATAATCCCTGGAAGCCCGGAAAATGCTAAGCTGTTTATCTTAATTGCCTCTGTAGTTGGATTTTCTGGCTCCCAGGAACAAAGTTCAAGAAAAGCTCCACTTTCTGTCATTACTCAATTTGCCCAAATTGTAATTCTGTAATTGGAGACCTATCAATTTCCGTTGTAAATATTGTTCCCAGGAGCATTGCCTTGTCTCGGTGTATCGATGGCTCCTGGGTCTTCTGTCTTCTCACACAGCCCAACAAGTAATTTTTATTTGCAGTTGCTGCAAAGTTCCTGGTAATCTATCCGAGAATTCTCCAGCCCAGTCAAACGCTCGGCGAATAGATCTTTGGGCTAGAAGCGATTGCTTGTCGAATACAATTACTCCTCCTCACCTGAATTGTTTATTGCTTGCCCAGGCTTATTTTCTTTCGTCCATGAGTGCTATCAAGAAAGTCCGCACCTTTTGGCGTATGAAGGGAAGTTGATCGCAGTTTGAACATTGATCTGGCTATGGATAAACATCAACTCAGGGGCAGTAATCTAATGGCCAGGAGTAGAGTTGTAGACACTAAATTATGGAAAATTGCTCAACTTACGTGTAATTCATCGTCCTCAATGACCTTATTTGTGGCTCCTGCATTGTCTTGCTCGAGACCAGACTCTGCAGCAAAGTACGATATGTACACAACGATCTTGGCTAATTTGATTTAATCAGATTCACCATTTTTAATTAGTCGGGTGCCAACCGAGGGACTCAAGGATAGGATCACACACAGTGTCAGATCTTGTGTGTGACGCATGGATCAATTACTCCGTTCTTGTAAGTTTCCACTTGGTATCAGGTTCTACCAAAAGATGCTGGCACGACGGGCGACACAGTGTTAACAAAAGAATCTGTCAAGTTGAAGGATACTACAGTGGAATTCGAAATCAGTTTTAACTCTAAACTCTTACGATTTAGTTCCCGGACCCTAAAGGTTTAGCTCTTCCCCTGTTAATCCGTGTACAGTGCCGACCGCTACCGCCTTCCATATCGAACAACACATAGAAGCTCTTTTGAACCCTAATCACATGATACGCTAATCCATATTTGATTAAAGTTATATTTCAATGTCTGTTTCAAGCGTGGATGGTATGACTCGGAACAAGTAAATTACCAACTTGTGTATCTGTACATTTAGTAGTACAAATCTAAAACATACCAGGCCAACCATTAAACAGGTATCATTTACCGCACGGGACTCTGAGTAAGTTAATTGTATCTTTCGTGCATCGTCCGTCCACAGGATAGATATATTCAGGCTTCGGTTATACCAATGATTTCGCCGTAGCCTTCTTTACGTTGACGCTGTGATATTATGATCCTGTTTAAGTCATACAGAAGATAAACTGCAGTGATGTAGCCATTTTTCCGAATTGCATTACAGGCATGCAATTCTTGCAGTCTTATTATTTAAACAATCTAGCGAATTTCTTAATAGCCCGCCGTGCCGTACTTGCATTGAGATGTGCGACCATCTCATTGTTTGGCAGTGCTCGCTGGTACATCTCCTCTGCCTCTTTCAGCTTCCCTTGATCAGAGTAGAGATTGCCAAGGTTGTTGACTGTGTTTAGAGTGGATGTATGATCTGGGCCGAGGGCCTTCTCATAACCTGCCAGTGCTCGCTGGTACATCTCCTCTGCCTCTTTCAGCTTCCCTTGATCAGAGTAGAGATTGCCAAGGTTGTTGACTGAATCTAGAGTGGATGTATGATCTGGGCCGAGGGCCTTCTCATAGCCTACCAGTGCTCGCTGGTACATCTCCTCTGCCTCTTTCAGCTTCCCTTGATCTCTGTAGAGAATGCCAAGGTTGTTGACTGAATATAGAGTGGATGTATGATCTGGGCCGAGGGCCTTCTCAGAACCTGCTAGTGCTCGCTGGGTCATCTCCTCT
The DNA here is from genome assembly GCA_028827375.1 of Penicillium desertorum. Lineage (NCBI taxonomy): Eukaryota > Fungi > Ascomycota > Eurotiomycetes > Eurotiales > Aspergillaceae > Penicillium > Penicillium desertorum. The sequence continues at coordinate 242,314 of JAPWDO010000010.1, read as the reverse complement.
GCCTCTTTCAGCTTTCCTTGATCTCTGTAGAGAATGCCAAGGTTGTTGACTGTGCTTAGAGTGGATGTATGATCTGGGCCGAGGGCCTTCTCATAACCTGCCAGTGCTCGCTGGTACATCTCCTCTGCCTCTTTCAGCTTCCCTTGATCAGAGTAGAGAATGCCAAGGTTGTTGACTGTGTTTAGAGTGGATGTATGATCTGGGCCGAGGGCCTTCTCATAACCTGCCAGTGCTCGCTGGTACATCTCCTCGGCCTCCTTTAGCTTGCCTTGATTAGTGTAGAGAAGACCGAAGTTGTTGACTGTAACGAGAGTGGACGTATGATCTGGACCTAAGGCCTTCTCATAACCTGCCAGTGCTCGCTGGGTCATCTCCTCTGCCTCTTTCAGCTTTCCTTGATCTTTGTAGAGAATGCCAAGACAGTGGACTGAATCTAGAGTGGATGTATGATCTGGGCCGAGGGCCTTCTCATAGCCTACCAGTGCTCGCTGGTACATCTCCTCTGCCTCTTTCAGCTTCCCTTGATTTCTGTAGAGATTGCCAAGTCCATGAAATCCTCCCAAAATGGAAAATTTGTCGGCAGAGTATTGTCTATTGCGTACGGCAATCGCGTGTGGAATAAGCCGTCGCTCTAGCCTCGTATAATCGCGTTCACTTGCACTAGGGACCGAGTATCCAACACATACGAGTGTTAGTTCATCAAGCTGGAGAGAATCCACACTTTTATCTGTGCTGGCTATGTGGACGCACCAATCCTGTACTACAGGATGCATCGCATAGCTTCCTTTTTGTTGCTTTGTATAAACAAGAGAGAATTCTATCAAGGGCCTCACGCAATCTCTGAACCCAAGTTCACTTGAAATGGCTCTTTCGAGCCAATCTGGAACTTCGGAGCTATTAGATGCATTTTCCAATAACTCGAACCAAATATCACGATTATCGAAGCAGGCAAGTAGTAGTAGAAGGTCTGCTGCCCTTGGGTCACGCCTCTGGATTTCACGATATGAGATCATCCATGTTTGTAGCATATTGCCTTGCTGGTACTGACGTCCAGGATTTGATTGCCGCTGTAGCTTAGACCAAGCTTCTTGGTAGTACTGCAAGTACTTAGTGATGCTGGTTCCAGTTTCCCGCATAAAAGCCCCTGCGATAACAATGGCCAAAGGTAGTCCATCTAGACGATTGGCAAGAGTAAAGAGATCTGTATATATTAGTATCATCTGTAACGTCTTTTTGGAAGTGCTTTAGTACCTGGATTGACATCAAATTTGCTGGTGGTGTTCCTTGCTGATAGACCACTGCTTTGTTGGAGTAATTCAATTGAGTTATGAGAGTCAAGCCTGTGAACTGGGAAAGACTTCCCTAGCTCACTCAGCGTTTGAAGCCGAGAAGTGATAAGGATAGAGCCATGGTCTGCTTTGGGGAAAAATTCCGCAATATCATATCCCTTATCAGCAGCGTTATTAAAAGGGGAGTATTGATCGATGTTGTCAAAAATGATCAGCCAGCGCGAGTTGCCCTCCAATGCTAGCCACCGTAGCATATGTCTGGCTCGTTGCTCTACCTCTCCTTCATTGGTCGCCTCGCTATCCCAACCCTGTCCTGGTAGTCGGTTTAAGGCAAAGTTTAACGAGTGTAAGAGCGTATCTCGATCCTTGCCACTAAGCCAGAAGATAGCCGTAAAATCATTTTTATGATCTCGCGCGAAGCGAATCGCTAGCTGTGTTTTCCCCATCCCACCAAGCCCATGAAGGATTGCAACTTTCCGCGATGGCGAATTTGTTGATTGGAGATACTGCCATAGATTATCTAGCTCGTTTTGTCGCCCTATAAATTCCTCAATCACAGGAACTGCGGTAAGGTCTAGGGGGATGTTGAAGCGGTGGACTACACACGGAAAGCTTGATTTAGTCATCAATTCAAATCAGATAAGGAGTGCCACGAATTTAGATTTAGAAACTCTTACCAGAGTCTGCTAGAGTATCTCGTGCTGTTGGAGTAGTCTCAATCTGGTCGATTGGAACTATTAAAACAAGGTCCTTAGCATAGGCTGCTGCCACTGCTGCCGCATATCCTTGCCATTCCTCATTTTTATGTGAGTCAGCATAGTCGCAAATACCCCGGATGACTAAGCAAGGAAAGTCATTCATAAGCCCGGCCGCTTCCATTTCCACACAGCACACTCCTAGCTCCTGAGCTAGCTGATCTCTCTGTTTGCCATCTTTCACCACTTGATTTCCAGATGCAATCAGTCCATAGTGAATCACCGGTTCTTCATGATCCCGAGAAGGCCGGAGAGTCAGTTTTGACTTATCACAATCGACGCACGTGGCTGATGCTCTATGGTCATATTCAGTTTGGTATAGAAAGTCGCCCTTGGTCGGTCGTGCAAAATTCGCAGCCGTCCGCGGTTTTATTTTGGCTTGGACGTCGGATATGAATTCAAAGACTCGACTGTCTTCGGTGAAGTGGTGGGCTTGGAGTGTAGCGAGGGCAGTCAGTAGGACCTTAGGTGGCCGGTTCAGCATCCCTGTTCGCTGGAATTGACCACCACTTAACGCTTTGCCAAGATCGTATTGAATCACGCCTCCAGATGTGCCCGCTGGCTGGCTCACCACAATGTCGCCTAGTCGAATATCTGCGTTGCTGCTTGGTACCCCTCCACCGATACCGACCATTAGACCGAACCGGATAGAGTGGAAAGTCGAGAGCAACTGCATCGCTACTGTAGCAGCTGATACGTTTCCATAAGCACCGCTTGGTAAACAGGCAATAACGATGTTCTGATCCCCGATATTTCCCAGAATGTACGTATTTTGGTCTGTCGGCGGCCGTGGTAGACTCGGGTGTATGGAGTCTAACATCAGCTTTGCGGCTGCCATCTCCAAGGGTAAAGCGCATATCCATCCGACTGTGTAATTGCCATGGGATAGAGAGGCCCTGGCTGCCATGATGAAAAAAAAAAGAACGTTTAGGTTTGAAGATCGAATAGCCTATGAAGTTCTCTGAATGTGAGACAAACAGATTCATTATACAGCCTGAGTTTGGGGGATGAAATGCTAGAGTTCAGGAGTGGAGAGCGGGGTTAAAAAGTGAGGCGGAGTCAAAATGCTCTCACAACCAATCACTTTTGTGTAGTGGACTTTTGTGTAGTGGAGAGTGGAACTGTTGACAGATTGCCCTTTCAAGGGCTGCCATGTTTGCTCAATTTGCATCGACTTTCAGTCTAGGCGTCAAATTGTAGACTTGTATCTTCCGTACTGGTATTTTAAACTTCTGGTATTGATTACCTTGTTCACTACAAAACGAATTATTTACGCGCTATTCTTATTTGGATTAGCGTATCATGTGATTAGGGTTTGAAAGACGATCTCTCTGTTCCTGATATGGAAGGCGAACGCGGTCGCTACTGTACGACTGGACTGTACTAAACCAACGCGGAGAGGAACGTTGTGGTCGATATAAAAGCGATACAAAGCTACTGTGTTGTGTACCGAGCGGGAACTAACCCCTGACCGATGGCGGACCCACCCACGGGAGGGCCCGAGACCCCTCCCCACAAACACGCAAGAAACCACCGCCAGCTTCACGGAGGACGACCTCGAAGCCAGAACTACCGTCGAAAGCCGGAAGCGAACCCGGAGTGGAGATGCCTTCGCCCCGTCGGACCCAGCCGGTCGAATCACCACTAAGGAGGTGTGGAAACTGATCAGCACGCTGAAGGACGTCATCCGCCACCAAACCACGACCATCGCAGCTACCCAAAACGAACTCCAGGAGATCAAACACAACCAGAATGTCCTCCAGGAACAGAACGAGAGTCTCCATGAGGAAGTGAAAGCACTACGGGCGCAGCTCGAAAACGCCCCAGCAGTGACCGCAACTAAGACTTGGGCGACAGTTGCAGCCAATGGCGGCAATACCACACCGTCACTGAACCACCAACAACCTGAGAAAGAGCAAAACTGCGTCCGAATAAGCACCCAGAGAACCTTCGTCGATCCAAGAGACAATGATGACAACGACGGAAACGCATTTGGACGATATCTTCCCACCGACACCGTCAACACCCACATTCGCGCTGCATTGCAGAGCGACGACGCAACGCATGGTGTCCAAGTGGCGGGCATCGGCACCACCAAGACCGGCTATCTTATCCGATTCAAGAATACGGAGTCGGCTGAAGCAGCGCGCAATAACACTCGATGGCTACATAAATTAGGCAACAACACGAAACTGGTCAAACCACGATTCGGGGTTGTAGTCCACCGTACCCCTACCGAGGAATTTGACCTGGAAACGGGGACCACCCAGGCAGCGGAGAAGATCATCAACGATAATGACCTGGCGGAGCTTGGTTTCCACATCGACGAACTGGCCTGGATGAAAGCGAAAGATAAAGCCTTGGGGAAGTTCGCATCGTTAGGAATCTGGTTTGACTCAGCAGAAGGAGCAGAACATATGCTACGGAATGGCTTCCTTGTCAGCAAGCACTATATCCCTCACGTTGAGCGACGTGAGATCAAGAAAAAGAGATGTTTTCGGTGCCAACGGTTCGGACACTTGGCATGGACGTGCAAGGAAACGCCTCGATGTGGACACTGTGCAGGACAACACGAGCGTGAACGATGCCCACCGGGAGTGAGAGCGCGGTGCCTGGATTGTAGTGGCGAACATCCGACTGGCGATCGGCAGTGTCTCAGGACCAGCGACCTCTAACCCCGTCAGATGCTAGAGAGAAACCTCCGTATCCTACAGTTGAACATAATGAAATCTGGACCAAGAATGGAGGCGCTGATCAATGATCCTCAAAGCCAAGATCTGGATGTTCTACTGATCCAGGAGCCCTCCATCACCACGTACCGCACACACGTCAACCACAGCACCTGGCGACTATATCGGCCTACCGCACAGCTCGATGCTGATCGGTTTCGCAGCCTGATCTATGTTAACAGACGAATCTCCACCTCCTCACACCGTCAAATATCATGCGACCACCCAGATATTGCAGCCATCAAGATCTGGACGGCTAACTCTCAAATACTTCTCTTTTCTGTCTATATACCGCCAGTACCACTTTTCACTGGCGGCGACGCATCGGCGTTGCCAGCTTTCACTGCGATTCAGACCTCCATCGCAGCTGCCACCCAAAACGAGCATCGCTCGACCAGTATCATTGTTTCTGGCGACTTCAATCGACACCATCCGATGTGGGGCGGCAATCACATCGCGCCCAGGTTCATCGAAGACGCCAGCGACCTAATCGACTTTTTCCAGGCTCACAACCTCCAAGGCTGCCTCCCCCGAGGCACGGCAACTTACTGGGCCTTGAACAACCCAGGCCAAAACTCAACCATCGATCAGACAGTGACAGACAGTCCGGGCCTGCTTGTCAAATGCCATCTATACCACGAGAACTACGGATCTGACCACCGCGCCACCTACTCGGAATGGAATTTGCAGCCTCAGACTAAGCCAAGAATTAAAGCGAGGAAAGCGTACGAGCGGGCGGACTGGTCTAAAATTGGCGAGGAAGTAGCTCGTCAAATGTCCCCATGGAGGGACATCAAGACCCGGCCAACACTCGACCGAGTGGTGGAGGAACTCACATCAGCGACGGCCCAGGCGGTTGACAGATTCACGCCCGACATGCGCCCAACGCCATATTCCAAGAGATGGTTTACCCCGGATCTCAAGGCACAACAAGTTGAAGTCAATCAACTACGCAGAAGGTGGCAGGCAAGCTGCGCGGAGCTCGGACGACACCATGCTAACACCACGGCTGCCTTTGAGGCTATGCAACAAAAGCGGCGAGCGTGGACCCGAACCATCGAGAAGACCAAAGCATCACACTGGAGACAGTTCCTAGACGAGGCAGGCGAGGGAAAACTCTGGAAAGCCGCGACCTACATGAAGCCTCGGGAAACATGGGGTTGTACCCCAACCTTGCGAGCTGGCTCCGAGGATATCATCCAGAACGAAGACAAAGCAAAGGCGTTCCTCGATGCGTTCTTCCCTGCAATGAACACACCCGACCCCAGCCCACCAGCTTCCCCACTACCGGAGCTTCCATGGCACCCAATCACGGAACTTGAGGTTGAGCGATCACTAAGGACAGCGAAAGGGACGACAGCGCCAGGGGAGGACAACCTACCAATGTTGGTCTGGAAAAAACTATGGGTACATCTGAAGGCCTTTATTGTCCGCATCTTCACGGCATGTGTAGATCTAGGACATCATCCAAAACAATGGCGCAGCGCGAAGATCATTGTGTTACGAAAGCCAGGCAAGCCAAACTACTCGCTTCCCGGCGCCTATCGACCAATCTCACTGCTGAACACACTCGGCAAGCTTCTCGAAGCAGTTATAGCGCGACGACTGTCCTATCTGGCGGAAAAGCACAGCCTGCTGCCGAACAGCCAATTCGGCGGACGCCCAGGCCGAACTACCGAGCAAGCCTTGTTGGTGCTGTCTAATGCGATCGATCAAGCTTGGTACAAACACAAGGTGGTGACATTAATTTCGTTCGATCTCAAGGGTGCCTTCAACGGGGTGAACTGGGTGAGCCTAGACTACTCTTTACAGGCGAGAGGGATTCCGACGGTGGTACGGAAGTGGATTGCAAGCTTCATGAGTGACCGCTACGCCAACATCGGATTTGACGATTTCCGCACCGAGACAGAGCCCCTCGCGCATGCAGGACTAGCGCAAGGGTCTCCACTCTCTCCTATCTTATTTGCATTCTTCAACGCCGATCTGGTCGACCAACCTGTCGACTCCCACGGAGGCGCGTCGGCATTCATTGACGACTACTTCCGATGGCGAGTAGGCCGCTCGGTCGAGGAAAACCTAGCCACCATGCAGTCCGAAGACATCCCTCGTATCGAGAAGTGGGCACGGCGAACCGGATCTAGCTTCGCAGCAGAGAAAACCGAGCTGATCCACCTCACTAGAAAGAGGGATGTGCACCTAGAAGGGCAACTTACCTTCGACGAAGCCGACGTTAAACCGTCACCTACAGCAAAACTGCTGGGGGTGATGTTTGATCAGGAACTCCGCTGGAAAGAACACGTTCAGCAGGCCATCAAACGTGCTACCAAAGTTACTATCGCTTTAAGTGGGCTACGACATCTGCGTCCAGAGCAAATGCGACAGCTTTACCAAGCGTGCGTCACGCCTATCGTGGACTATGCGTCAACAGTCTGGCATGACCCGCTTCGGGACAAGACTCACCTCCGACAACTGAGCACGATACAGAGAGCCCCATTGACCCGAATTCTCTCGGCATTCAAGACAGTAGCGACAACAACGCTAGAGGTGGAGGCCTACATACTTCCTACCCACCTCCGCCTACGCCACCGAGCGCAACGCACCATCGCAAGACTACACACTCTGCCTCGCGATCACCCTATCTGGAGTGCCCTATCACGAGCCCAGAGACGCAGGGACAATATGAGATCACGCTACAGGTTCCCCCTCGCGGAAACTCTCAAGACCATGGACCCATCCAGGTTAGCAACACTAGAAACGATCGACCCTAGACCGCTACCACCATGGCGTGCCGAGGCATTCGCGGAGATTGAAGTCAAGTCGGACCGGGAGACAGCAAGGGAACGGGCTGAGACCATACGGGCCACATCCGACCTCGTCGTCTATTCGGACGCCTCAGGGCGCGAGGGCCACCTCGGGGCGGCCATCGTCACATTCAACGAAAATGACGAGGTGACTGAACTCCAACAGATCCAGGTGGGGCCGATGGACCGTTGGTCAGTTCACGTAGCGGAACTCATTGGCATCTTCTATGCGGTCAACGTGGTGTTCAAACTGTTCCACCAACGCTTAAACGCCGTAAACAGGGTTCCTGTAATAGCAACAATCCTATGCGACAGCAAATCGGCCTTGCAGGCGATCCAGAACGTGAAGAATAAATCAGGACAACGCATCGTCCATGCGATCCTCCAGGCAGCCACCGAGTTTCAAGGGGAGAACATCAAACTTCGCCTCCAATGGATGCCAGGGCACTGTGAAAACCGAGGGAACGACACTGCAGATCGACTCGCCAAAGAAGCCGCGCAACCGGGTAAAACCCACCCCTTCCGACCGCTACTATCGAGGGAGAACGCGTTTGTCCGCAACAAAATTTATGCCCAGTGGGAGCAGGAGTGGAAATCAAGCACCAAAGGTGCTCACCTACGAAAGATAGACGGTGGCCTACCAGCGCGGTACACGAGAAAGCTCTACGGGAATTTACCTAGGAACCGAGCCTACCTGCTGACACAGCTGCGCACGGGCCACAACTGGCTATCCACCCACGCGAAGAAATTCGGCTTCCGCGATGATGATCTATGCGAATGCGGGGCGCAGGAGACGGTCGCCCACGTGCTGATGGAATGCCTAAAACTCCGAGAGCTGAGGGTAGAATTGAAACGGAAAATTGGGGACACGCTGAGCAGCGTATCGAGTCTGCTGGGAGGCTCAGACGAAGGTGAGAAAGGTAAACCAGACATCGTCTCGAGGACCAAGACAGTTCAGGCCGTATTGGACTTCGCCGAGGCGTCACAGAGATTTCAGAGTCGTGCGCCACAAGGGCAGCCTAACAATGGGAGCGGCAATGGGCCATGAGAGGCCGTGACGAGGCTCTAAGTTCATGTCAGGAAGTGGATCATTCTCAATGTACATACTGGGATATATAGTTGTCGTATACTGCATATCGCTTCGGCGAGGGGCCAGTGTAAATGAATACTACTACTACTACTACTACTACTACTGTACGACTGGGATACCGGTCGCTACTGTATCAGTAGGCGGTCGCTACTGTACGACTGGGTACGACTGGACTGTACAACTGGGGCTACTGTATAAGGGGACAATCTGAGGAGTGACTGTACCATTCGAGGCTTTCAGGCGCGTCTGTACCTGCGGGGACCATGGGGATGACCACGAGAAGCCAGCGGGTGGGGCTGAACCCTCAGCTTCCAGACCCCCCCCAGCCCGTCGCCCATCTCCCACCCCCGAAGCCGCAAACCCCGCAATCTCACCCGAATACCCCAACGTTGAGGACTTTTTTCTCGCCGAGGATGATTCTCACGATGAGGATTACTTTCTCGTCTCAATCGCCTACGACTACTCCACCATCACAGCCCGAGCTCGTTCGTTCCAAGGAATAGTGCTTGCTGGGGCCACTCCGCTTCAACTGGCCCAGAATGGCTTCTATTACCGACCTTCAGGAGTCAGCAATGTGGCATGCTGTTTTGCCTGCCAATCGACCAAGCACTTATCCACCTTCCAATGCACCCCGTTCGAGGAAGTGCAACAACTACACGAGGAAGACTGCATATGGCAGACAATCTCGTGCGATTTGAAACACCACCTCGGAACTCCCAACAAACCCCCCCTCCTCAACCACCGCATTCTCCTCCCCTAAACGGTCAACTCCTACCGCCGATTCCAGTACACAAACTACAGACGACTCCAGTACAAAGACTCAAACTCAATCCACGCCGATTACATCTACTACAGCGAAGGAACGGTTGAACACCAACCTGGACTGCCGTTCCAATCCGCTACCCGCCATAATAGACCCAGAGCCTCAACAACCTCCAACAGCCCACTCTCCCCAGCCTCATCAAACGATACCGTCCATCACTTCCTCGCCCCAAAACCAACAAACAACGTATGCTTCCGTCCTCCAGCGACCTGTCACATCCATACCGCAACCGACTCCACCAGTGCAAGAACCTTTACTTCCCGCCAACCCCATACTCACAATTGAAGATCTTCATCTTCGTTTTCACAATAAACCGTCACCATTCCAGCTCGAGAATAAGACAAGCCAACGCTCAATCAAACGAACTCGGAACAAAACCGCATCTGTCACTCAGTCACTGTCCAGATTCTTAGCCTCTGCTTTGCCCGCATTCTCGCGGTTCCTAACAGAGATGCAGCCAAAATCGGATACTTCGTATCCGTCTCATCCGCAATTCCACTATAGCCGCGCCATGAGGGCAGCCTAACAATGGAAACGGCAATTGGCCACGATAGGCCGTGACGAGGCTCTAAGTTCATGTCAGAAAGTGGATCAATCTATATGTACATACCCGGATATATAGTCGTCGTATACTGCATATCGCTTTGCGAGGGGTCAGTGTAAATGAATACTACTACTACTACTACTACTGTACGACTGGACTGTACAACTGGGGCTACTGTATAAGGGGACAATCTGAGGAGTGACTGTACCATTCGAGGCTTTCAGGCGCGTCTGTACCTGCGGGGACCATGGGGATGACCACGAGAAGCCAGCGGGTGGGGCTGAACCCTCAGCTTCCAGACCCCCCCAGCCCGTCGCCCATCTCCCACCCCCGAAGCCGCAAACCCCGCAATCTCACCCGAATACCCCAACGTTGAGGACTTTTTTCTCGCCGAGGATGATTCTCACGATGAGGATTACTTTCTCGTCTCAATCGCCTACGACTACTCCACCATCACAGCCCGAGCTCGTTCGTTCCAAGGAATAGTGCTTGCTGGGGCCACTCCGCTTCAACTGGCCCAGAATGGCTTCTATTACCGACCTTCAGGAGTCAGCAATGTGGCATGCTGTTTTGCCTGCCAATCGACCAAGCACTTATCCACCTTCCAATGCACCCCGTTCGAGGAAGTGCAACAACTACACGAGGAAGACTGCATATGGCAGACAATCTCGTGCGATTTGAAACACCACCTCGGAACTCCCAACAAACCCCCCCTCCTCAACCACCGCATTCTCCTCCCCTAAACGGTCAACTCCTACCGCCGATTCCAGTACACAAACTACAGACGACTCCAGTACAAAGACTCAAACTCAATCCACGCCGATTACATCTACTACAGCGAAGGAACGGTTGAACACCAACCTGGACTGCCGTTCCAATCCGCTACCCGCCATAATAGACCCAGAGCCTCAACAACCTCCAACAGCCCACTCTCCCCAGCCTCATCAAACGATACCGTCCATCACTTCCTCGCCCCAAAACCAACAAACAACGTATGCTTCCGTCCTCCAGCGACCTGTCACATCCATACCGCAACCGACTCCACCAGTGCAAGAACCTTTACTTCCCGCCAACCCCATACTCACAATTGAAGATCTTCATCTTCGTTTTCACAATAAACCGTCACCATTCCAGCTCGAGAATAAGACAAGCCAACGCTCAATCAAACGAACTCGGAACAAAACCGCATCTGTCACTCAGTCACTGTCCAGATTCTTAGCCTCTGCTTTGCCCGCATTCTCGCGGTTCCTAACAGAGATGCAGCCAAAATCGGATACTTCGTATCCGTCTCATCCGCAATTCCACTATAGCCGCGCCATGAGGGCAGCCTAACAATGGAAACGGCAATTGGCCACGATAGGCCGTGACGAGGCTCTAAGTTCATGTCAGAAAGTGGATCAATCTATATGTACATACCCGGATATATAGTCGTCGTATACTGCATATCGCTTTGCGAGGGGTCAGTGTAAATGAATACTACTACTACTACTACTACTGTACGACTGGACTGTACAACTGGGGCTACTGTATAAGGGGACAATCTGAGGAGTGACTGTACCATTCGAGGCTTTCAGGCGCGTCTGTACCTGCGGGGACCATGGGGATGACCACGAGAAGCCAGCGGGTGGGGCTGAACCCTCAGCTTCCAGACCCCCCCAGCCCGTCGCCCATCTCCCACCCCCGAAGCCGCAAACCCCGCAATCTCACCCGAATACCCCAACGTTGAGGACTTTTTTCTCGCCGAGGATGATTCTCACGATGAGGATTACTTTCTCGTCTCAATCGCCTACGACTACTCCACCATCACAGCCCGAGCTCGTTCGTTCCAAGGAATAGTGCTTGCTGGGGCCACTCCGCTTCAACTGGCCCAGAATGGCTTCTATTACCGACCTTCAGGAGTCAGCAATGTGGCATGCTGTTTTGCCTGCCAATCGACCAAGCACTTATCCACCTTCCAATGCACCCCGTTCGAGGAAGTGCAACAACTACACGAGGAAGACTGCATATGGCAGACAATCTCGTGCGATTTGAAACACCACCTCGGAACTCCCAACAAACCCCCCCTCCTCAACCACCGCATTCTCCTCCCCTAAACGGTCAACTCCTACCGCCGATTCCAGTACACAAACTACAGACGACTCCAGTACAAAGACTCAAACTCAATCCACGCCGATTACATCTACTACAGCGAAGGAACGGTTGAACACCAACCTGGACTGCCGTTCCAATCCGCTACCCGCCATAATAGACCCAGAGCCTCAACAACCTCCAACAGCCCACTCTCCCCAGCCTCATCAAACGATACCGTCCATCACTTCCTCGCCCCAAAACCAACAAACAACGTATGCTTCCGTCCTCCAGCGACCTGTCACATCCATACCGCAACCGACTCCACCAGTGCAAGAACCTTTACTTCCCGCCAACCCCATACTCACAATTGAAGATCTTCATCTTCGTTTTCACAATAAACCGTCACCATTCCAGCTCGAGAATAAGACAAGCCAACGCTCAATCAAACGAACTCGGAACAAAACCGCATCTGTCACTCAGTCACTGTCCAGATTCTTAGCCTCTGCTTTGCCCGCATTCTCGCGGTTCCTAACAGAGATGCAGCCAAAATCGGATACTTCGTATCCGTCTCATCCGCAATTCCACTATAGCCGCGCCATGAGGGCAGCCTAACAATGGAAACGGCAATTGGCCACGATAGGCCGTGACGAGGCTCTAAGTTCATGTCAGAAAGTGGATCAATCTATATGTACATACCCGGATATATAGTCGTCGTATACTGCATATCGCTTTGCGAGGGGTCAGTGTAAATGAATACTACTACTACTACTACTACTACTACTGTACGACTGTATTGTATTCACTGGTAACCACAATGAGTCATTGTTATAGTACCATAATTTCTCATGGAATCCATCGTGAAAACAGATCCAAAAAAAAGAGAATCCTAATAATCTGGCAAGATCCATGTCTTCGGCTATTTGTCACGCGCAGCCTTCGCCCACACTCTTTTGCATCCATAAGAAGGCTGTAGTGACGCCATAGAGAACTTATCCTGGTACGCAACTTGTTTCTCTATAGCTTTGGCTTCTGCTATCCACTGCGATTCTCATTCGTTACCAAGTCCTAGAAAAATCTGGTACTTGGGGAAGCTGACATGGACCCTCCCAGGACTGCCATCGTACTGTAGGGATGACACAGAGCCCATATTCATCTCCTAGCCCGAAGATCCTGCAACATGGGAAAACAACTCACAGTACGCTCCAACACCTGGATATTTCGGTAGTCCCAATGTAACACGGTTAAACTCCAGTCCCTCCCCATCTCTTGTGCTAGAAGATCAGCCACGGTCAGATATTCTTAGGCTGCTCCAGATGTCTGAATGGGAAGAATGAAGAGTATACGACAAGGACCCGCCGACCTGCATACACTACCGTATAGAATGGCGTGTTACAGTCAACAACCGAGAGGTGTCAAAGGATACAGAGGAAGATCTTGTTTTGGCCCCTAGTGCCTTTTGGTAGCTGTTCTTGGGGAAGAAATTAGAGAAAATACTTCGACGAAAAATTGCCCGTCATCGTCAGGCGAGAGCTGATGACACTGCCATTGTCGTTTCAGTGAACGACCGAACCTAGCGCATTTTGACTAAACGATTTCATGATACCGAAATTATTTGGACCACACGAAGAGAATACTCGATGAGAGAGCCGCTTAGATTGATGCCGAGCAGGATGCTTCTGGAGAAAGACCTATCTGGCGCAGCGTCTAAAATCTAATGCGATGCGCATCCTCGACTTGCCCATTGGGTAGATCCAATGGGAAAAAGGCATTACCAACTGAAGACTCATCATCTGAAGCGGCGCGTTACCCACGTCAAAAAAGGTGGGGTGTTAGACGGGCACAAGGATGTGCCAGAAACAGTATGCGAAGAATTATATACAGTACGTCCCGAAACTGGTGCAACCGCCTACTCTTCGAGTGATTCTCTGGTCCCACTGCCAAGATATGCTAGATCATACTAGATATACTCACGGAATATCAATTTTCCTGTAAACAATCTCAATACCACGAGTTACATTTAATAGATACGGTATGGGAATGCATACAATTCAAACACAACACCAGAGCTGGAGAGTGCCTCGAGAATCTGGCTAGCTCTCACTTCACTCTGCCATACCACCCTCATTCTGATATCTGAAACAGATGCGTAGATTGTAGATACTAATAAACACACTCAATCTTGATGAGCTTGTCAGACTCAAGAATCTCGTCTAGCAAGCTGCCGATGTCATCATGTGGGTAACCCAGGACATCATATACAGTGTTCCCTTTCCGAATGCTCAGAGATTTCATGGGCCAGATTGGGTCATCCGAGATCTCACCTGTAGACAAAACCTGCGCCACAACCCGTAGAATATTTTGACGGCTCGGGCTTTCTATATATCTCAGAGCACCTATTGGCCTCTTGAACGGATATTGAATATCCAAGAGTATTGAAAATCCCTTCCCACGCTCGAGTAAAGAAACTGAAGTCGAAGGAGTGAAGTTATTTTGTGAAACGTCTAGGGCGGTTTCTGTCAGATTACCACTCCGTTCTTGAGGTATGGCAATATTGGTTGATTCTTAAGTCTATATTAGTACCACTTCCATTATTGCCAAATCCTGGAAGTTCGGATTTTTCATACCTTCTTGAACATCCGTATGGCCATGCTCCGCTTCATGAATTTCGGGCTCTCCTTGCTCAAGCTCTCCCTCTGGGAGGGGCATGTCAATCAACACACTGCTCTCTTCCGATATCGCCGGATTGTTTGACCCTGATGGCATAGGCACAGCTATGTGGCACTGTGTCAAGTGCTCACGATGTAACTCATGGCCGCAATCAGACTCCCTAAGACGCGTGCATGACATGTCAAGTAACGCCTTCAGTGCCTTCAATACATCCCCAGCGTATGTTTGCATGATCTTGACCCGCTCTCCATCACATCGGGTTTGGCATGCAAATGCGATGACGCAGCCATGATCGCCAGCGCAGGTCAAGATGTCGACCGTGCTGTCGAACAAGAAGCGAAGATTTGCTAGATCTTGGATTAAAATATGGTCAACCCCAAAATGAGATAGTATTCACACCTAGTGTCTGTTCACGGTAGAACATGCCAGTATTGGCATCGAATTGCCTCATGTTTGACGATAAGCGTGAGAAGAAAATAAACTTGGCTCGTACTATGTTCCTTACAAAGCTGGGACTGGAATCGGTATTTAAGCATACACATCCATAGCAAGAGTTAATTAATTTGATAGTAGGAATGCAAGGGCGCTACGCTACCATCTTAACGTATCATTATGGTACCTTGCGTGTATCTGTCATTAACGATTTGAGAAAATTCCAAAAGCGCGCCTCATTCCCAAGACAGCAAATAAACTAACCAGCCTTAACATACATTCCTAGCGCCTGAAGGAATGCCCCAAAATGCACTCTGCGGGATTATAATAACTGACTGAAAGATACCATATGGTCATAGAAAGCTGCACTTTCATTGAGATGGTGCTCTTGTCGTAACCAGCCGCCAGGGCCATCACTTTCGGAGAGATTCCGCCACTATGGACCTTGTCGTAAATAAGCTCGTTGTTGGAAGAAGCGAGGTTTGGAGCCATCTTTGGTTGAGCCACTTGTGTAGGTACGCCTCCCAAAAACATTCCTGAAATTAACTGTATTTTAGGGAACAATACATGCCGAACTTACAAGCTCCGGAGAAGTCCCAATACAGACTAGTATGTATTGGGCGAAAAAAGATATGAAAGAGTGTAGGTAGTTGCACCAGTTTCGGCACGTACTGTATGGAAGAGCAACAGAGACAGGAAAAGAACAATCGCAAAGGAGGGCATGTGACTGGAAATGGAGCACCATACCTGCTCTCAACATCAATGTCCTGCCCTCGCAGTCTTCCACCTCTGCGGCTGCACAGGTTTCTGCTGACTTCCAGTCCATGCAATCTCCAGGTCCGGGATCTCAAGAATTTTTATAGGAAAGGGCGTAGGTATTGCTCGACGGTTCGTAGAAGACATTCGGACCTGGGTCGAGAAAGTGAAGAAAGCAATCCATATTTATGAGATAATTTAGCAACTACCCGCTTTGGCGTTAACATAGTGCTGTTGACCGCAGGTGCAATTGGCATACGGCGATTTATTTCAATGCTCAGCAACAATTTGCGGGGAAAGATAATGAGTCGAAAGGGTTATTTCTGTTAATCGAAAATGCGTGGGATTATAGTGGATGCACTTAGTTCATCAGCAATATTTGTTTCCGGCTTATCGATTGTATATCAGGTCATTTATGCTGGATTGGCGCATTATTGGGTTATTTTCAACCATCGACAGCTGATGCCGAAGGCTGAGCTGAATATCTCGGTCAGCAATAACTCCGCACCGTGCATCTAAGCCTTTGCTCCGACCTACTCTGTTTTACACCTGAACTGTGAGTAAGGGAATTGATTCTATTGGCCTTGAATATGACGGAATATTTTGAAGGCGCTTGGGCTGTAATTACAGTATGTTTCGAATTTAGTTATACATGCCTCCAGACTCTTGCGACTGATTCCCGATTAGTAATAATAAACACGTTAACGTATTTCACTACCGAGTGGCCACCACCACCGAGCGGCCATCTCCAAAACATATAGTAAACACGATTGATTACAACATGATATTTCAACAACGGTAGTCTATATCGAGATTTCCTAATAGCCTAATTCTTTTTAGGTGACATATAGCTTCTCTAGGGAGTTTAGAAAATATTTATGACTTTGTGATTGCGTTATATATATTTCTGGCTTTGAGTAACGTAATTTTTAATACCATGATATTATAGCATTCCAGTGTTCTTGAAATTCATATATAGCGTTAAGAATCCTTATCAATAGCTATCTAACGAGAGTTAAATCATATAATAACGCGGTTGTTGAAATATAAGGTTATAAAATATTGTATTTACTATGTGTTTTAACGTATTCCACAAGCGAGCTGCGCAGCCCAAAACACATAGTAAACGCGATGCTATATTTCAACAACCAACGCTTTTATTTGATTTCATTACCTGCCGATAGCAATTGATAAGCACTTTTTGTTCCATATATCAATTTTGAATAAATTGAGAACTTGCATTGTTATGGTATCGAAAAATACATCGCTGAACTCTAGAATATATATATATCTCAGTCACGACTTTATCAAATTTCCCTAAACTCTAGTAAGTAGCTAGGTATCATATAAAAAGCATTAGGCTACAAGGAAAAGCTCATACAGATAACCGTTGTTGTAATATCATGTTGTAATTTATCGCTTTTACTATGTGTTTTGGGCTGCGCAGCTCGCTTGTGTGCGCAGCTCGCTTGTGGAATACGTTAGAGATGGCCGCTCGGTGGTTGTGGCCACTCGGTAGTGAAATACGTTAGTCCTGATATGGCTAGACAGTTGTCACTCCGCTTTTCAGACCGCTTGCTAGAATAGTACTCCAAATTTGAAACATCACCCCTTAGCAGCAACAGCCTTCCTTCGCGGCTCGAACAGACTCGACTCGACACCCCTCGTCGCTCCCAGGAACTTATCTGGCCCCTCGAAATTGAAGTCTCGAAGATTTGACGATTCATCGCAAATCAGTGTCTATTGTCTTCTCCTCAATATCACGTGGGACACGAGAAGAAATCTATTCAATTATTCTTTATCTGCTGTCAGCTAAATAATCATTTAAAGAGTGTTAGCGGTTGCACCAGTTTCGGGACGTACTGTACGCACTCGCACTTTCCCGAATTTTCCTGAAAACACTGCTATTTAAATCTACAACACCCTCGCCAATACTCAACTCTTCGTTGAGCTAATGATGCCTGACAGCCATAGTACGATGTCCGCCTCTCCACATCAAAAGGAGTTCTTCGTGGACATTCTTTTGTCAGTCCATTGTATAGGAGAAAAGGATCTCTTCATCAGAAAAGGGGTTTTAGTTGTGGAAAATCGGCTTCGCCAGATCATTCGCCAATTCCCAGCTTGCTTGTCGTTTTTCGGAATCGGTGCGAGAGATGAATATCGAATTCTGTTTCGGTTGCGGACTGAGTATGATGAGTTCGATATCATTGGTCCCTTTCTGAGGATTCTTCTTTCGCTGTTGCCATCTATTGTTGTCTATGGAAGGTTAAGCTACAATGATGAATGCGTGGGCGGATGGTTGTTTGCCGACCGAGCAGACGGCGAGTTGTTGCGTGTTGAGGATGATGATGAGGATGAGGAAAGTGATTCGAAACCGCAATTCATTGGATCTGTACCCGTTTCTCGCAACGCCGCTTCTGAGGGTTTGTCCCATCTTTACAACGGTCACGATCTATGGTCGGATGCATTGAATAGTGAACGGAGAGATATTGGGGCGTGTATGAAGTTGGACCAGCTCCATGATTGTCGCATTGTTAATTTTGGACGCGTATGCGGAGTCGATGACCCCCTTGGCTTGCTCTATAAGGTCTACCAGGAAAGTGGTCAGCTTGAGGTTGGGGATATTGCGGTAATCGGCTATGAGGGAGAGCTCGCACGGCGCATCTGCGGGCTGCAAAAGTGATGGTTCCCTTGATCTCAACTTTTAACATCACAGAATTTTCCTTGCTACATAGCATCCGTAGTAAAGTTACACTCCATCTTTTTTTATCCCACTTTAAGCGCCCAGGAATTTTTTTGGCCATGTTTTAGGAACGTAAAATACTCGTTGTTCTTATGAGAATTGAGATCGAATGAATGAAATATTTTTGAACATTCAGTCTGTCACATTCTAGCAATATATCAAGATTTACGGTAAGGTACAACAGAGACCGGGGACGACAAAAAAAAGTCAACGTTTCTAGATGCATATTCCACTAAAACCGTTCGCGCATTCACCGATGGGATTCCTTGGGCAAAGATATTCAAGAAAGCCAAAATACGACCTAAGGGCAGTCCCCTTACCCATCCAAGAGCCATGATCAGAAGAACTTCAGATTAATAGAGGTGCAACTCTCAGCGAAAATCCACAGGTGATTGTTCTTTAAGCGAACAAGGACGCCGAGAACTCAGAGATAAAGAAAGAAGCTCTGAAGGACAGTCACGGGATTCTGGCAAAATGCATCATTGATTCGACTGAAGTGTACGTGAAAAGGCGAAGGCGGACTCAGAAGCTTCTTTCAAGGCCAACAACCAAGAAGCTACTCTGTTTGGGGAAGACTGCTAGCTGCACGAGAGAATCAAAGGCAGACACCTGAGAATAATGAGATGAACGAAATCATTCTGGGCGTGTCTGGGTGTAGGATTGGTCGCTTCATGTTACTGTACGGTGTAATCGTAAGGAGAAATTCAATCATCTATTCCTCAATACTGAGGCCCCGGTGCCGAAAATGGCCCCTAGCACTATTTGTCTCAACCTGATTGATACGCCGCTCAAGGAAGGTGCTGAAATCTTGGTCAGGACCATCTGCAAAGTAGCTCCAATTACGTTTTATGAATCTCTGAAGTCCAGAGAAAAATTCTTGAATTGGATTGAGATCCGGCGCGTATGGAGGCAAATAGACCACTTTCACGCCAGCATCGGCACACATCTGAGATATCCGTTTGGAGCAGTGAAACGACGCGTTATCCATTGGACGGACTTCGGCTCGGTCCCTCCCGTAATGCCGAAGGAGTTCATCAATAAAGATAATGTCCTCGAAGAAAATGGCATCCTTTGACCCGTGAAAGACGCGAGAGAGCACAACACCATCCCGAGCAAAAATATATGATAGTGCTCGTCACGAGGAAACTATGACACTTGCCGTGGTGCTACACCGAGTGGTGACTAGGCTGTCCGTCGGAACGAAATCCGCCTGTAACATCCAGACTCATCAACGTAAACAAGGTGGTATGACTCAACGTCAGAGAAGTTGTGAAGATATATTTTCGTGGTTGGGCATTTTGCTCTTTCGCTTCCTGATGGGCAGTGTTTCTCGACCAACCGTTGGATAGATACGAGGGCCCTTCTAATTCTGGAAGTTTGAGTCTGGGACAAATCGTTGGAAGACCATTGCATTTCGAGCCGCCTGCAAGAGCGTCAGCGAGACGAGTTCTTGATGACTTTTGGTTTAATGATTGACCATTACACCATGGAGGCGCGTGTGAAAGTTATCCTCATTCAATTGAACTGTACCTAGCAATCTTCTGGAACTTCTTTGATTTCAAGCCTGCGTGCCGAAAATGACCTCGGGCACTCTCTTCTTTTGCAGCGACCATATCCACATCAATACAACGACCTACAGTCCGATAAATCTTCCAGATACCATTCTCGCAAATCGGCATTTCGCTCCCTACCTTGCTGCCGAGTGCACTTTTTAGACCAAACTTTGGAAATAAGGGCTTCCCAGCGGAATTTACACTCGACAAATCGCCAAAATGTTGAGCGGAGCGCTGATCCCTTCCCCAGTTTGCTACCCGACGGCCCTTTCAGCCCAAATTTATACCCACCTCAGAGAGGTTGTCTGTGGCCCAGAACTATGATGCTCGTAAAGTTAATTTTGTGGTAATGTCTGTCGGCTTTGGGGGCCCTGATGTTACCACGACCATCGGTGGTGAACCAATTGCTGCCACTATTGCAGCTACCAAGACTAAGGATATCAGCACCGAGAACAACTCGCAAAGGATGTCGAGACCACCCTCAAGGATTCGTGTAACACCTAGCAAGCAGAGATCAGCGGTCAGCTCATCAGCCAATCCAGCTACATCGGTTTCAACTGTTTCACCGAAATCCTTCAGCGAGAATCTCCTCGTTGGCTCAATCCTCAGCTGTGTCTCCTCGACTGCCTCGGTTGTGACCCCTGTGCCTGCTTATTCTGCGTCGATTACATCCACCACGTTTCTCGGCAATTTGAACTCTGCCTTGGATATTCTCCTTCGTACCTCAACCAGCAGCCTGGCATCCTCGAGTGTCTCGACTGTGACTCCCTTAACTGAATCATCGGCTACGGCCTCTGCGACGCCTGCTTTATCTTTCACCATGTCCGCCGCCATTTCCTACGATGACCTGAGATCGGGCTTAGATGGCCTCCTTGGTGTTTCAACCACCGCCTCTGCCTCTACGAGCCCGAACGGAACTGATCCTTCTAGTGGTAAGGGCACCAGCTCCAGTATGTTCAGCTCCAATTCCGCAAGCCCAACGATGACTAGCTTGAAATCGAACCTTCTTGATATCTCGGGTCTGAATAATGAGTCTTCCAACGGCAACAGCACCACTACCATCTCGTCCTCTAAGGCTACCGCCGCGAATATCCCAACTAGCGTGCATGCCTCCACATCCAGCCCGCTCTCAACCACTCGGACTAGTACTAGTCGGACACGCAATCTGCAATCCCTGCCACAACATGGCCAGCCCAGCCGGCTGCAGCCGGTCAACAGAGGCCTCCGCCGGTAGAGTGCCCACATAAGCATTGAAATTGTAGATGCCATAAGGGCATGTGTTAGTAATATCCCTCCAACTAGTCCCAGACAGAGGATCAACCGTCTTTCCTTCACGAACAATTTTGAAGCTCTGTCTACCCACACCCATCGGCACAGAGTGCGACCAAATTCCGGCCTTGGCATTATAAGTCTCAGACTCGCGGCCAGACTGCACATGCACGGTCGCAGGAGTCTTCAACATCGTTACTATGAATACCTCGTCGGTCAGGTTATCCGCGCCATCAGGTCGTCCACAGTCGGAGTTGCCACTCCAGCTGTTAGAGCACCCTTGCATAGTCGTGTCCGTTGCATCACAATTGACATTCTTGGGGGTCGTTCGATACCAGTAGACCAGTTTTTCTTCGTCGAGGAAACGGATTGGTAGCTTTGAGCCAGCTTTATAGGCGGCTATGAAAGGCTTGGCCATATCTAGCCAGCCGTTATGTGGCCTTTTTATCCGTTATTCGCCGTCGCCCCATTTGCCTTTTGAGGAAGTTATGCTTACATGTCCATGACCCATTTGGAGGCCCCATCATCTGTGTGCGGTGATGATAGCGGACCAATGTAGTGCGATTCACCGTAGTCATTCCAGGTGAGAAGCTCTACGAAGCGAGGGCTGGTAGCTAGAATCTCCTTCCATCGGTTATACCACAGGAGGCCAGACGGAAACACCCAGTTTTTGGTGTACGAGACTTCGCCGCCGAAATGTGTCGAGAACCAAGGCGAGACCGCTAATTTTGAATTAATATAAGGAAGAAACGCTTGTTCGAGCCACTTACATGCAATATAAGGCTTTCCGTTAAGAGCTGTTTTGTAAGCATCATCACTATCTGCAATAGCGAGCTGCTTGCTGGCAGTTGGAGATCCCTTGCTTCCATAATTTTCCCACGCGATCCAGCCCAGAGCGGCCTGAATATTACTGAAATCACCCCGACCGGGGTGGAAATTGGGTGCAAAATATATATCGCTGTCGGCAGCGGATCTGAGCGCTGCAATGTCGACACCATCACCGGCGAAAGAAGACACAAATACCTTCCCATCGACCTTGAGCTGGGCAGGAAGATTGGCATACTGCGCTATCTTCGCACCGACTGCACTACCCTGGCTAGTCTGCCACCAGTTGAAGTCAAAAGAGATAAACACTTTCATGTCATTGTTGGCGGCAGACTCATACGCAAAGCCCAGCTGCGTGTCAGTGTAAGGATCGGTGCCGATGTTCAAGGCGAAAGCGTCGATGCCTGCATATCGGGCGCGCTTCATATCGCCGTCATAGTCGCTAGCACTCTGGCGGTTGCTAACGATTCCAACCTAACATGAGTCAGTACTGGATCCACGATCCAATGGGGGATGCCGGAGGGCCATGCCATGAAATGACAGAAAACCAGTTTGTTTCCATAATTCTCATCAGAACTAGCCATGGTAGCAGTGTATTCATGTGGGAACGAGGTAGCTACAATGAAGGGTATGAGGCCAACCAGGGTCACAATGGGTCCCGACAATATGAACTCTAGAATGGATGCGTGGGTTAGCATACTGTCACAACGAAACCCCACAGTAAAAAGAATAAGTAAAACGATAAGAAAAAGCGAATACAACGTGGGATTACGATCATATATACGCATGTCTTATATTCTCGTTCATTTCTCAAATCCAGCATATCGGGAAAATAGCTCATGAACGTTTTTGTAACTGTTGAGAAATTTGCCATGGAGGAGCACCCCAGAGACTATGCCGACCCCAATAGCTTAGGCTCGGAGAGGAATAAGATGGTGAATGGCCCGTGCACGCTGGATTATTATGAAGACAAGGTCCAAAAACGTACAGAGCGCAACCAAGACCTTGTTTATGTACACAAAAAGACCACGGGCAAAATGATGGCCCAAAGCCTTGCCCGAATCGATCAACCGCTGCTCAAGTAATTGCTATGAACCTATTCCCTAGCGTTAAGCGTCGCCGTCTCATCAACATTTTAGTTGGCAAGGAGGGCCCTGTTTAATACCCTAGGTAAGAGTTAGAGTCTGACAGGGCAGCTTCCATAGGAGTTACTGACAATACTGCTGAACAGTAAAGGAGCACCGTTTTATTTTCAAGGTCGACCTGTTCACCAATATAACTATATTGTGTTTCATCGTCATGAAGCAAGCACCGATCACATCCATAAAATGGTTCACCCTCGTGGGTAGGCAATGTACATTACACAGGCGTCAACGGAGATCGAAGGAGACAGTTTGAGCCTTGCCCGGGTCCAACGGGAGTTTCGAACTCCGTTGGAGCGAGTATCTGCTAGAAGCGACTATCTCAGGCAGCCCCAAATGAATGGACAAAGATCCAGATTTCATACGTCACGTATTGACTCTTGCGCAGCTTCAGGAGTGCAAGCTCGATTCGTCAAAACCATCTATTTACACCGTATGTTTCTGGCCTGTTCGTTTCGTTATCTATCTGTCGGGCCCCAGCTGATTCGCTTCGAGTCGCATCTTCTCGTGACCAACGTATTAGATCGAGAATACATACTTTGTTACGAGGCCCAGATAATCACCGAGCTTGTGGCGCCCAGTCCCTTACCCCCCTACCCCCCCCGGCGGGGCGTCGGGGGCCTCTTCAATCAGACAGATGGTGTGAATGGAGTCTTTGGGTACCGTAGGAAACCATCACACGAACAAGGTGACAACGGATCGCACAGGGCTAGCGAAGAAATGAGGGGGTCATCATGAGCGGACTGAGGCGCAGGTGATTAATCTGCATATTGAGGGTTTCCAATGGTGGGTTTTCAGAGGCGTTTCAGGGTAATTTTAGCAAGCTTTCGCGGGAGTTGAGGATAGGTGTCGACTGGATTGGCTAGCGAGTGTCTAGTATATAATAGATCCACGACCCTGCGGTTATTATACGAGGAACTGAAGTTCCGTTATTGGGAAACGAAAGCTAATAATTTCCTTTTGCACGTACTTCCCAGCCAATAGCCGCAGTACGTACATCGCAACACCTGGCTATTTGCTGTTGCTTTGTCTTTTACTCTTAAGAATAGTAGTCAGAAGTCCTGTACTTGATTCGGCGTTACGTAGGCCAGAGAAAAAAGTCCCTTGCTTCATACGCAGGCACCTCTAGTAACTCCATCTTGCTCTGATCACAGCTTCGTCAGTCCGAACAGTCCAGTAATAGCTCACCTATCCTTATCTTTCCGAGACGTTCTCCGGGGAATGTCATCTCCGGAGGCGCTAAAATTGTGCGAGCAGGGTGTCTTGTGAAACCACGAGGACATTTGGTGGAAGCCGGTTGTGTTATGAGGCCGGCGCAGAACAGGAACAATGCCCCGTTGTCGGAGAGCTCCCTACGCTTGTATACGAAAAGCCAAGTCTATTCCCAGTCAAATTTGGTTCCATTCTGTACATAAATTCTGCATCGTGCTTACCAAATTTTAGCCATCCTATTAAAGTTTGGCATCCACCCTTATTCGGCTGCAGATGTTATCGTTACTTCTATCTATTGCGCCAGAAGGTGGCTAAGTTACGGTATGTTAATGTCACCCACACCCGCTAACTCAGGCAAATAGTTATACCTTTTTGTTGGCGGTAGTCTGTGGTTATGACTTTTTGTTGAATGGCTTATCAATCGGCAAAATGTTATATAAGCGGCCAAGGCTTAAACAACCCGACACCAATTACGGTGGCACTGACTGAACACCACATCTATGGAGACCTGTTAAAATAAAGCTGAGGATAATGCCCATGGCAGACGCAATTTAATATCTAGTCTTTAAAAAAAGCCGCCCATTGGTAGGAGTAATTCACAATGAAGAAGCAAGGAACTCTTTGCTATGCATAAGGTGATTCAATTAGCCCAATAGCTGGGCAAGCAGAAAGGAAACGAGCCCCATCAACCCGAAGATCCTCCCAGGTGGAAATATCGGCAGGGCTGGCAGCATAAAAGGACGGACTCAAGTTAGGTTCACGGCCACAAGCGGGACGTTGGTACTCATTATATCGCCGCTCTTTCTCGTAAAATCTCCGCCTAGTTAGAAACTGCTGCTTTTGAAACTGGTCCTTGTGGGAAAAGTCTCCGAAGGCCAGAACCTGCAACTTTGGAAGACCCGTCGGCCCGAATGCCCATTCGGCAAATGATAGAAACTCCTCCGCTTCAGAGGAGGCTGAAAGGGTTTTATCCGCACCGTCTGATGTTTCCCAGGTGGGCCTAGAGGTTGAGCCGTCATTCACGATACTCGTGAGGTCGCTCCAGCTGTTGGAGAAAGGCCGTTGCGCGGCGCTTTCAATGCCGTAATCCTGACATATATCCCTAGATTGCTTTGTCCCTAACCGAGATATGATTTCGAGAGGGATATCCCTATGGAACCTCTCTGCCCCAGTGAACCGGATATGCAAAATTTCGATAATGGAATGCCGAGCCAAGGGCTCAAGGCATAGCCTCTGTCACAATTAGCAAAAAGCGGTGCCGCATCCAATCTCAGGACTTACCACGACAGGGGGACTTGAACAAAGGCCAAGAGCAGACAGACAAGAAGGATTCAAAATATCCCGTTGATCACAGATCCATCGCGGTGAAACATCCCGTTCTTCTTCGAACAGGCCTTCATCATCAATAGGAACAAGTCGACGTTCGTGGTAAGAAAGGCTCTCAAGGGTAGATTGGTGGTGTCTGATAACAGATTCAACACGAGAGGCTTCTTCAAAGTTTGATAGTTTTAAATACAAATGCCTCAGTCCCTTGAAAGAGGCCAAAAAGGTCAACACTGGAGTCAGATCTTCGCCAAACCCATTAAGTAAGTTGTCACAGGCGAATTCGAAAAGCTTTAGTTGCAGCGTGTCTTGTGAACGAGACAAGGAACTAAGGAAGCGTAGCTGATTGGGACAATCCCGCAGAACCAAACCTCTGAGGGAACCGCACCTTAACGCCAAACTGGGTGGGAGAGTTTGCGGAAAGGGAACTTTGCACAGCGCCAAGGATGAGAGTGAAGGAAGAGCACTTGAATGACACATTCCCGATTGCTGTCCAAAAATCTCATCGAAAAGGTCCGGGGCATCAGTAAAACTGACAAATCCAATTGACAGATTTGTTAAGTGTGCAGCATTTTGGCGAATGCATCGTCTCAAGGAGTCGGCTTCAGCAGGCTGCTGAATACCTTCCCACTCTAAGACTTCCAAAGACGAGAACTCCGAAAGACCATCCAGAGCATCCCCTGCCTGGGAGCATGACCCATCTGTGATGAGTGAAAGTTTTCTAAGGCCCTTATGGTGCCGGCAAATGTATCCATTTTCGTCCAGGATACCTGGTGGAACACAGGTGCCTAAGTGCCACCTAATGAAGACGCGTGAGCATTAGGAAGGCAAGGAGAATAGCAATACCTAATAGATAGACCCACTGGAATGAACGGAGGCTATTTTCTTTGAGACATGCGAATATCAAATGCATTTGTTCCGAAATGTCATCCAGAAAATGGCGATGCGCCTTTGCGTCATCGGAAGTGCCGAGTGTAGACGAAGCTTCTCTCAGCCCTGACGTGCGAAAGATACTATGATGTACACAGCGATTAAATCGGGCGATATATATTGGTGCCTGGATATTTAGATGTCTGGTGTGGTGGAGATAGCAGAGGGGCTGTGAATGCGCATGGTTCCAAAAGAATGAATCGATATCGAGTACATTGAGTGCCCACTCGCTCGCAGCACGAAACGTGACGGTGCGATATATTAAGGGAACCAGAGCAGCATTGATCGTTGAACAAACCTGGCTGAGAGAACGAAGATCGTCAGGGGGCAGCTAATAAGTCATTAGGAAAGGTAGACAAA
Organism: Penicillium desertorum; assembly: GCA_028827375.1. NCBI lineage: Eukaryota > Fungi > Ascomycota > Eurotiomycetes > Eurotiales > Aspergillaceae > Penicillium > Penicillium desertorum. The sequence goes on along the minus strand of JAPWDO010000010.1, from coordinate 215,001 downwards.
TGCATCAAGTGACGAACCAAGTCCGCGACATCTAATAATATTTCGCATGGTACTATCTCGAGCATGTCGCTGAAGATATGTCAGTGGATAATCCAGGGATAAAGAGGAAAATTTACTTCAATTGTTGTAGTGCTCAGACTGGAAACTCTTTATTTATGTCTGATAGTACTGTAGAACAAAGTATTTTGGATGGCACAAAACAAGGGAGATGCACGCATAATTGGGGATCTGATTTAATTTTCAAGTGAATTCTTTTTGAACATAGAGGAAAAGGCAAGACAGTATTGGTGTCTAGTCCAAATCTGTATCGCAGAGCAAATCCATCTGGCAACCCTTCCTATAATCCGTTTTAACAATTTGGGCCAAAACCTCCGTAGAAGTATATCGAGGGCCATGACATGGCTGAACCTCAATTTCACCACAAATTGATCTACTAAATGGGGTACGCATCTCTCCGAAGGGCCCCGAAAATACGGGTACAATAGGGTTGAATCAGGAGGCTGAATGTTGAATTTTTTTTGTTGTTCAATAGCACGACGCTGAAAATGCAAAGAGATTTTGCTACCTGGTACCGATGGGAGGAGATCAAGATTAAGATGTTCAGATTGAGGACAGTCGAGAGAGGTATGTAAATTGACTTTACCTTTACATATTCTTCCATATTTCCAGGTTTAATCCCAGCTATCTACTCCAATATAGCCCTTGATATGGGTAACTTGGCGATTGCTTACTTCTACCTAGAAAGATTCACGCAATGAAGGCTGAAAACTAATGATGCCCCTCTAGTCAGAGGCTTTTGAACATCGTTCTGACGCAGATGAGGCGCCATGGAGCTCAGGTAGTTGGACACAAAATTTAGCCCTCACAAGCACCAACCCCATCGCCTATACTATTGGCACAAGCTTCAACGTGTCTATTCTCGCTGCTCAATTCATAACTAGCTTATGGCCTCGAACCAAAGAAAGTTATAGCTGGCGTTATTCGTTGACTAACCTACAATATTTGAGGGATGGCCTACAAGAAAAGGTTGGCGGCTGTATATTCTATAGCGCTCGGTCTCAAACCACTCATTCGCGTTTATAAATGATTATATAGAGCGCCTTTACCGCATCCTTCGGCCCATAGAGTCTTGTAGGCAACCATGGAGGAGATTGTCGACATCGTTCGAGAGATCGGCCGGCAACAGGCAGAAAATTCGTACTACCGTACCTGCTACGGACTTCTGAAGCAGTTACAGGACTCAGTGACTCAGGCATCTGATGATCTGCTTTGCCTTCAGCAACACGAAGCCCTATGGCCCTCCAATGGCTTCTTGCCCATCCACCACATTTCCACCGAATTACGGAACTCGGTAGAAAGCTTGTCGAACCAAGAAAAAAAGGCTCACTTAGCTTGGGTGAACCTCCTACCTACCGACCCCAGCCGGTAAACCCCACCAGATTTGATGAATTGAAGGGCCATCGTCGGATAGACGTTCAGAGAGATAGGAAATCTTCGATCGCTGACGCAGGTTAATTGGTATTGAACGTACCAAAAAACATGACTGGGGCATGTAACTGATGAACGAGGATAGTGCACTAATTTGTGAGAGAGTGATGAATTGAGGGAGAGTGATGAATTGAGGGATAGTGATGAATTTGGAGGGAGCTCAGCGATGTCTTTGTTGAGCCGGTCCGGGTGTTGCGAATTTCTACGAATATGTAAAATCTATTACATTCGATCTACCCGGGCAAAGCAAGGACCTGAGTACCACCTATACCATGAACTCTCATCATCGCAGATAATCCAGATCACCTCTGGTAAAATTGACGACAACCTCAGCCGCCAATCAAGGGATGGTACACACACACACACACACACACACAAAATTTATTAACGCCCGGCGGCTAAGCCGAAACGGCAACTATCTCTGATCTACTGTACATGTCATAATATATACAGTACTGTGTCTCCTCAGAGCCCATACATAAAGCCTTGCAATATATGTCATCTCAGATGTCCGTATCACAGCGGATCCTCGTGGGTTAGTAATTTTGTTAGTAGGCTGGCTTGAAGGCGTTTCTCCAAGTGTGTTAGTTGTCTACGTATGGGCTCCGTACGTTCTGGAACCACATCAAGTTCCAGAAGATCCGTTGCATACTAGGCAAAACGTAATGCCTTTGGGAGCAACCCAGGTGTATAACCATGCCAGGTCTGTCATTTTTGAAGTGTCACATATGGGACCTCCACAGGCATCAGTTAACGCCACCACACATAGTTGACCACTCTGTTTGTTCTAGGCATCACCCTCAATTTCACCACTTTCCCAATTTACCACTCTCTCCCCCACTCTCTCCCTCAGTTCACCATTCCCTCTTATTATATTCCCCGATCGTATTCCTCAGTACGCTTGGCATTAAGAAATCTGCGTCGGCGATCATTCCCTTTTCTGATCTCGATGACCGTCTTTTATCCAAGGAGTGGGCTTCTGATTTATCAAATCGATTATTTACACCAAGCCAACATAGCCATTGATTACTCAAATCATATTATTGAACCGGTTCATTCTCTCTCCAAGCTTCTAGCCATTACGACATAAATTGGAGCAAGTATTCAAGTCTTCCACCTGCTTTTTAATCATCAATAAAGCCTGGGCAGAAAAGAACTGGGACGCGAGAGTATATTGAGACTTAGATCGTTGCCTCGTATCCTCGCGGTAGTAATGGAACTTAGCCTCAGATATTTGGTTTGTACCGCGTGTTGCCCCAAGCTATCCTCTGACCATGAGCTAGCCGCGATGTAGGCAACTTCTCAACCCCCACTCAGCCTGGATATTTGTCAGTGAATAATACAGCCTTACATCGCTATAAAGCTAAGCTTGTATCCATATAGCAGGTGGATATTTTCCTGCTCCTCTGGCTCAGGATTAGGACATTTGGATTTCCTTACGATGGCTCCAGTCAATCTATGGTCAAAGGAGGAGGTAATAATCGCTGTTTACTTCACGTCTCGGGGTGTTCGACCGAAATCCCTCCATTGTTTGCTCAAAAGAAGAGGATATGATCGATCATGCTGTGCTATTAAGTCCAAAATTTCTCATGTACTAAAGAAGCACACACACTTGAAGGAGCCGAATAGTCTTTGGGATTGGAGAAATGTTGATCGGTGGATCGATGACCTACTTGGGAATCACGAATTGGTCAACTCGTTAATCAGCTTCTTATCTGAAGACGCTGACGATGTAAGATTGGTAAGCCTGACGTTTTATTTCCACTTTGATCCTGTTTGCTAAAACTGTAGAAGAACCAATCTGTTCACAAGCTCCTCCAGCACTTTTACCACCAGCAATTTAATCCCCGAGGTATGGGAACTTATCCAAAAAGAAAGCACAGAGGAAAAGACTATGAAAAGGGGTCGATTAGTGACACACATTGATTGAGTGATCTTTGTAGGACTGTACATAAAGTAGAGCCCTATACTGTACAGCCAATTTTCAAAAACAGTTCACCTCTCATACAGTATACTTTGTTTTTCGGCCCGTACCCAATGCAACCTCACTGTACCCCTAATCCAGCTAGCTCGCAAATGGAACTGCAGTTTACAAGGCAAGCGAAATGCATAGAAAACGATGTTGGGATGACTGTGGATGAAAGAGCAAGTTGGAAGGCTGCCAAAGACAATGGAAGAAAATTGTTTGCAACTGAATCCTCTGAAAATGGAACTGAAATCGAAACCCACAGGTATTCAAAAGAAGGATCACATTGGTGCTCAGAGCTTGATGGATGGTATGACACTGATGAAGAGGTCGAACAAAATAATATCGACGAGAACGTAATTCGTCTCTTCGAGGAGGATAGCTTGTAAATTCAGGCATGATTGGTTATGGTATGTATTATTATTATTATTATTACTTGTTTGCTAGGATCCTTTGACGTTTGGCTTCCACTCGAATATGGATGTCGGTCGTGGATGTTCTATATTCACTCTATTCTGTATTAGGCCAGCGATCTTTCCCCTAGCCTTGCATTTGTCAATGTAGCTTCAATTACTCGTCGTAAGATGCGGTAATTGCAACTCTTAGCGTCTGCAACAATTTCTATTTTTCACAATCGTATCACTAGTCTGGAGATTTAGAAACATGGATTTATTGGAATTGACGCATTAATAGTAAGTCATTTGACCATTACTAAGCGGAGTAAACATCGACCCAATGCAGGCTTGATCACAGGATGGGTTTTTTTATTCTTATGATGTTTGTTTAAGCCAAACGACTCCTCTCAGCGATGATGACGGTTTGTATACATACTGACAGCAGATCGTCAAGGAAGCGGTTGCTAGGCGACCCTCTCTCTGCCCATAATTTGCAAAGATCATTTCAGATTTCCACGGATCACACGGATTTCTCGGGCATGTGCGATGTGATTCACGTATCAAGATGCTGGGTGCCTTTTACGGTGTCCATCACTCTCATGCGGCTCGCTCAATGATTGATCTACGCTAAAGCCTTGGCAGTGAGGCCGGAAAATAGTAATTGTGTTTGTGTCAAGCCGGTTTTTCGAGTGACTGTATCACGAGCTGGCTGGCGACGACTCTCACCTCCCCGTGGTGCCGGCTGGGAACCTGTGAATGCCTTGCCTGGGAGGTATTTGCAGAGCTAAGAAGAGTCACCACTGACCAGCACTGCCCGCTGGTTAGGGCTACGGCGGGAGCGTGAGCTCAGGGGTCAGGGGCCCTGACCCCACGCACAGGCGACAAGGGAACACTTTGAAAACCACCCGACACACGACTGCGAAACCGATCCTACAATCAGTGGTCACTAGGGTCGTGGGATAGGACACCCTTGGGGTGCTCTCGGGCTGCTCTGTTGAAAGGAGGATATCGCTGGGGCTGAGGATACACGAACGACAGAGTCAAAAGCAAAACCACGAAGACACGGCACAACCCGGCATGCTTGAATCCACACAGAGAACGACGAGGTACTTTGGTTAGTAGGAGGGGCAACACTGTGTTGCTTGGCTGTTCTGGGTACAGAGAGGATACAACTGGGCAAACTCCTGCGAGACACGGTCGGCCTTGCCAGAGAGATCTTACAAGGTAGCGCGAAATGGATTTGACAATCCGTGGGGCGCAGCATATAATGGAAGCGACGGAAGACTGGGTGGGCGGACTGCAGATACGACACTTTCTATATGGCTCGAGAGGACGGACGCGCGTGTCGGTCTACTGAGAGAATAGGATTTTGAAGATGGCTATCGAGGATGGAGTCTTCAAGGCCGCTATGGAAGTAGGCTTAAGGTGCAAACTGGTATTGACTTGCGGAACTGGCTATGCCCCGTGAAGGATGCGGATGAGGATCGAAGGGGATGCAAGGTAGAGGGTCTATGGAGGTAGACATGCTGCCACCTCTACAATGTATTGTCAAGCGTGCCCAACTTAGTAATACAAATCAATACTTGGAAGCGGCGGCTCTGACACTAAGGAATCCTCGACAACAGTCAGGTCAGGAATTCGTCTACCAACTGTACAAGTTGATGAGAAGACTGAGGAGAAATGGGAACCAGATCGATGTCCGGTGGATCTCAACGAGTGAAGACAATAAACTGCGGGGTCTGGCCAAGGAGCAGGCCAGAGCCGCGACACAAGAAGATGCTGTCCCGCGAAAGCAGGTCCCAAGGATGAAGTCAACAACACTCAATATCGCACGGTCCCAAGCAGTCCCCAGCAATGACCTGTCAGTGAACGTAGGGAGACACGCAAAACGAGTTGATTCAGCACTCCCAGGCAAACGCATCCGGCAGCTGTACGACCGATTATCGTGGAAAGAAGCGAACGTGCTGGCTCAACTCCGAACCGGCATGGCAAGACTCAATGGATATCTCTACTATCAACGTAGCAGACACAGATCAGTGTGCGTGTGGACAAGCGAGAGAGACCGTGGAGCACTTCCTATTTCGATGTGAAAAATGGACGGCGCACCGGACGGAACTACTACAATGTACCAACACCCACCGAGGAAATATATCCTTCTTCCTAGGAGGAAAGTCGCCTTCCGATGATCAGAAGTGGACGCCGAACTTAGAGGCGGTACGGGCCTCAATACGATTCACCATGGCCACGGGCCGACTCGAGGCCATCTAACCATGCCGACGAACATAAATCACCCCCTTTCGCCGATCTAACCCACCAACCACCTCGTGTTACAGATGGTAGACGCGCTTCAACTGCCGAAAATAGGATGTTGAACACTTGGAGAAGCGCCTTCAAGCCAGCCTACTAACAAAATTACTAACCCACGAGGATCCGCTGCGATACGGACATCTGAGATGACATATATTGCAAGGCTTTATGTATGGGCTCTGAGGAGACACAGTACTGTATATATTATGACATGTATAGTAGATCGGCTTAGCCGCCGGGCGTTAATAAATTGTGTGTGTGTGTGTGTATCACTAGCTACTCTTGACAATGACAAACAAAGCGAAAAGACGACACATACATCACAAGGCCTGGACGGATTACATAGCTATTAGAACTACTGTATCTAGACAATTCAAGTGGCCTTGCGCATACATACATACAGCAACCTACATTAGGCTACAGAACAGAAAGCCTGACTGTGGAAGTCCTGCATACTGTAGCCGAAGGAATTGTACTCACTTTCCTCTTCGCCTTGCAAGTCTGGGCTGCGGTTATCGTTCAATACCGCCAAGAGCACCCCTAAGTCCATCCGCAAGCTATCTGTACTATGCAATCATAACGCGCACTCCGTTGAAGTGTCATTCTCCTTCGTAATAGCGGTGCGCTATCAGAGACGAATTTGTCCTTTCCTAGGCCACACGATACCGCCAGTCAAATTTTATGGGCAGCAAGCAGACTGCACGAAACTTGAGTCTAGTGGAAGAATTGAGGCAGACCGTGCCCCTACATACCCCAGAGTATTGAAATCAATGGTTAACCGTCGTGTGTTAATATAAGTATGTTCGAACAGAGGCTGCCCACCTCAAATATCTGGGAAGGCATTTCTTCTTAACGAAAAGCTTGCGGCTTTTGTTAGATTCTAGAGTACAGAAATTATCACCCTTTGCCAGGCATTTGTTATAAAATCTACACCTCCCAAGTGGCTGTCTCTCGCTGGTAGAAATTTCTTCCATCCGCACAAAGAAAAGAAAAGGGAACATGCCGCCCACTTCAAGGAGAACATGGAGCTCGGAAAGGATAAGACACAATTTGGAAAGACAGCGTGAAATTGAGAAAAAAGAGTGCGAACTAGCAATCTATCGAGAATCTTGCTTCCAAGGAGCCGCCGTCGTTCGACTTTGCGACCTAAAGTGTGACACAAACTTGAGTCGAGAAACTAATAGTCATCGAAACGTTGATCGCCTTGAGAAAGTCTTTGATTGCCAGGGATTCTTGCGTCTCCAAGAGAAATACCACATCCCCGTTATGATTGACTCGTCCGATTGGCAGGAACGAGTAAAATGGCAAGAGCCAACTTTAGCCCCACAAGTGCGGCTACCACAATTGGAGGTACACCACGGTTATCGCTTCTTTGTGCTGGATCACGAGGATGTCATTGCTGCGGCTGAAAGGAGATTCAAGAAATTAGGAGTTGAGGACCCGTGGTGCGTGATCGATATCTACGTTACCAGCGCAGAAGGGGCCTGTAAGTAAGCTTGACCGCTTAGATTATGAGGCACAGTTTGGCTATCCACGTCTCTGTATATGCTGACCAATATTGAGGTGACCAACGGGAAGAACTTATTCGCAGCCTCCAAGAGAGCTATTCAAACGACCATTTCCCCTCGGACGGTCGAATCTATCAAAAAATCCGCTCTTACCAAGGCTATCCGAACATAGCGATAGCTAATACGGCAGCTGAAAATTACTGGTGGGCTGTCTTGGAAAGCTCCCCAGGGAGCAGAAAAGGGGGTAGAAGCAAAAAAGGGGCCTATCTACGATCATTACTGAACAATGAGACTTTACGCCAGAGCTTTGATGATCTTCTTCCGATTGAGGGTCTTTGGGATGGCATGAACATTGGTGTATTACACAAGTTGATGGCGATGAAATGTGACGAGGTAGTACTCACTCACCATTTCTTCAAGCAATCATTCGTCCTAATTTGACAGCTAACGCCGATAGAAATTAGCCAATCATATGTTATTTGGGAAAGATTAAGCAGACGTTTTATAATCTCGCGGGACAAGACCAAGCCATTTTAGCAGTCTTTGATGCAGAGACAATCATGAAGATCAAATCACTCGCACCAAAAATCTCCAAGGGTGATCTTGAGTACTTAAATGGGATGGAAAATGAATTATTTCCAGCAATCGCGGATTCTGCCAACCGTGGTCAGATTCTTACTCGGTTGCGAGACATCGACTTTCCAATTCTCACACTTGAGACTTTTTTCCAGGACATACTATATCTCGACGTATGCCAAAGAGCCATGCGACAGCTATGCATCAAACAGCCTGAAAGGAAACACAAACGGAAGAAGAATAACCAGGATGAACTGGAGAGAACGGCTCCTACCATTGATAAGACCTTGCGAAGCCAGTATAACAACCTCTCGGAAGGCGGTATAGTTCCAGCCTCGGACCAAGAAGAGTGGTTGAAAAGGGACCTTTGCGACTTATGGCGATTCAGTTTTCAGTACGCTTTTGAGATGACGACAATCAAGGAGCACCGCCGCCGTAAACCTCGAAAGCGCGTTGACATTGAGCGCGCCACTAGACTAGGTCTGCACGAACGGCCTAATGACTTCGACGTACAAGTCCTTGGGCATCACTTTCTCTGGCTAGCGCGTCAGCGCGGATTCAAAGTTCCGGCCGACGATGAAAACCAACTACAATATTTGGAACTGCCGCGTGTTATGCCGAGTGACTTCCCACCCGTCAATGAAGATGTCAGTCTGGAAAGGCGAAGCGGAAACCCATTCACAGACTCAGTGAACGCGGACCGTTTTGCGCTCTCGAGATCGTCATTACAGAGCCCTTGTAACTATGACCGGGTCAGCGCAGGCTTCGTGCGACGTTCTGTTTTTAACGCCTTCTTTGAGTATATTTATTCTGGAATACCAGATAGTCCAGCTCCATCTCCACCCCCTGCCGCGGCCGAGTCACCCCCAGATGAAATCGATATCCTCCTTGCAGATATCGAGTTTGGAATGGAAGCAGATTCTAGACAGGACAGCTCGCTCGCTGGTTCTGGATCTGCGTATGTGCCACATGCGGCGGTCCATAATGCACCACAACACCCACCGCAAGACGTACACAGCTTTCCTGGGCCCGATAATTGGGGCCAGCAAGGCAATAACCAATGGGGCAGACAAGCAATAACCCCTGTATTCCGGATTATAATCGATGACGGGACAACCACGGAGGTGCTTTTGTTGCCGAACGACATCGAATTTCTGAGAAAGTTTTTTGAGGGGCTAGATGCTCACAGATTCCACATTTCGAGTTCAGATGATACATCTAGAGGTTTATCATGGGATGATTGCTTCTGGTATTATGACAGGCACCCTGATGAAATGCTGTGTGCGTCTTACCTTGGAAAGTACAATCAAAGTTCAACTGGCGGCAGAATAACAAATGAAGAACGATCAAATGATATGAAATGGTTGGAAAGCGAAAAGCTTGAGATCAGAGGGTATACTTCGAGAGATCACTAAGACCTTAGATCGTGTCCCCGAATCTCATGGTGCTTCAGCATTACGACAAGGGTGAGCGGTTAAACCGGGATGAGCTGGAAGCTACCGATAAGCTACAAAAAATAAAAATAAAAATAAATGGAGCTCAATGATCTAAAGGTATTAGGTCAAGACGACACAGGGAGTTTGTGGTATGGGACGACGACAAATTTTGGTGAAACCCGTCTACTAAAGATTTTGGGTTGAGCGATGCTCGAATTTTCGACGAACGCCATGCATCGGAGCATTTCGAAATTCACCACGAGAATGTGGTTTTCTAACCCAATCTATCGTCCTAAATAATCTGCAACAGATGCCGCAGCTAAAATGCGATGAACCCCATGCTCTTGCGGCAAGGAAGAAGCCAGAATGAATTGGAAGCTTAACGAGCAAAACTCATTAACACTCTAAATTGAGGGGTGCATATGGCCAATTGGAGTCGGATTTGTGGTGGAAATACGCGCATGTAAAATGCGACTTCTTTCCACAAAGTCTTGGTCGTGATGCGCTATACTGGTATTCAATTTGTTGCCCTCATCAAGTGCTGGTTTTCTAGATACACTACACAGTATGCCTGCAACAGGAGCCAAGCTTCTTCTTTTAAACAGGCGATCGATAGTCCTTGGCTCTTGAGTAGATCTATATACAAACGATTCATTCGTTAGCTCTGAGAATAAACATGCTGTCTAATCTCGCCATCTTAACTCGCAATTACCAGCTGTCTAGATAACGCGGACCCTGGAAGAAATAAAGCCGTGTGTCAATATTTACAAGCTTTACTAGAAAAACTATTATTTGCGGTCGTCCTTGTGGGATATCCAAGATTTATTGAGCAGGTGATGTCTTGTTGGCCATTTTTATGGTATCTTACGTCTTGTGTATTTGAGAATTCGAGTATACCGCCACATCTCATAGTTATTTCCAGGGTATATCATGGGGCAAATTGACCTGAGCTTCCAGCTATTCAGATTGACATACCGGAGACTCGAGTTTCGGTCGAAGAAGTCGGCTAGAGGGGTGAGCGGCTCTCGGCAATGAGATATGAAGCAACAAGGCCGACTGGAGATTTGGAGATTGCCTATTATTATGATTTCCTGATAGTAGCGAGGTTCTCGATTGATACAACCTTGAAAGTGCCACGTAGAGAGACAGTAACATTGACTCTCTACTCTCTACTCCGTACTCCGTACTCCGTCCATGGCCCTAATTCGAATGCGAACATGCCAAGATAATGTGGGGATGATGCCAAGGAACTAACGGTAATTTATGCTGGAGACACTGGCAGGGACCAGTACAAGTATGGTATTGTAAGGGGGACAGAAAGTTTGATAAAAACCTGCTTATAGCCCTGAGGGGGACTATAAAGCGGTCCTTCCAAGGTTCCAATGAGGCTGGACTTTTCTCCGTCCACAACTCCCTGTTGTGAGGTATGAATTGTTTTTGTTATTTCAGAGGGATACATGGGCCTATATATACAACAATAAGCCAAGTTGATTTCCAATCAACTTGGTCGTCTGTATAGACACTTCGGAGCTAATTCCGACGGTGCGGCTTGGTTCCTGATCTGCACCAGCCTCATATCACAACACTCCCCTCTAAACCACCGCAACATCCAAAGTCGACCCATCATGTCGCTACTTCGAAAGCCGATGAAGCAATGCCACTGGCTTCTAGGTTCCATTCGTAATATCTATTAATGGCTCCATTACTCTGAGCCCACCTGGGGCTACACCATCTACCGGACGACCTACACTCCCCAATCCAATGCCGCTTTCCCGCGTATGGTCGACCTCACCACGAAGTACATGAAAGACGGATTCTACAATTATTACGAATCTTCCCATCAGTTCAACTCCAGGGCAAATGAGTTCAACATCACTCCCTGGGATGAAATTTGGCCCAATTACCAGCCACGGGTCATTGAAGATGCTTCCCAGTTCGACGGAGCAACGATAGACCAGCTCCGCGAGCATTTCAGGACCGAGGCAACTGAGCGTGATGTGCTCGATGAGTTTCCTGGCTATCGCATGTTTATTGTCATTGACGAAGAATGTTTTCAAACGTTACAAAACGCTCCCCTTCCAGAGGACTCGAAATACGAAGAGAAGAGACGTCATTATGTGAAACTCGTCGAGGCGTTGGAGGTAGATCCATATGAGTCATTTCCAGGGTGGATGAAGTGTTCCCTGCCCTCGTTGTTCGAGGTGTGGTCGGATATGCAGGACGGGGCTTATATGAAGGACAGTAATTCGATGAGACCCAAAGGTACTGATGTTTTATAAATTTGTCATGTCATGGGGGACTTGAATACTATAGTAACTAGACCCAAGATTCAATAGCTGCATATTGTCGGTTATACGACCGAAATTGTTTATTGCATTGAACCGCTTAGGCAATCAACGACCCAAGATACGGTTGACACAATGTCTAAAAAATCACTATCGTCGTCCATCCTCTAAGTCTTTTATAACAGCCTGAGTTGCTTTGTCATCAAAGCTCATTGCCCTTCAAGCAAAATTTAAAAGACATCTTGTATGAACTATATACATATATCTATCAATTCACATGGTTACCTACTCAGCTTCAGTCTAGATCATCCGTGTCAATCTTCATATCCGACGCATCCGCGTTCAACTTATCCAGAGCCTCGATAGTAGGTGTGACATTTGATCCCGTCCTCACTGCCCATAGTCGTCTCATGTCAGCTATCTGGGTCGTGGCCCAGTTGGTACAGTAATATTCGAATTCAGTTATATCGCCGCACTTTTGCGACTTGATTCCCGGATAATAGATCCGGCAGTCGTGAGTACTGATTGGACCGACGCCAGGGGCCGCTTTTCAGACCGCTTCCTTGACCAGTAGGCGAATCTTACAGTACAGTAGTAAGACACCACTGGGTGTATTTTACACGAAATTGGCCGTACGATGCAAGAATGCGCCTTGCTATGTTCCCTCTTTCTGCCTGCCACAGCATTATTTCACGCTCTAGAGTTACATGTACACATGAGCTGATACGACATTCTCACCATTGGCCTGTCTAGTGCTCACTGCCTCCATACTGTTCCACCAACGGTTGGACACTTCGTTCCAAAACAATGACCAACGCATCCGAGGCAAGTGCTGAGCACTTTGTAGCCAAGTAAGTGCCTGAGATGTCTTTGGGAAGGAGTTATCTGACCACTTTATTTTGTAGTATCCTTCCCCTCTACCAAGGCCCTTCCGTGAAACTTCGAATACAGCCTAGCATCCAGGAATATCTAATTTCCAAAAGCCTTCTCTGCGCGGAATCGTCGGTCTTCTCGAAAATGTTCAACGGTGAATTTCTTGAGTCACAGCAGCAGACAGCCACTCTAGAAGAGACTGGGGACGATGTCTCGGTGCGTAGCCTTGAAGCACTCTTTCAATGGCTTTACCAACGCACTGTCAGATTTGGGATAGAAGACCCAGGAGAGCATATTTCGGCCGCCATGGAGCTCGCAAGGCTTGCAGACAAGTACGATATTGTTGGCTTGGAAACGACAGTGGCCGAATACATCAAGAACATCTTGAAACACAGCCCTAATCCACAGAACAGTGGGTGTTGGCGACATTTTGATACCAACACTTACTATCTCACACATGATCATATTGCCTCAGCAGCATTGTTGCCTCGAGAGCATCCAGTGCGAAGTGTTGTGGCTGCGGCATCCGTTGAAGGCTTCCTTCGAAGCGCAGAACCCAAGTTCAGCGAAGAGATTCACGCCTACCCTTCGTTCGGAGCTGACCTTCTCCAAGAGACTATGCTTGTCCTACATAGGGTGGAGCCCCTTCGGGCTGCCACTTTTGAGGACCCTATCAGCGGGGAAAGATCAGAGCTAAACTCGAACGTATTTTACTAGGAGTAAGCCGGTTGCATGGATGAAAGCTTTCCTCATCGAGGCGTTTTTGTATACAAGACAAGTAATGTTGACATCTAAGAAACGTGGCTCCTGGCAAAGTCAAGATGTGGAAAACCCAAAGTTAGCAAATATGTGGAGAGCCTGGGCCATCGTAGACCAGAGCCCTCCTGTATCAAAGTAGTCCATCATATTGTCGAGAAATATACATTTTCTGTGGGTGATAGAAGGATTGACTCCGGAGCCTTCATTTCCCCGTCAATCGCACCTTCTACGGACGTGTCTCTTGGGCTGCATTCCGTAGCCACAGAAGCATGTTGGATATTTTGCTAATATATCACGCATATCTTCTTAGCAATTCAAATCGTTGCAATTAGAATAAGTATGATAGGTAACGCGCGAATAGCCTTGTAGTACACCCGCCACAATGAATGCAGCGATGCGGGCTCCGCATTGCAAGATAATCCGCTCGAGGACTGGAAAATACCAAGGCTTGGCCGTTCATTTCATAAAAACCTCCCCTCTGTTCACCATGGTTGGTGAGTCGTGCAATTTACAGGAAGCGGACACCAGAGTCCTCGTGAGTGATGATGAGCAAAAAGTGCAGGCCTCGAAAGAGAGCGAGACGAGCGTTTACTACAGTACCACGCTTCTATTGATTGGGCATCGAAGTGGGCCAGCCAGTGGGCCACCTACGTAAATCATGGCTAGAGAGTGGCTAGCTGGCGATCTTGCCAGATCGCCTGATCTACGAAACAATTCCAAATGGTTCTATAGCATTACGGTAATATAACGGTAACTTATTGCTTATTGATAGTAAAACAGTCAATACGATGTCAGTTCTGCCAGAATCATTAGGAGGTAGGCCAGATCGGCCTAGCGCGTGTCGGAATTAGTTTCTCCGAATCAAGAAGTAAGAGTATGGAGGTATAGCTGGTTTCGAAAACTACTGTATTTGTTGTTCCAACATGCTGAAGCCGGTTTCGGAACCATTGATCCCACCAATCTTGGACATAGACTGCCTCATTTCCATCGGCGACCCACTGCTGGTCTACTAGGCCAAACTCCCGACGTACTTCATTTGAAGTTTCAACCATATGAGGACGTACTCGATCATCAGAGTATCTTAACATACCGAAAGAGATTCCCAGCGCATGCGGTCCCTCTCGCGGAAACGTACTCTGTAGACTGGTCTATAGTGAGAAAGGATCTTGCCGAACGATGACAAAGTAACAGCGCAATACACCAACATATAACATACGAACAGCTGAATTTCTCATCTCGTAGCAGGTATTGGCACATGGAGCACTAGATAAGAACAAACGAATCCAGACTAAAGTTCGAACGCTTCATATGGAAGGCTCAGAACAGGGAAGGTTCTAAGTGTCAAAGTAAAAACCAGGTAGACAGGACCGCATCGCCTTCGATCACGTGCCATTCTAGAAACCCTAATAATCGGCTCAAATTTCTTTAAAGTCCGCCAACGAGAGTGATCCGTACATTTTGGTGTAGCTGAGGTGAGATCAATTTGCAAATCGAGTCAAATTAATCTTCAGTCTTGGCGAATAATTAAATAAGGCCCCCGGAGAGAGAGACCATTCTCAAGTCAAAATGCCAGGCGAGTAGTAAAAGGATAGCCAAAGCACGAACAGTGGGTTTACTTGCCACATGGTGCGCATAGTTCTTCAGTAGATTGTTTTTGGCCGAGACTCTACGTTTGACCCAGGACCGGCAATGGTACTTTCTGAAGGCCTGGCAGGTGGAGACCAAGGATTGGAGGATCCTGGGCCATTTTGAGAGGCAAGAAAGTATAAGGTGCAGACAGCACATGTGGCTATTTATGAACAGGCTCACCCGCACGATGGTAATACATTTGTTGCGCCAAGGATGGGAGCGGAGGGCCTCGGTACCGTTCGGCACCGCCTCCATGCAACTTGTTAAGGGGATAGTGAAGAAGGCCGGTTGGGCTGCTCAGGAGGGATGCTGAGACTGGTATTGGAACAACTGCTTCGGACGTCATGTCAGGATACGTGGGACCACTAGTATAGGGTGTGAACAAACCGCCTGTGTGAGCGCTTCCTGGCACACCGCTAGTTTGAGAAGCCCCGGATCGGAAATTGGGCCTGCAGAAATGGGATGGTTGGGAGATTGCAATTTGGGAGTTGGGCTGGCAATTTGGGATCGGATTTTGTATGTAAGTGGGCTGGGGGTTGTTTGGGGGTGGGATATCGACGTCTCGTTCTTGAGACTGCGATGTGGTCTGCAGATCTGTGCGCGTTCCCAGTTGTGCAATGTTGGCGTCTGAAGTACTAATTGGGAGTGGTCGCTGGTACCCAACTCCTACCAGTGTTCCGGTGGACAGCCCCGATTTATTTGAACTTGCCAGTTCGTGCTCAGGGGTAAGTTGATTGGGGCGACCTCTTCCACCTGCAAAGGCTAATGAAAACGGTCAGTGTGAGAAGCAAAGACGCATAGACGAAGAAAAGTGAAGTATAAGGTCATGTGACACATATAGATCTGATACTCTTCAATGGGCCAAGTGACTATGGCGGACACTACACTAGAGGAGAGCTTACTCTGGGGCCCTTCTTCCTGTGACACATTTGGGCCATCTCTTTTCTGCCCGACACACTTTTCTTTTGATGCTCGCTGGCCTCCTTGCCCATTAGGTAGAGCGTCTCGCTCATTGGTCTCCGGCTGGGCAATTAAATTTGGATCAGTGGGATGAACGTTCCCGCCATTAATTGCTGTGAACCTGGATGGAGGTTTTGGCGTGATTTCAACTCGGTGGCGCCGATTGCCCAACGTGGGGGTATCTACGGCGCTGTCGGGTGTCGAACATACCATCTGTTCGGAAGCGGATTCGGAGGCAACGGCAGCCGGTGAACTTTGATCCACTGTTTCTTCGCTCTCATGCAATGGTGGAGCCATATCGCGATGAAATCTGTAACTGTTGCCTAGGATCTGCGGCTGAGTAAGGTGTCGCGATCTAGATCGCTCCAGCGGTGGGTGCTTGAGTGTAGTATTCTCATTGCTCGGTACTGCTGCAGTATGGGATGAATGCAAGCTGGGAGTGTCGGATCCAATGATGGCATTGGGTGATCGTGATGCCGGCATAGTATCGAGAACGGCCGGGCTAACCAAAGCTAGTTGACCTGAAGCGGGGCTTGAGGCTGCATTCTTATGGCGAGAACCTGCCTTTCTTCTTTTGCGGAAAGCTGTAACAATAGCAGAGGAACTTCGATAGTGGCCAAAATCTCGCAGAAACGCAGCCTCAAGACTATCCTCTGGTAGATGTTTTCGTTCCATGTACCACTCTGGTAAACGGTTCAGGTGCTCAACTTTCCATTTGCGATGAGAACGCACCGCCTGTGCTTGAGATCTCTCATTCAGACATCTTATAATCCATTCCTCGTCAATCGAAGGTCTTTCAGAGGCATCAATGGTTGGCTCATCCATTCCGCAGTTTTGAGGGTGATGCTCAGTCGAGTTACCAGTGGAGCTTGGTTCAGGAACTTGGAAGGGCGTTGGTGACCTGGGCACACTTTCTGTGTGGCTTTCATCATTGGAGCCCTCATTTTCGGAACCTCTAGTCAATGGATTTTCACATGATGAAAATTGCGGAGAAAGCCTCTCTGATGATTGGTTGCCATGTGCCGTGTCTGCCTGCTCCATGTGCATTGTACTGGACTCAGCACAATGGGAAAGCGTTTGGTCTAGCTCTTTGAGTGAGGTATCGCCTTCAGAGGGATGCCGGATTGGCGATTGGATAGGTTCTAATATCCGAGGGGGTTCTAAGGGAGAGCTTCGAGGCAAGCAAGTATCACCCATCTCTGATGTTGCGGCGAAAACATTGATTGGATTACCATTCCTTGGCTGACTCTCGCCCACCAGATCTGAGAAACCTGGATGGGCTTTAGGCGATTCTTCCGCCTGGTGGCTTCCACGAACTGGCGACTCATTTTGGCTTGTACCTGACTGAGATTCACGCTCCTGAGGTGCGCGCTGGCACCTTAACATTTGATTCGCAGTATCCTGTTCAGGTACTGCATGTAGATTGCTGGTTTCTGATTCAGGGTCAACCGGTTGAACACCATGAAGGGCGTAAATATCTCCATCCTCGCAGTCTTCAGAATCCAGATATGGAAGCAGGTTCGGGGCTAGACGCAAAGCGTGAACCTCGATGTTCGACCTCGAGAACAGTTGTTGGGTGGAATCCACTGATCCAGAGGGTTGAGCCGGTGGTGGGGAGGAGCGTGGTGTCGAAGACACAGGTCCTTTGCGCGAAGTCTTCTTATTGCGCTTCCTAAAAGGACTTTTTCCTGTTAAGAAATACACTTTTGCCTCAATAGCATGGAAAGTCCTTTTTTGTTTGAATATTCCGTAAAAATTGTGTGCAATCTCTTCCTGCGACTGATTCTTCCGTACTTGGTCTTCGAACCATAGAGGAAGCCGCTTCAATACTTCTGCAGGCCAAGCCTTGTTTTTGGAAACTGGTACATCCAAATTATTAGTACGTTTCTTCAACCTCTTCAGTTTCAATGCCATGGTTCCTATGTACACGACTTACAGTTCCGTGTTCCAACACCGCGTTTTGAAGCGCTGGCTTGCGCGTCTGTCTTTTGAGTCTCGATAGCCATTACATCTAGCGAATCAGCGTCATTCTGCATTGGTGTAAAGTTTGCTGGCTCTTCGGTTGATTCCAGAGAAAAGGGCGAGCCCGCCGATCTTCGACTTGGCTCCGGATTGCGGCGGAGAACTCGATCTCTTCTTAGTATCTCTTCAAGCACAGTGTTATTGGCTTTGATGACTGCGAGGTGATGTAAGCGAGTGAATAGGATAAATATAATGTTTGAGTGGGCTTACTTTCTGATGCAAGTTGATTCATCCGTGATGTCATTTCGGCTGTCAGCGCCAAGGTGTTTAGTTCTGTCTGTACGTCCTTTTCGTAGGACCATGGTTGAATCAGCTTCCGGGGTAATCCTGAAAGAACCATATTATGTTGAAAAGCAGACAACTGGACAATCACGCCCCGATCCCGCATATGGAAATGGTAGCTGCCATTCCCTTTGTATTCAGCCTGATAATCCCTTTCCTTGACAACGTCAAGCCAATTAATATTGGCACTGGCTTCGTCGTTCTGGAGCGGAAGCACACAAGGCTTCGGTGCTTCAAACATCCCTTCTATCGTCTTCACTAGGACGTCGCTTATGAGGGGAACGTTCAAGAACCCAGCAAAGCTCTCTCGCCCCGCCAGGGCCCTGAAATGTGACCGAGAGTGCTGAAGAACCAAAGACAGCATGTCTTGGAAAGACTTAAAATGCTCAGAATACACGCTTTTCATTTCTGGTAGACAGTTCAGTATGCAGTCATCTTCTCTAATGTTGCGGCCAGAGCCTTCAACAGTGACAGCGTTGGTAACCATCTGGAATGTGACTCGATCTGAGTAAAAATCAGTTGGAAACCTGTGGGCACATAGAAGAACAAATTACCGAAAACTGCCGTCTAATCGAGGACAAACATGGCAATGTGACAACGTTTCATGAAATGGTGACAGTGATGTCCGGATGCTACGCAGAGGCCTCGACAGCGCTAGTTATAAATCCATTCGTTGACATCACGTGTGTGGATACTTGGATAATTTATCATTTGCCCGCTAGAGTATATATTACCACTATATTAATTGGGGCGGTCTTTTTTTTTTTCCCGCTCCCTGGATCGTGTTTAAACAACAATAATGGCTGGTAGGTCATATTCCTGCGTGTCTAAAATGATGCCTTGGCCGGAGTAAAGTACACTTTTTGTGGGAAGCTCGAGTCCCGAATCTGACCCGTTTGAAGCAGAGTCCACTACTCGTACCTGCGTCCAAATTGTTATCAAAGTATAATTTTAGTGCGGGTGGTTTTCTTCCATAATCTCGCTTCCAATTCAGAGAAAGGAAGGGATGGGAATTACTGATTGGGCGGGGATTCGAGAATAGGTCGGCCCCACCTCCCGGTGTGCTTTCTGTTCAGACTAGAACGGGATAAAATACAGAGTCTAGCCAATGAGACTATACCGCCGCCAAGTGCGGTTGGGAAATCTGGGTTTTTACACGGATGCGGCTAGTGATGGGAGCGTTAGGTACAGACGCCGTAGATCAAAGCCCGTCATTACTCCCACCGTTCATGCTCACCAGAGCCGGATAATCCCGCAATCCTCTCAGTGTTGACTCCGCCTTGAAATAGTAAATCAAACAAGGTCAGTAATATCCCGAATATGCCCATGATACAGTAGTTTTCGAAATCAGTTATACCTCCATACTCTTACTTCTTGATTCGGAAATACTAATTCCGAGACGCGCTAAGGCTGGTTGGGCTCACCGTCTAGTAATTCTGGCAGAACTACTCTCGTATTGATTGTATTACTATGAGTGAGTCATCGTTATATTACTGTACCGTAATGTTATATCGCCTACTAGCCTCCCTCTAGCCATGGTAGGTGGGCCACTGCCCACTGGCTGGCCCACTTCGATACCCAGTCAATAGAAGCGTGATAGTAAACGCTCGTCTCGCTTTCTTACGAGGCCTGCCCTTTTCTCTCACCATCACTTATGGGGACTCTGGTGTCCGCTTCCTGTACATTACAATATTCACTAATCATGGTGAATACAAAATGAACAGCCAAGTTGGTATTTGCCAGTCCTTGAGCGGACTATCTTGCAAAGCGAAGCCCGTTCGCTGCATTGATTGTGGCGGGTTTACCAAAAGGCTATTCGCGCGTGACCTATTATACTTACTCTAGTTACGAACATTCTGCCTGCCTATAAGATATACGTGATATATTGTCAATGTATTCAACATGCTTCTGCGGCCACGGGATGCAGGTCAAGAGACATTGAGATTTGGTTGATTGAAAATGATAGCAAATGTTGCCGTTTGATGACCCCGTATATTTTTGTTACGAATATTGAAGTATAAAGAATAGTTGCGTACCGCAGATTTCAAGGGTTAATGAAAGTTGTTCACAATTGACAGTAATCCTACACGTACCAGGCAAAGGCCCGTCTTTTTCTTTGCTGGCAGGTGGTTCGTCTAATGCGCAGAATGTTCCTGATTTGGGGCTTGTCTTTGTTTAGGGAAAGAGTGCTTGCGTTGAACAAATGGTGGGGATCACCAAGCCAGATGACGAACATGATCCGATTAATAATTGATCGCTAGTTTAGATCTTAACCGCTCTGCTTAACCGCTCTGCTTAACTGACTGTTGGTCCTGTGCATTTAGTGGGGCATTGGTGAAATAAAAAAAATAAACCGCTTCTAAATTGCTGAACAGTCTTCAGATGCTACTTACTGTGGCACCGATTACATCGAGCGCGGGCTACTATCATGCTCGTGCGCTGTTCAACGGTTCATGGTGATTAATCCAAGAGCTTCTTGTGACTAACTAATAGTGGTCTTCCGCGTAACGACGTCAATGAACGTAAAAAGAACAAAGTCCGCGTCAAGCCTGTTTCTTCGGGAGAGACTGTACCCCACTTTTGTTTAAACCTGCCGCCTAGACAAAGTGTCTATATTTTGCGACCGATCAAACGCTTTCATAAATTCTTTGTATGGGCGTGGAGCCTCGGTGGAATTTGGCCAATGATATACATGATCATGAACTTCACTTTACGTGCGCAGACAATAAACAAATATTGGTGTTCAGACTATGTGTACGTGTATGAGACTGTTCACCGTTGCTGGAATAATCTCGTAAGTTGCCACTGGATAGGAACAGAATTTTTCGACTTGGTCTTGCTCCGCTTCTCGTTTACCTAGTTTTCCTCAATTCCTATTGTGACATACAACTGCGGGAGGGGCATACAAGGTCGACACAGAGAAATAACCACCGGCCTCACTGTATATCCATCCACCTTGGTCATGATCAGATCAAATTTCAACAGGTAGTCGTGTATTAATTTAAACATTGACGTCCTAGAAGTGAATTTGAACGTTATAATATTCAAGGACATCAAGCTTCAGAGTATTATTCTACCCCGAGTGGTTTCCTCTGTCGACGCGTACACAACATATCAATCCGCTATCTATGTATTGAGCACCTTGGCCATTTACTCAGAAATTGGCTAGCTGGACACTCTTTTATTTCTTGACACTGCCGAAAGCTTCAATACATTGTAGGTATTTTGTGCAGCAATTCCTCTGCTGACACTAGCTGACTTCGTTGTGTAATAGATGCATTCCGTACAAGGGGAGCTACAGCACCGGAACCACCGACTAAAGGCAAGATTTGTTATCCAAGGCATTCTTTGTTCTTTCAGTGGTACCATATCACAGCCACTTCCTGATTTCCATCACCCAGCTGTCTCTCTTACCTACGATTCCATCGCGGAGATGACTGGCAAACCATACTTCGAAGGGATTTTTGGTCTAAATGAGGTTCGAATTTCAATCTATAATGAGGTCATCATCACCGCACAACTCGATAGTCCCCTAGATGGCGCCACTCGAATTTCTGGGCGAGGTTCATGGGTACAAATATGACGAGTTTGCCGATGACGCGTATCTTGTTTCCAATGTGTCTCTTTTACCATAAATGTACCTTGCACAATATATTTCCTAGTTTCGAGAAGTCGGTTGTCACCTCTGTGTTTGTACCTCGTTCTTTCTGTGGATCCTTCAGGTCGATTTGAGACTCGTAAAGCTTTTACACAGGAGATCGACAAAAACTATAACATAGAGATTTTCTGCAAGCCCCTAAGGACCCCGCGCTCTCTGCTGGATGGTGGGCCGAATCCAAATACGGAAGGGTTCAAGTATAACCCCGCACTTCAGGCGGCGGCAGGTCGCGAGAGTGTAGAGCGGTGCAAATACTTCTGGGTCGAGGTGCTCAGACTGATGCCCAAGGAGGTTACTATGGTACCGAGTGCTCTTACCGAAGCCACTAGGTACGGAAACCTCGTGATAGTGAATTGGTTTATCAATGCTAAGTAAACAACATATGTCACGATGAAAAACAAAGTCCTAGCTACTGCATCCAGTGCCGGATATTAGTGGGCGCACAGCTAGATTGACAGCTCGTGGGAATCCAGCAAACTACTATTGGGGGTTCCAATGGAGGCGACGATGGCTAGTAGTCTGAACTCGCTTCTTGACTTGAATAAGCCGAGACGGTACTATAGGAGTGCGGAGCTGATTCACTCTAAGATTTTTATAGAAACCTGGGAATGAGCGAGGTCGAACTTAGTTGTTAACAAAGGAAGCCCCTACTAAACAGTATTTCTCCATTCCTGGTCACGAACAGTGGAATTGAACGCCATCAGCACAGACGCAGAACCTATCCATTAAGGTTTTCGGCTTTTGTAGGCTTGGTTCACTGTTCGGGCCACAGAGAAAGTAGAACAGCGTGCTAAGACCATCGTACGTAATGCGGAGAAGGCCACGAGCGACCTCATTCGTGATATAGGAGTATTAGAGACGCTTCTAGATCATCATATAATAATTCTATGACAATGGCAGAGCAGTGAAATGCTAAGTCAGCTAGAACCATTGATAGACGCAAGTCCCCCAACTCGTGCACCGCTTTATTGAATCTTGCGCAAATCCTGAACTTAAAGACTTCTTTTCAGATCTGTCGATTGTATCTGCCTTTAATTCTCTTGTGCCGCCAGAAGTCCTCCCGAGACAGAGTAGCTTATCGGTTTTTAGCTATGAAGACCTTCCAGGTCCCGGCTTTGCCTTCTGCATCCATAGAAGTCAGACCAATGACATATTTTTCCAGTAAACCTGTAACTGTCCTTCTGGGCTTTTTGCTTCACCTCTACATTCTCGGCGTCCTTACGATAGGATTCGATGGGGAACCACGAATCCTGCACTAATAAGGTAGTTCTTTATTCGTGTGCACGACAAGTGACTGTCTATGTAGCAATTCTATTGCTTCATCACTGAATACTTACTGCCCTCGATTTAACACCTCGGCTGCTGTATATGTAACCCCATATGTCCGATCACAACTAGTAACCGGCTTGGACTATTTGACAAGGTTAGCCTTCATTAAGGTAGTAAGCAGATCGGGACGCTTTACACTGCGTTTCTTTGTGGACATCTTCGAGGATTGATCGGAAACTGGGAAGGCCGGGAAATCTATATTCTTCACAATTTTATTAGGTAGCTTGAGCGAAATACCTGATCAGTTACTGCTCTGGGACTTAATCCGCCTTGGCCACTGTTGAATGTTGCACCAAGCTATCAAATGTTAGCAATTGGACGTACTCTAGCTTGGTTGACTGACCACTTGGAGGCTTATTGCGCACAAAATGAGTGTCTTCTCGACAATCTTCATCTTGGGTCCAATAAAATGAGTTTGCGGGAATAATTTTCCGACTAGGCCGACCGATGATAATTACAGAGCGGGTAGACACACCCTTTATATAGAGGCTACAAAGAGAGTTCAGTTGGGAGTAATTCCAAGACACGTGTTCCAATGTTTTCGTGAGACGAACATGAAAGGGAGTTGAATTTTCTGGGTGGTTGGGCTGCTGAAAATGACTGTTAGCAAGACTTGGAACTAAATACACTGCTGTATTACATGTCCCTCCTTTTCAGGCTTCCTCCTACCACCCTACAGTGGGGGTCTCACGTATACATGGAAGGGGAGAGCGTCTTGTAGATAATTAACCAATATTAAAAACTGCTAGAGACAACACTAGATACAATACGTAGCGCGAGGAAGCAAAAGAAAGACCTTCCTCGCATAATCAGCTGGAGAAGGATGTAAGGCGCGCAGGCATGGCGATTGCAGAGGCTATAAAAATACTGAAGAACCACCAGCTTCCAGAGCCCGAGAATATGATAAGATGATAGGCCATCATCATTGCATAGTCGCCGGTGAAAGAGTTGCTAGCATTTCGGAATCTGCTGAGTTTCCTGAGAATCGCCTTTCCCAGCACTCAAGACTGCACGCAGAAGACTCACTACGGGACGACCAGTCCATTTCGCAGACCTATGGGGAGCAAATGAAAGTCAAACAAATGAGGGACGTTGAATTAGCTTGTTGTTGCCATCCAGATAATTTATCGGATTCATTCAGTTATTTGAGCCACAAATTCTAATAGATTTACGTTTGAAGATAAATGCTCGTAGAGCTAGTATCTTCTATAACCTCCCACAATATTTTCCACAAACAAATATGGATCGAGCGGCGAAGCAGGTACATGTACCATCGGCCAGATGTTGGGCGTCCTTTTTGCATTAAGAGAACCAGGCGTTCCTTGGTTGCGAGGCCGGATGGACAAGCGAAAATGGGATTTTTCCATATCCTGGGTCGCGATAACATCCTGCACAAGCTTACGGAATTGGGGTAGGCTTCCTAGCATTGAGTCTCCTCGCGCGAGAAAAAATGGGTATACCTCTAACATCCCATCGCCCTCGTTACTCAAGATCCAGAGCCGGATCTCTGCGCAATCTAGCTTCTCCAAAAGGTGGAAAGTAGACAAGTAGATGAAGACATCCTCGGTACAGGTGGACAGTGACAATAGGTCGGGGCCCTTCCATTCTTGGGCGCATGCGCTGTCATAGCTGGGGTAAAAATAGCACTCGATACTCGAGTGACGGCCCATTCTTCCTCCGGTTGGCATTGGGAAGAGAGATTGGTAACTTAGACAAAGGCCCTCATTGCCAGTGGCAAGGAAAGGTGGTGGTGCAAGCACCTCTCTGAGCCCGGTGAATGCTGCTTCAGTATCCAAATCCGAATGGTAACCTGGAAGAATATAGTAAGCGTTGGGAACCGACCCTTATGTATTTCAAAGGCCGCACCTACCGTTCCTTGAAGGTTGATCCATCGTCCCAGTAGTGTTGTATGTGCCTCAATCGGTAAAAAAGCAGGAGTGTGTGCAGGCTCGATCTATTTGACATGTCTTCTAAACCAAATATATATACCTTCCCGAGTATGATGGATTGAAGGTGTTATTTTTTTGGCCTTCAAGGCTAACTGAGAAATCCATGTGCATCGGGTATGTAACTCAAACGGAGTGCGTCACACATTAAACGAGGTCTGGCCAGAGCGTCTAAAAATAAACTTATTATCGAAGTAGGCGCGGATGAGTTAGCGTTCAAGCATGATTGCCCTATCACGTACAAAATTCCCCTATCTCTTCTTGGAATTACACCTGCCTCACGTGGTCGGTGATTTTAGCACCCAAAATACGTTATGACCGGTTTGACATCTCGTAGTAATAACGGCATCAATGATGATCTTCGAGCATTTTGAACGTTTTGCGTTTCCGACCTGTGTAAGAACACTGGCATTTCCGGTTGGGTAATGCCACTACCCAGTTTCAAATAATCTCTAAGACCTACTCTGCTTGGGTAATACAGATTCTCACTTTCATTTGCCTTGCTAATCTGTCGTCTGATTTTTTGGGGTTCTAATATAGCCCTTTCTCATTCAATACTTTCTCAAGGTATATTTTATTTATATAGTCAGTTTACCCCGGCGCCGACGTCGTTTAGCAGCCATCAGATCGGCATTCACTTATTTCTATTTTTTTGAAACTACAACCACCTGCTATTCAATATTTGCGATACATCATGGATCACATCATTGTTCAACATTACAATGACAGCAAATGGGTGGAAATTCCGTCGAGCGCTGCAACCCCCAAACTCGAAGCTGCACTCCGCAATGAAGATGCGCCGGATGATCAAGATGATTGGAAATGGGACGTCGATCCAAACAATCCCTACAACTGGCCGAAAAAGTGGAAGGTTCAACAGGTGCTGATGGTTGCCTCAGCGGCATTCACAACGTGGGCCAAAATTTCCCTTTGGTGTGCTAGCCATTCAGACTGACGAAACATCTAGCTCGCTTGGCGTGTCTATTTTGTCGCCAGCTCATTCGGAGTTTATGAAAGAGTTTGGGGTCAACAGTACAGTCGCCATTCTACCTATGTCGCTTTACGTGTTCGCCCTGGCGCTAGGTCCAGTACTGGGAGGACCGCTGTCTGAGACAATTGGAAGATATCCTGTTTATATCGGCTCTATATTGCTTGGAAGTATATTCACGCTAGGCGTTGGGCTCAGTCACACATTTACAGCGGTTTGTGCCTTGCGGTTTCTCTCTGGCCTTTTTTTCGCACCTCCGTTGGCCATAGCTGCAGGAACCATCAATGAAACGTTCAAGCCCTCCTCTCGAGCTATCCCGTCCATTATATTTATCCTGACACCTTTCCTTGGTCCTGGTCTTGGGTAAAGCCCCATATCCCCGTATCACAATACTGACAGACTTACTGACGTATGCAGGCCTGTCATTGGTAGCTTTTTGGTCAATCGCAAGGGCTGGCGCTGGACTCAGTGGACAATGCTGCTTATAGCCATGTGTGCCATTATCACTACGTTCATCGCTCGAGAGACGTTTCATCCAGTGATCAAGCGCCGGCGCTTCAAGAACCTTGGCTTATCCTCGCCCTCACCACCATTTTCTTCCAAGCTAAGGGATTTCACAACTGTCGCTCTTCTCCGCCCAGCTCAGATGATTCTTACTGAGCCCATAGTAGCTTTAACCTGCCTCTATGTGGCCTGTGAATTTGCAACACTTTTCTCGTTCTTTGCTGCTTTCCCCCTTGTCTTTCGGGACATTTATGGGTTTGGAATGGAGGCATCTGGTCTTGTGTTTCTCTCCATAGTCATCGGATGCTTGCTTGGTGCCATCACTGTGCTGTTATGTGACATATTGCTTTATCGCCGAAAGGCGGCAAGCTATCGAGAGCGACAGGTACCACCTGAGTTTCGTCTCTACCCATCATTAATTGGCAGTATTGGGCTACCCATTAGCCTCTTCTGGTTTGGCTGGACATCCAGAGCTGAAATTCCATGGGCAAGTCCGGTGGCTGCAATTACGCTATTTGCTTGGGGAAATATCTGCGTCTTCGTTAGTACCGCTCAGTATATTGTCGACACCTACCAAGGCTCGACGGTGGCAAGCGCGATGAGTGCAAATAGTCTGGCTCGGTATGGTCTTGCAGCTGCTTTCCCTCTTTTCACTGTTCAGAGTGAGTATCCCCAATAGTCCTGCTTGACAACACTTACTGACTTTCAGAGTAGTGTATACGAAACTTGGGATTGCATGGGCCTCGAGTTTGCTCGGATTTATCGCTGTCCTACTGTTGCCTATTCCTTGGGCCTTTTTTATTGGAGGTAAACGTTTGAGAGCGCGAAACCACCAATTATCAGAAGTTGAAGAGCCCGGAACAGAGTCAATTTGACACTATGTTTCTTTGATGCTGTACATATTGCGTCTTCTCATGGGTGGGAGCTGTATTGGAAATCCTGTAGCAATATAGTGGAATAAATATGAAACAATTCCGTGTAGAGCGATATTGGATTTGTGCTTTCCTGGCTTGATAAGTTCCAGCAAGGATGTACCCCCAGCTGAAGGAAGATTTGAATGTTTTTCTTTTACTTGTTGACTTTATGAATAGTGATTTGATTATCATTCCAATATATCTAAACTGCTGAGGTCGATGTGATTATAAGATTAAGCTCTCAATCTATCCTTTTTTCCGGCATGGACAGGCACACAATCTATGTTCCTAGTTCCAGTGACATTTTTTTATTCTTCACTAGAGGAGCAAGTGGGTGTACGCCTAGCGATGATAAAATGGTTGTATTAAGATGCCTAGTCTGCCGCAACTTGAAAGGCTTTGAATTCTATCGAAGTTGTCTATTACTAGACATACATGGCAAGAATGGCGCTTTGCGCTTCAGCTTCTCATCAACAATATCAATATCCACCCAGCTCTCCTGGACTCTCTCAGAAAGGCCCAAAGCCGCTGTCAGAAAGCTCTTAAGGGATTGACTAAAGCCGAGGAAATCTTTGCTCTGGGGCACATAATGACCGCCAAAGAATTCATAGAACCATGGGGAAAAGCAACACCGTGCAAGGTTCCGCGTTTGGGTGGGAGAAACAGTTGCATCTAACTCGCCAACGGCGTGGAACATGGGAGTGATGATTTTTGGGAAATAAAAGGCTTCATAGCTCTTGTTCTTTAATTTGAAGCCACTGAGACATATTGCGAATCGTAATTGCGGATGGCGCCTCTGAGCAAGACCAGTCAGACGTGGGATTCTATCCAGGTAATAATGCTCGGACAACTTCAATTACCTTCCATGAAACACCACAAATCGGAGTTCTCTTCTCCAGGATCGACGCAACGATCGCAGTCATGGCGGCACCCGAGGAAAATCCCACTATGCCAATAAAAGGACCATCTTGGTCAAGGGCATCAAGGATGTGCTCAATGGATTTCTCCAAACCATTGATTTTATCATTTTCTGGTTCACCATAGCCCCACACTCTTTGGTCTTTAAGATCGCTGTCGTCCGGGTAGGCTGACAACACACCGGACAGATAATGGAACTCAAAGTCCATCTCATTTGACAGTGTGCGTAAGACATTTCGGACATACCGAGTCTTCGGTTTGAAGATGTCTGCGGACTGGCCATGTCCTAATAGTTTGTTAGCTTATAAATGCTGGTGTATCAGAGATAGTGTACCGTGAAGCATTAGGACTTTGTAGATTTTGGTAGACATTGCGAAACTGGGGGAGCTGAAAAAAAATGCATGGAACGGCTTGCAGGGGGTTGGTTAATCTTGTATGTTGCGGCTGTACGTTTTTATATATTCACACCCTCGCCAGTCTACTTGTTCTTCATAAAAGCTCAGATGATAAATGGAATGAGTGTGCCACTTATCTCAATGTAGCCCGGTAGTTGAACATCGCACCATATCGGTTATTTTGTTTTGCACGTCGCGATCAAGAGCGCTCCAGCACTGCACCCAACCAAACCGAAATGAAGCTAGGCTTAAGTCTGTTCAATATGTCGTCTAGCCGTCATCTCCAACAAATTAATTAGTCAAGCAGTTGCATTCAGAACTCCATTCCATTAGACATATCGAAACGCTAATGATCAATTCTGCAACTTTGGGTCCGTGATGATTCCTAGACTAATCGGAAGACCCTAACTAGAAAGGTATTCATGGCTTTGTCAACCGTTGTCTCCGCCAAAAGCCTATCATTCGGCCGCGTGGGAGATCGAATAGACGCTTTCTTTGGATGGTGGTGCACTGTCACGCGCCATTCATATCCACTAGTAGTTATAACTAGTAGATTAATACCTTTGTACCACTTGTACTACGAAAAACATTATGCGAGCGAGGGAAAGCGTGACGATGAAGTGGATGCCGTTCAACCCCACGAATTATATGAACAATCTGTCCTGGGCTTTATGCTAGATCACTTAGTTGTAAGATTCTTCGACTTTGAGTGTCGCAAGTTGAAGGGCTTGAGGGGCAGAATATCTCCGCTAGAAAGTGTGTCTCTCCTCAATAGCATATTGTGTCAAGCATACCTTACGAATACTGCATGAGACCGGAAGAATGGATGCTCCGAATACTCGGCATTAGTCATGGAGAAATAGCATGAATAGAGACAACTAGGGGTAATTGAAATACGGAGTCATTGATATCTCCAATGGGTTGGGTACTGTACAAAAATTGACATATTGGACTCGCATCCTGAACAGCATCGAAAGCCTTGTCCTTATAGTAGCTTAGTAAGGTCTGGTCAAGTAAATGCCTCACGTAGGTTATACTGAGCGGAATCGCTCGTCTTGTCTGTTTCCTTACCCTTCGGACTGTAGTGTTCGTCCTCTGAAGTTAGCCTAGGGTTGCTACAAAGCGTAACTGAAGCCACTTATTGAACGGGGTGGTGGGAGTATATCTCATTTTTGACCAGAGAATCGTTGTTATAGTCGAATCGAGTTCGAGTTGGAGATGAATGTCGGAACAACGCATCGTAAGGTATACTTATCCATAAATGTTTACTACGGACGTTGTAGAAGACCAGTATAACTTTCCAGTGTCATCGCTCGAATGATTGCCGGATGTTCTTGATTCTGGTGGAAAACTTGATTCTGGTTTTTCCACCAGTCAACCCGGTTCTAATGTTTAGTCTGGATCCATGTTTCGGTCGACTTTGGATTTCGAATCGGCCCGAAGAGTCATTTACCCCAAGGAGATATTATGGAGCCATTATATGGGCGAACCATGGAAATGCTTCGTATGTGGGCCCCTCGGG
This sequence comes from Penicillium desertorum, assembly GCA_028827375.1. NCBI lineage: Eukaryota > Fungi > Ascomycota > Eurotiomycetes > Eurotiales > Aspergillaceae > Penicillium > Penicillium desertorum. Next base: position 184,341 of record JAPWDO010000010.1, on the reverse strand, counting down.
GTTTGGAAGCGGCCCACTCTAGGCATATCTGTAATTACCGTACTAAAGCCATTTCTTACCCCTGGCGATCATTCAACCCAATCTGGTTGCATGCATGATTAGTGCCCAGTCTACTCAATACGCTAAGTTAGTTGAGGATCTAGACAGAGAAAGAAAATCGTGGCTGCCCAAGCTCGAGTCCGGCTTCAAAAATTACCGGACATCCTGGAGTAAACATCCACCCTGAAGATGACCTCCGTAACCCGTCCCACGTGATTTGAGCAAGTTACAGGAACTATGGAGGTATGAGACCGAGGTGGAGCTACATCGGATACCAAGGTCAACCTCCGTTGTAACTCGAGGGCAGGACTCATTAGGAAATGGAGCGGTCTATGGCTACTAGTATGTGAAATGTTTGAGTTGATATACTTGAATACTTTGAAGGCAGGTTCTTTCGAGCACAACAACATGAAAGCAGAGTAGGTAAACCAGAAATTGTCCTTCCCGATCACAGGACGCAATCTGCCCATTTCCTCTCGTTTTATAACCAAGCCTGACCGACCTAAGCACAACTTACAGTAGAAACAGAGACCAAGGTGGAAACAATCAATCGTGAAGGGTGAAAACAGCTTCGCTAACAAGCACAATAGTTTCCCATGGCCCTAAAGCACAGGTCAGTGGCAGACAGGAAACAGATGCAAGCCATGCACATTTCCAGGGCCAGTTCTCTTCCAGCGTCATCAGATCACTTATTACCCGACCTTCTTCCTCCTAAGATGACCAGAATTAGTGACCCTTCCCCAGAGCGAAGCACGAAGCCCCATGTTAGATTTGGGAATGGGAGAAGCAAGGGAAGAAAGCAATCAAGCTTTACCCTATATGTCTATTCATATACAAAGCTATTGCGGATACCCATCCACAAAGGAACATTTCCATTACCTCCACAAGGCCACCACGTCCATTTATATGCCCAACTTTCCTCTTCCTGTAAGACACTTTTTGTCTCCCGTCTGTGATATGCGAATGCGGCGGATCATCCTCCAAAGCTGTGAAACAAAGGCTGGTTGTTCACGCCGCCGAAAGAACGGTTTGGGGCTAATATAGACTAGATAAGGAGTCAGGAATTGGCAATGCAATGTTAAACAGGCTTCGGTGACCTACCCGGGGCAGCATGATGTGCTGGATATGGGGGGTCGTAGTCATCTTTTTTCTGCGAGGCCACTGAGGCTCGTGGGCGTGCGTTTTCGAATTGCTGCCCTTGCTGTAGTAGTCGACGAGCCCAAGGGCCCGAGACCTTAAGCTTGTGGACAGGGGGGCGAGGAGGGAAGCCCTCCGGAAGCTTCTGACGCCGGTACCGAGCCCTACGGGTCATCGTGCGGGTACGTGTAGGCATTCTGTCAGAGATTGGACGCCGTCTTCTAATCCCTTTCCGAAGCTGGTTGTATTTGCCTCGCAGCGATTCGAATGATCTGCCTTTATTGTGTTGCTTGGAATATTCCTCGGCTCTTCTTTCCCAAGACATCCAGAGGTGCTCAGATATCCATTGCTCGAGGTTGTTTTCCTCGGATGCAGTCCAAGGAATATAGCTACCCTTCGGCATTGTGGTGATTGGTTGAAGTGCAATAGCTAAAGAACGGATGTCAAGGTAAGCTAGGAAATCAGTTAGGGCAAACACTGGAAGACAGAAGGTGAAGAACGATGGACGGCATTATTTTAACTGCTGTATACCCAAACCCGCCATTCCTACTTTGAACAAGTGTCTTTTCTTGGGACGGATAGTCCTTGTTAAATGTTACCCGAAAGTGGAAACTTTCATACAATTTGCCCGGATATGTTGGATGGGTATATGATTAATACGACCTCAGGTTTTGTGGTTTGTTATTGGTTTTTTTTTTTCCCCTAAACCAGGATGGTCAAATGATGATAGTATAGTTGTGAGTGGGCAATTTGCTTCATACCCGCCTGGATTACTCTAGTGGGGGTGGTCATAATGAGGTTCGACTAGGGTTGTAAAAAGATCATAATTGAGAGAGTTTTGGTCATATTACAGACTTACACGACGCTCAGCAAACTAACTTTTACCATGTCTTCTTGTTTGCCGGCCCTCCGATTCCTCGGGACGGAACGGCTCGTTTACGTCTCTGGTCCTTGGTCAAGTTCAGCTGAATCAACAAAATGCTCGTCTTGAACAAAGAGTAGACCGCCCGACTTGTGTGCCTACATTCCCTGGGATGATAGCTATTCACTGATACCGCCCACTGCAAATATGAGACAGGAAGAGCTTCTTGCTGGGCCTATTGGTTCTCTCTAAAGTCCCCCAAAGTAGTATCAAAGCTCTCTATTAGACCCCCAATTAAGCACTCTTTGTTAGTCTAGACCCGGCGTCGCAGGACTATCCAACCAATGATTTGTATATCCGTAGGCCCGTATGCTGTGTTTCTGAAAGCCAAGCCTGCGAATCCGAATTGCGCAGGGTGTATAGCTCCAGCCCTTACATTGGTTCAAGCTCTGCATCGTTGTCTCCATCCGGGCTATAAATCAAGTCCGACCTCCATCGCTGGTGGGAGGGACTAGCCATAAATTCCTTTCCCGTACCTTCCAATATTTCACCACTCACTTTTCCCACAAGGCCAAGATCCTTCATCTATGGGTATCTTGCAAAATCCTGGTTCCCGTGAGAACCCAGGTCGGTTCTCCAGCCAACTGCGGGATGCTCTTGCCTCCAAACTTCACAAGCCTTTCGACCTCTGGAGCATTCCCGAATCAGTTGCAATCCAAGAGGAAGACTGTCCTTACGACATGGAAACGCAGTCCTATGCGGGAGAAAGCCATGTCCCGATGGATGAAGACACAGGAGATGGAGCTGAGGGTGATTGGGCTATGGAGACCCAAAGCGTGGCAGACGATGGTCCAGAAGCGGTGCATTCTGGAGAAGCTGATGCTCCCGTATCAATTGGCAAGTGTGTGAGGTGTTTGAAGGAGTATGGCTATCTGCTTCTACATACTAGAGTTACCAGTGAGGCTAATGTCTTTCTAGTCTAGACCGCCGAGCTCGGTGAGTGCACGCCTCGCAAGAAAGCTTGAGACTTGCTCCAATATGGATATGCTAATGGAGATTTCCAGATACGTGGAAATACAGCTCGATGAACAAAATCGCTGGAACGACGAAATTGTACGAGGCATGGAGACCATCCAGGGAGCGTTCCAGGAAATCTCGGCGCTCAAAGAAGAAGTGTCTATGTTGAAAGACCAACTGAACTCTCTATCCAAAGATAGCCCAGGCACTGGGCGAAGACCCGGACGCCCCCCCCAGGCGTGCGGCGGAATAAGGGAAGGGAAAGCGAGGAACGAGGTAGGAGTACCCGCAAAGTTCGTACTTGCAGCAAGATGCCTAGCAATAAAGCGATATCAATCATTTCCACGTATTGACACTTATAACCCCTAGTAGAGTTTCATGATCTACCAGCATCCGTCCGGACCGGGCCTGAGGTCTACGCTGCTAGGGAGTATTGCAACTCGAGAATCAGCTGATACGAAGCGCCACTGAGCTTCACAGCCCAATCTAGAATCGGTAACGTGTGTGGAAACGGTGATAACTGGACCGGGGAGAGGTGGAATCAAACGGCCCGCCTACCTAGATCGGAGGATTATTACGCGTGCACCGTCCGCATGTCTTTACCGCTTTTGTATTTACCCATAGCAAAATAGGCCAAGCGAGATGCCAATCGCAAAATCAGAAACGACAGGGATCTAGCAAAGCCATTTCTTCCCAAATCACCACTATTACAAATCATGTCGATCCTCGCGCTAGCGCGTTTAACGAACCGTTCGTCGCAAGAGGAACTACCGCCGGGGAGATACTGCATTGTTCCCGGCGCAATGCGAATATTACACCAATAAGAGGGGGAAACGATTCGAAAACAACGTATCCATCGACGGTCTCGGCTTGCCCGGTCCGGCCGGTACGACTTTCCTTTTTATCTCCCCCTGCAATAGTATCGTGCTGGTATTGGTATGTCGGCATTTTAATGGGTCTCGGACGGGAGCATCTCACAGTGATCGCTGAGACTATACTACCGACAGATTTTATACTCGGTGAGCCCCCTGTCCTGCTACATATGTCTTCGTGCGTGCTATACCGAGCTTATATGTTCTATCCCAAGGAAAATTAGTTTCTTTTAGGTCTGTGAACCGCCAGCATACGGCAGCGCAAAGCGTCCGCTAGATATGGAGACCCTAAGCTCCGCTTGTCGTAGAAAACCCGCCCGTGACCGGTGCTGTGCCGTCCCTCCTCCCCACCCCGGGAAAGGTGGTTGATATTGGAAAGCAGAGTTGCGGGCTTGTACTTCTCTTACAACGCTAATACTAAGGCATATATCAAGGTTCACTTGTGAAATCTCGGCTAAGTCCGGCGGCCGCTTTCGTAAGTTTGCCCCATCTAGTCGATATGCCAGTCTATGCGACTGTGCTGAGCATCATAGACGATTGATAGCTGCCAAAAATCTAGAACATTAGCTAGCCCCCGATACGGATGATCCCCGCCGATCTTTTTCCGTGATGTTAATCTCGCTCCGTAAGGCGAAATGCTATCATTTGTGCTCCCTGTAGAAACTGAAGATAAAGTAGGAGACGATAAAAGTTATCAAGTATATGTCAAGAATTCCAAAAGGAAGGACAACGCCTCGCACCACGAGGCGTTGGAACTTGGGAGGTGCAATACAACGAGTTCCCCAGTCACCCGTCTCCTTTTTAATATCTCTTTTGTCCTTTATTTTCTATTTTCTTATTGGACAAATTAATAAATTCCCAGCCAATCGGCAAGCGTAGACCAACAGATTTACGGAGCTCGCCCCATGCCGTGTGCCATACCCGTTTTGTATTGTGGGGAACTGCCCCTAGGCAGATGAGTTGGGGTTGTTTTTTTTCTTTCCCTCCAACAGTTCAAGCTTCGTCGCTAAGCAATCCTCCCTACTCCCAGATCTAAGGAACAATTTCGCTTGATCACTAAGGTTCTATCTTTTCTGTGAGAGGGAAACGAGTCCATCAAGATGAATTTTCAGAGTCAGGTACAAGTGGAGAGTACAGCGCGGCTAATTTCCGCGGATGAGACCGTGGCTAGGGCGATCAATTCAAACTCTGGCTTCGATAGGCTGATCAGCCACCGGCCCGCATCCTTCCGGGGCCCCGGAAGTAAAATCTTGCGATTTGGATTAGGTGTCTGGCAGAAATAAATTCCACATGTGACATTAACGGGGGTTATTTCCCAAATTTCCTTATGGCTATAGTGGAGGTCCGGGCTTAATCGGTCTATAGCTAGATCATCGTCGATTTTGTGTCTAGTGGTTTCGTAGGACTTGCTGCAGAAGACATACACCCCGCGACCTGCTTATACAATATCCGAGACCCTAACCTTTTGTTTTCCTTTTTCCTATATCCTTCCTCACTCATTTGCTGACCCGAGATAGCGATATGAAGACCCCGCCAATTTTGTAGGTTTTCTTTCGCCGGTCATATAAGCATAGATCCATGGGAGCACAACCACTCCTGTTCAATTTCCCTAGGCGGATAACTCTTACCGGTCGGGGCGCCCGATTGGATAAGATTTAGGCAAAAGTACTCGGGACAAGAACCCGATCTCCTTGAATAGGAAGCCCAAACTCTTTCAGGCAAGTCGGGCTTCGTGAAAACGTCCCCATTCGCCGATATAGGTGTGGGGGGAGGGAAAAAGGAACCGAACTATTATTGGTAATGCAATCACAAACTCTAAGCGAGCGCTCCGCGGGAAAACACTAAATGATATGCGGCCCGCCGCGTGCACGCAGGATGAGACGCGGGAGATGCCGGCATAACGGTGAGATCGATCAAGCACGGGCTTGGTTTTCTTTACATTCTAGCTTTGTTCTGTTGCATTGACCTCAACGGTTGCCCCTCAGAAGCTCCGACATCTTCATTACGAGATATTGATATAAGTGACGCTCTATCGTGATCGGCTCTCAGGCCCCCATCTCGCAAGTGTACCGTGAAAGTAATGGATGAATGCCTGGTGTGTTTTCTCAACCCCTGAAAACCTTGTGGCCAGCCTCTAATATATGGGTCTAGGTGATTCTTCGACCCAATTAGAGAGAGGTAAAATATCCTCTAAGCCGTATCTGGGGGAGGTCCGAGCACAGAAAATTAATGTATGTCATCAGGAGACTGTCGCACCAATGGGGCCGCAATACTCCCATGCCTGGTTAGATCCAGCTGGACGGAGATCGACAGCCAATCGGAGACATACGACGAAGTACAAGATTATCATCAAAGTAGTATTTCGTTCGCCGTTTTCTTAGATATGGTTCTTTGTGATTAGCGTCCAGCCAGCGGTCTCGGCCGCAGAGATTTCAGAAGATCGGCCTAGTAGACTCTCAGTCTCCGGTGCCTAAAGGCCGCCTCGCAGCGCTAGGTGGTTTGTACACTGGAAAGCCGATCTACGTAATGGACAGAACTTGTACTTAGGATTCAATGTTGACCAACTATATGACAAGATCTCTAGAGCATGCCCCCACTCCGCGTATCATTCAGCAACCATGATGCTGCTCAGGGCAGATGCGCATATGGATCGATGTGGGGAATTGTGGGCAGGCTGGACGAAGAGTATCCCTGAAGGGGTTGTGCCGGGATGTCTGAAGGGCCAAGCAGATAGTTGGCATCTTGGTCTTGCCAGGTTTGAGCCGCATTGGGTGAAGGTAAGAGAGTGGAAAAGTATACATGGTCGCTCTCGTTCATCTTGGCCGTGATCTGGTCGGCCAGGGAGGTCTGAAGTTCCTTCAAGGCCTGTTTGTATTCGTCCCGTGGCATTTGGTCAAGCGAGGTCGCTGTCTTCAGGCTATCTTCCAATGTACGATTTTCACCCTTCAACCGACGACACTCCTCCGCATATTTCTGCTTTTCCGAGGCGAGCTGCCGAACTTGCGCGGACAACTGGGCTTTTTCCGCGACAAGTTGCTGACAGTTTTCGTTCAGCCTGGCAGTGCGGTTCTGATGGTCCTCTTCGGCTGCTTCAAGCCACTTGATACAATCATCATGGTTGTCCGACTGGGAAGCATGTGCCCGCTTTGTATCAGATGAGCATGTTAGTAAACCGCCATCCTTAGGAAAGACTATGCGATTGACATACCAATGCTCGCTGGGGCTGGACTTCGCGTGGGGTGCGGTTGGATTCAACATTGTTGGCACTCGACGGCGAAGGTCGCACGCGGGTAGCAGACGCTCCAGCCCCTGCTGGCTTCCTAGCAGGTCTGGTGGGAGGTTGCACAGCAGGATTAGGATTACGCGATGCAGTTGGGATTTTCGGCATAATGAGCGATGACTTGGCGGATATCGCAAACCAAAATTCCGCACTGAACAAAGCAAACGAAGAAGACCAAGATTAGGTGGATGTCGGGTCGCTTGGGGTGGGCAAAAGAGGACTCAAATATATAGGTATTCGCGATAATAACCAGGTCACATACACTCCTTGTTGTCGCCGCGTTTAATCACACCCCTAGCGCCTCGGCTTTATGCCTGACCGGATAAAGAAAAGCGTCAAATCCACTGATCCACAATAAGAGGTGGAGGCAGTAAAGCACATGCCCAACTCAACCGCTCTGTGTAAAATATGGAGGACACTCTACCATGGCTGTGTCCCAAGCGATGGGAATGACTTGTCAAGACACTCATCTTTATGCTAACCGCATCGGCGAGGGATTGCGAATAATCGATTCAAAATGAGGAGAATAAACATCATCTGCCTTGGAGGGTATCTTGTGGTATCCTAGTGAGCATGTTTATTTGGCCCAAGGGTTTAAGATACAAGAAAACGATTTGTGTTCCCGTGTTGAGAAATCTCCACAGGTATAAGACAGAGAATCAACGACAAATGCATTCTCGGCCAATGGTGAAAGAGAGGGGGCAGGAGGTGAAACACGAACGGATCCTTCCACCAAGGCTACCTTAATCAGTGCGGTATTCTAGCTGGCATATCTATAGAGACAGGACTTTAGGTGCTAGCACCCCTTGTTATGGGAGCTAAGTCGCTAAAGATGTCCAGAAGGGGAAGTTGCAGGGATGGCGACGGGATAATCAAGCTAGAGCTTCGAAATGGTGAGCGACATTCATCAAAGAGCGCACTTCTACAGTCACACACCCTCTATCTCCACAACTTGACCATTTGCATACCGTGCTCTAGCGCTAGTTTCTGGGTGTCAATAGATGTATGGCCAACCCACCCGCTACCCATTTGTCCTAGCTGTCATCATAACTCTGGAGGATTCAGCGGCTCGTAAAACCATGCGAACATATTATCGGTCATGAGCAACACAACAATTAAGTGTCTCTGTCGATCAATACTCTGGAGGTCTGGAGGTCCGGAGGTCCATCTCCGATCCACCAACGGTCGGAGGCGGATCTGCATATTGCGTGCGCTATTGAATTTCCGCCCCGCTTGTACCCCGATGGAATTAATTACGGACTCGAATTGCTACCAGCCCGCTAGATACAATTAGTCGCTAAAGTATTTCATTGTATCGAGGCTCATCGCTCAGCGGAGAGGAGAAGAAAGCTGTTAGATTGCATGACTGGCGGCCTCTGGGTCCGCAGGCGGGAGGGATAGAATGCGCGAACCACGACGCACGAGGTAAAGGTCCGAGCTCTGACATCCGACTCACCATCTACAATTTAGGTTTGCTGCCGGCAACGGCAGTGGATCTGACCTCTCGCGGTTGTTGTGGTCGGCTCAGAGTCAGGATCCTAAACACGGCTATCGATTGATCCGGTTCCCCGGTCAGCCACTGGTCACTCCGTGAGGCACTATGGAACTCACATACACTCGCACCACTCGGCCATCCCAAATATTGATAGGCCCCGAATCTCGCGGAAGGTCGGAATGACTGAGCTCGGCACGTGCCTAACCCCATCAATGGGCTTTCGCACTCCTCGCCGGAGCTCGGACTTCTTCCCCCATCCTCCGTGTGCTTCACTCGATACAAGCGCATGCCTACCAGCAATGGCCCGTCCCAGCCCATATTCACGGCCACAGGCTCCCAGCATTGGCTTCAAGAACTCTACGGGCCCTACCCATGTTCAGTTCTCTCCATTGCCTGCCGCTGTCCATCGAAATGCAATGCTCGTAAGTCGACAATTTTCACCCGCCTGTGTCTGATCCGCACTCGTAACACCTTCTCAACTAGAATTGTCCACGGGCGACATATCGGGCACAGGCTCTCCCAAAAATGCAAAGCCCAGAGAGGACAGGAGCTACATCAGGCCATTCTACCGCAGTGTCCGCCACCCAGCACCGCCCAGGCCAATGCAGGACAAAAAGGGCACGGGGAAGTGTGAATCGAGCGCAACAGCTTCAGGAAGAAAACGAGCGGCTTATAATTCAACATGACCAAGACAAGGTCGAGATTTGGCAGCTACGTGAACAACTGATGCTGCAGGAGGGATCCCATCAACGTTATAAAGAGAGCATGCAAAAGTTTTTGCAAAACCGTCACGTCAAGGGTCCTTCTGTTGTCAAAACAGCCAATATTCCACAATCAGGTACACGTGCCGGAGGCATTCGATAGCCACTAAGGTACGAGCGTCAGTTGCCGCATGACGGAGATTCATTGTGAAGTGTATATCCTTAGTCACTGCCACGGGGGAACGGGCCCATAGCTTAGCACGGGGCGCCCGTGAGCAGCCAACCAGCTTATGTAAGCGTCCCAATTAGGGGGTTCAACTAGTTCTGGAAATCTATCGTGTTATTTATCTGTCTCTACCATCTTACCTCAACTACGACTTATAGTGTAGATAATTAATAACACTGTATCCTGGGGTATAATGCTCTAAGCATAAGGTAATTATATTGGTTACATTGGTATGATGGGTGGATAGGACTTTGTACGTGAGTGCGTATGTTCAACGTGTTTCTGAGAAATATATAACTATCTATCTATACTTGTTGCGAACGCATCACGATTTCGTTAAGTTTTAGATCAAATTACAAGACCTTTTAAAACCAACAAATGTTATTCTTTGAACTCATTATTTTATTTTATATTTTATGTCTTATCCCAATAGTACCTAAGTCTTACAATAAATACTTAGTATTAGAGGCCGTTTACGAAGCTAAAAACCTCCCGACCGGGTGGCCGTAAAATGCCTGCGGCCCGTAGCGAGGCCTAACTGTACTCGCTAGGAAACTAAGCAGCCAAAGAAGAATCACGAACAGTAAGGTGGTAACGGTGAGATGAAGAATTCTGACCTTGCAGTTGGAGTAAAAGAAGTGCCTGGGGAAATGAATGAGAGCAAATGTACTACTTGATAAACACTTGAAATCGGATTCACCAACTTTCCCACAATGGGGTTTTGTCGAGTCATCACCATCATCCGTTGTTGTTGGCGTTGGGTTCCCGAAACATCAAATTGATGGCCACATAAAAACAGAGAGTAAGTCGTGTGCGTTGACAAGGATGGAAAATAACCGAATGCCCTGCACACTTGTAGTAACTAGGATTGCACCTGGGCGGAGTACCTCTGCTAGAAATTCCTCGGTTCATTGTTTAGTTGGTATCAGATAACCGAGAAGCTGCGATAGACAGGTTTATTTAATTTCCACGTTCTTAAATTGACTTGGGAGCCTAGTAACTGTTGGTGGGTCTGGCCCGCAGATAGATGTGTATTTACAAGAAATATTGTCCCGATGGTAAGAAAGTAAACGTATATTTTAGTGTTAAGCATCCGTGATGATAAACATGGCGTAGGTTTGTTTAGACCAGGATCTGGCGTCATCAACGTTCTATTGTGGTGCATCACCCTGCCCTAGCTGGGGGGGTTGGGGGGGGCTGGGCAAGTAAGTTCGTTTCATTTGCAGGCCTGTTAGGCGGGGCTCTCGAGTTGCATATGTGGTCTTTCTCGAATGCCGCACGAGGACCATAAAAGCCCAAGTCTGCCCCAGTGTCAGAAGCTCTTCGCACACCGTGACTCGCCGTGATGTAGAGTTTGATGCTACAACTGTTGCAGTTTTGAGCGTCCTCGCACACCGTGACTCGCCGTGATGTAGAGTTTGATGCTACAACTGTTGCAGTTTTGAGCGTCCTCACACACCGTGACTCACCGTGACTCGCCGTGATGTAGAGTTTGATGCTACAACTGTTGCAGTTTTGAGCGTCCTCACACACCGTGACTCACCGTGACTCGCCGTGATGTAGAGTTTGATGCTACAACTGTTGCAGTTTTGAGCGTCTTCGCACACCCTCATGCTCACATGGCCTCCAGCGATAGGACAGACACCTCTTCGTGGTGCTGGAGATCAATACTCATTCGTGCAATCGAATGAGGAAGCTAAGATCTGTCCGAGCCCATCCCATTCCATCCCTGCTATCGTATACCAGTCATTCTATAGACTCATGCTGGCTCTATTCAATCTAAGTGTAATTCTATACTATCAAATAAATTTCTTCGCTTCGGCTTAAATTGTACTATTACGCTACATCATGGGCCAGAATGCTTTCGTTTTCAGTTATTTGCTGTAAAGACACAAAAATCTCCCCTTCGTTCTTCAATGTTCAGTTGATCTCTACGCTGCTCAGATTGTTCCCAAAGTGATTATTACATATAAACTTAGTGTTTCTCCTTGGCCACCTATAATTTGAATCAAGTAGATAATGGAGTTATAATTCGCAAGCAGGTTTAACTGAACGCACTTGCGCTGTTGACTGGCAGAGTTACGTTGTTACGTGGTTGATATTATATGTGGAATGACCACGCCTTTTCCCAAATACTTGACCATGAATCCACACCTTCGATCACCTCATGGAATCACATACCGCAGATCTCGGGCAAGTTTTGACCGTCGACAACAGGTGACCATATGATCCTTTTAGTATCAGGTCCCCACAACGATAGCCAATAGGATGATGTTACAGTACATTGGACGTTGAAAATTATCAATTCGAATTTACAAAAAGAAGCATGGAAAAGGGTGACCGCCGTGTTCACTTTCGTGAGATATAACGTTCGTTACCCATGGTCTTTAATTCCTGTTATTGTGTGTCACTGGAGTCCGCCGCAGAACTTTATGAGCCCAGCGATTAATCTAATATTTCACCGGTTCATAAAACCACCATAGCCTGACACCAAGTGAGAGCGGTAAATATACTAAACATGCCACTTAAGAATGTGCGTGGAGATGAGCAAAATTGAGGGTAAGTCAATTGGCTCCGCCGGGGCTTTTGAACTCCAAATCATCAGTGGCTGTCTACCTGTCAATGGAAATATCAACATCTTGCGAATGCTGTATGGCGTCTGTTCAAATGCCAGCAACTCTATAATCACAAAGTTAACGATCTCGAAGTGAAGATGCGCGCTGTTGAAATTTCTCGGCCAGTAATCAAAGCACAGGAGATGAATGCTCCGATATCAGATCCATCGTCATTCCCAACCAAAGGAACAGATCTGGCAGTAGGATCCGGCATGCTCATAAATAGCGCTCGCTACCTCCGGGATTGAGCAACTGGCTCTCTCATATCCTATCAAGATCTTACGAGCTCGATCACCATGGGCATCCAGCGCAGCGACCAGACCGTCCATGCTGCTTCCATTGATACCGCCAACCCGTTGGTCCAGGAATTTGGGCAGCTCCAGGTTCTCGACGACCTGATTCGTTTGCGAGCGGCCGATATTGTTCAACATCCAATCCTTGCCTATCCCCGATCAGCGAGCCATGCCGCGTCCTATGACTACTATAGCGGTCAAGACTTGAATGGCATGATCAATCAGGCAGCGACGATGCTGATGGACTTTGGCTTTCAGACGGTAGGTCTGCTGATGCTGGCCGACTGCACATGTTCTGACAGCTCTTCATCAGCCCAGGCAAAACAAATCGATTGTCGCGCTCCTTTCCGTGTCAGACCTCGATATGGTAGTGACGTTCTTTGCACTGAGTCGACTGGGCTACATCGTCATGATGCTTTCTCCGAGACTGTCGGGTAAGGCGTGTGTGTCCCTGTTGGAGGCGGTGGGATGCGAGACCATTGTTTACGGCGAGACGGCCACCATTCGCACGACCATGGGTGACATTTTACAGCGGAAGCTCGTGAGCTGCCGTCCACTGCCCCGAGCCTCTTTGGACACCCAAGCTGAGCCTAGGTTCTTCTTCCTTTGCCGCGATCGCAACCCCGACAAAACCGCTGTGATCCTGCATTCTTCGGGATCTACTGGTGCCCCCAACCCGCTGTTTCTTACCCATCGAGCGCTCATGACACACCCCCTAAAGGGTCCTAGACTCACGTCTTTCAATCCCCTTCCCTGGTACCATCTTCACGGGCTGTCCACCGCATTCCAGGCCATGTGGATGCGCAAGACCGCGTACATGTGGAACGCCGCACTGCCAATGACAGCGGAGCTCGTGCTCACCGCCCTAGGTGAAGCCCGGCCCGAGCTGTTAGCCGCCGTCCCGTACATGCTTCAGCTGTTGGTGGACGATCCTCGTGGCATTGCGGCACTGCAGAAATGCACGCTGGTCACGTACGGAGGAGCCCCCTGCCCAGACCAATTGGGAGATCGCCTGGTCAGGGAAGGTGTCAAATTTGGAGCCTCGTTCGGCCTGTAAGTTCTCACCTTTCTGGCTCTTCCTCGCTGACATCGAGGCCAGCACCGAGGCAGGTCTTGTGGCAGATTCGATCTCACGGCACGACGATGACCCCTGTTGGAACTATCTGCAGTTCTTTGAAAGTGCTCGACCATACGTTTGGATGAAACCCATCAGCGAGGCTGAATCACTCTACGAATGCGTTTACCTGGCCGGTCATCCGGCTTTGACCACATCCAATTCAGACGACCCACCCGGGTCTTTCCACTCTAAGGATGTATTCGTTCCTCATCCTACGATCCGGGGGCGATGGAAGTTTCTGTCGCGACTGGACGACCGCGTGACCCTCGCCAACGGCGAAAAGGTCTTGCCACTTTCTATCGAAGGCCACGTCAAGCAACATCCGCTGGTCGACGAAGCGGTGGTGGTGGGAGTGGGCAAAGCAACTCCGGGTCTTCTGGTTCTGCGCTCCGAGAAAGCTGGGTCATATTCTCTGCCGGATGAGGACTACCTCGATGCTATCTGGCCGTCCATCGAAGAGGCCAATAGCCACGCAGAGGCCTTCGCTCAAATTTCCAGGGACATGGTGGCGATCCTTCCATACACCGCGAAGCTCCCCCCGAACAGACAAGGGCTCTATGGTCCGAGCACAGGTCTACCAGCAATATGCTGAGTTGATCGAGACTTTGTACACTCCGGCAGCGCGACCCGATGGGGGCCTCCAACTTGGCCTGGCCGAGACGCAGTCTCACCTTCTTCAGCTGTGTTGGGACGATCTCGGGATCTCCATATCGGGCGTGGATGCCGATTTATTTTCCGAAGGTGTCGACAGCTTGAAAGCAATATACCTTCGCCGCTTGATTCGGCAGCAGTTCAGGTTTGACCCCTGCCACTCTTTGAGTCAAAACTTGGTGTTTGAAATGGGCACTATCTCGCAGCTGGCGCAGTATATCTGTGCGTTGCAGAGCGGAGGTCGCATATCAACATCTCAAGACAGTGTATCGCTCATGAAGAACCTGATCAAGAAATACTCCCTGTTTCGGGAACATCTGCCTTGGCCGGAAACCCCCCCGGAGGACAAGGAGTGTGGTAAGTAAAGGCGACCCTGACTCTAGTCCACCGATCTGACAATGCACAGCTGTTAACAGGAGCAACTGGCTCAGTGGGTGCGCACGTGCTGTTTGAGCTGCTGAACGATGACTCGGTGTCGACCGTATACTGTCTCACGCGGAAGCCATCCCCTTTGAAGGCAATACGCCGCAGCCTGCTCGAGAGGGGTCTGCTGCGTTCGCCGGAACAGACATCAAAGGTTGTGGCCCTGAACGGCTCATTAACCCGGCCTGACTTTTGTCTGGACCCGGTAGGGGAAATCTTTCGTCATATGCTGGACTCTGTGTCTTTGATCATCCATACTGCATGGCCAGTTAACTTCAACCTCCCCCTCGCCCGATTCGAACCGCACATCCGGGGACTATACCACCTCATTGAGTTTTCGCTTTCGGTCCGAAGACTCGAGCCTGCGGTCCTGATGTTCTGCTCTTCTATATCGACGGCGCTGCGCGGCTCCTCCGCCATGATCCAAGAAGAGCCGCTCGAGCTCGACAGCGCGCTGATGGGCTACGGCCAGTCCAAGCTGGTAGGAGAA
This sequence comes from Penicillium desertorum, assembly GCA_028827375.1. Classification (NCBI taxonomy): domain Eukaryota; kingdom Fungi; phylum Ascomycota; class Eurotiomycetes; order Eurotiales; family Aspergillaceae; genus Penicillium; species Penicillium desertorum. The sequence goes on along the minus strand of JAPWDO010000010.1, from coordinate 169,123 downwards.
AAGATGATAAGCCTTGCACGCCAAGCAGGAGCAAGGACATATTCTCTCAGAATTGGTCAAGTTTCGGGGCATTCCATGAAAGGACTGTGGAATGACTCCGAGGCGATTCCTCTGATAATACGATCGGCACTGACCCTGAGAGCCCTGCCTGACCTACATCAGGATTGCTCGTGGCTCCCGGTGGACAAGCTGGCTTCAGTAGTGCTTGAGTTGGCGGAATCATGCTCTGCGCCTGACCGCGATGTCGGACAAAACCGCGCGTCCAGCCCCTCAGGAGTGGCCTATGTGGATGACTCTATCTACAACGTGTACAACCCGCGCGCGTTCCCTTGGTCTGAGCTGCTGGCGACCCTCAAGCGAAGTGGATTTCAATTCCAGACCCTGCCGTTTGTAGACTGGCTCCAGTTGCTACGCGAGAGTGAGGCACGAGGCGAAGAGAATGTCAACCCGGCAGTCAAACTGATCGATCACTTCGAGGAGATGTATGGTGATGAGTCTCTCACTCGGCAGAAGTGGACGAGGGAGTTTGCTACGGCCAAGGCTGAACGAGACAGCGTGACTCTACGTAATGGCTTGAGTATTGTCGAAAACAGAATTCTAGACCGCTATGCCCGAGACTGGTTTATGAGATGGACGAACTTATGGTCGGGGTACAGAGAGTGAGGTGTTTATGAGACATGATGCTACTTGGACAAGCAGATCTTAGTGTTAGGATTCTCAATATCTCTTGCGTGGACAATATTAGCTGCGATCGCAGACTAGAAACCCTTTCTGCGAGCCATACATATAGAGAGCAGGCAGCAAAAAAGTCACGGACTATCCGACCTCAAACTGCACCTATACAACTAGCTGTGTTACGACCTGTACATATTGTAAACTGGATAGTCCTGGGTCACCCTCACGGCAATGCAAAATCGGGCCGCCCTAAATGAGGGCCATGATAAATATGCGGGGGGCTGCTTTCAGCTGTAAGATAGACCTGAGAAATGCAGTAAAGGCATAATGTCCTGTTCAAAGAGAATGATTGGAGCACTCCGCGAAACACTGTTGGTTTGCAGGATTCTTGCAGGATTCGAGATATGGAACTGAGCCTCATAGTTACTTCTATTACCGTGGGAAGTTGAGTGGCCTTCAAGAGGAAGAAATCTGTGTGTTAAATGATTTAAACAATGGCGACCAAGACCGGGCTTGGCACCGATCTGTCCGCACATTGACTCGAATGACTATATTGAACGAGAACGAAGCTCTGGGTTTATCTAGGAGCAGAGATAATTTCTGAGGGTGTTCATTTCCGGCCAACATCCGCTCTCTGCTCATAGGCATTTTGTAAGTCAAGTTCCGTTTATCAACTACGTAAGTGTATTTTTCATTGGTCAAAGGCTGTAGGGGATTTGACCGGATATAACCACACTTTACTTCCAGACAGCCGGGGTTAGACACAATGCAATATGCCAGCCCCAAAAATAAACAGACAGCTGTCCGGGCAATTGTGTAACCGCAGCGCACGAGCAATAACCACAACCTGAACCCCGCCCAACCTGTTCAATAGAGATGTGTATCCTAGTCTTGTTCAACGGATTTGAATATGCTCTTCTCATGTTGAACAATGTCCACTACATTCAGAGGATAGATGTTCAATTCCTGCCCAGCCTGAGTCCGAGATAAACAACCCAAACTCAAATCTGATGGCCAAAGGAGAAAATCTAGCGCGCCGGTTGATCCAATCAATTACGTAATAAATTAAACACCGAGCGCACCTGAACAATATCTCTACTCAATGTGTGCCTTCAATCCACATTGTTCATTTCGATTACATCCAAGATAGCGATATTAGACTGACTGTTATTCTATAAGCTGGCGAATAAACGATGGGCGATGGATCTTTTTGAACCAAAGATAAACAGGATGATCTCGATCGTCTGTTCATACGTAGGGGGTTGGATCCTGCTGCAGGCTTACTGTGTGTCTAAGGCAGCACTCGCTGAGACTGGTGAATTGAGTGGTGCCCTGAGAAAGTGCGATGGAACGATCCACTAACGGACCACGGCTATTCACCAAGACAGGCAGAGTTGTGTGGCCAGGAGGACTTTCATGAATCTAACGATTTAAAGTTGTATGAATATACAGAGCTGAATACCTGATGGTCTACTATGCGAAACAGTGTTTCTTGTGGAACTTTTCGAACTCTTTGTTTATCCTAATCCGCTGGAGCGCCTTAAGCGATCTTTGCTTGCGCCACTTTCCATTATTACTTTTCGAATATTCAGGAGTAAGTGTGCTCAAGAAGATAGCCAGGCGCAATCAGATAATGACTCTTGAACTGAAGTGTCCAAGAGATATTGTTTCTTAACTTCAAAGCTGACGTTCTTCTGCTTAGTCGCTCTTAGTGATGAGCTGCAGAGCTCATGTGTTCAGTCGATTTCCACCCGCTTTCGCAGAGGAAATTGTTGGCACTTCCCCCAGACTAAGTAAAATCTCTGACACAAGGCTAGCGTATCTAAAGTTGTCTCTTAAAAATTGCAATTTGTAGGACCAAGGGCGCAAGGAAAAATCGTCATTTGCTTGATTGGTCTCAGTATAAATCGAATTAATTATAAAAGAATGAGTTGACCAAGTGAAGAGCTGATATAAGACACCAGCAGCGAATCTGCCGATATGCGTTTAGAGTGGGTGGATTGACCCTTTTTCACACATTAATGTACGCCATAACCATTATTTAGTTGACTGGAAGCCCTCAGTGGGATGTTGAGTTGAAGGTTAGTCTAGTACCTATTCAGTAGCAACCAAGCGGCCCTGAAAACACTGGTGCAGGAGCGAAAAGGATTTATCCAGTAATAGATGAAGATAATGTACGACTTTATAATTTCTGCACTTCCTACTTTTCAACGTTCAGAGGTAATCAAGATAGGTTAGTTACCATAGTGCTCACCGTCTATCCTAATGTAAGTTTGCAATAGGGGTCGAACGCAATCCGAATCTAATATGCTAAAGGGCACTAAGAATCAAACCCGAGAGAGATGAAGGGGGTTACCCAAGATCCCAACAGAGTGCACACAATACCCACGAAACCATACCATAAGATCAAGGCTGCCTTGTGTGTCTCTTGGGGAGTGCTGGCCCTTATACATGTGGACGTATCATTTAACTTTTGAGTTGACTCCCATATTTGCTCCTTTCATGGACTGTGGGAGTTTCTTGGATAGTCATGCAATATTTGTAAAGTCTCGAATTATAAGCGCTCTAAGTTGCTCGTTCATCAATACATAACGGTCTAGAATGGATAGCCTTGGCGGCGGACACAAGAAGCTCAGACTGCAGGATGCTGGCGCTGAATCAATCCCCGGGAAAACTGAACCAAATAGGGGTGAGGCAATGGAAGGCTTCGAGTAGGCGAGACCAGCTGTCGGCTTACAGCCAAGGGCACAGTACCCCGAAGGAAATGTGGGAATGGGCAAAGCCTAAGTAGATGCAAGCGCAAGTCACTTTATAAAATTACCTGCGCTAAATCCACCGTGTGGTAGGATTCCAGATCCGTGGAACATTCCATTGACGTTTCCACTCTCGCTCTGCTCGTGCTTCCTGGACCCGAGAATATTCTAAAGCTTCGCGTAAGGATTTGTTCGCCTGTAGAACTCGTGCATTTCCCACTGGACTGGTCTCTGGCTCAAAGAGATATTGCAGTGCCAGGCCGTCTGAAACATCAGCGGCAGCTTTAGATAGACTATAAAAGATATCAAGGCATGAGCGATAAAATTGATTTTCGCTTTCTTGCAGTTCCCATTGGCGGAGCTTTTCCTGCCGTAATTCCGGTAGCGACAGTCTGCGTCTGACCTTAGATTCTTGCAGACGCTTGCGGGTAGTTTCTAAGGCCATAGTAGAGCCACGAGCTAATGCAATTTGATGGTCCAATGAGTTGATTTCCGGGAGGTCGTGTCCGGTCGGGAGGGGAAACGAGTCATCTGGCAAAATACCCTTTGGTGAGTTGGGAGATCGGCTGTAGATGCTGGAAGAAACGCCGCTAGAAAAGCGCTTCTCAGTCGCCTCCAAGGACATGGTGGGAATATGGAGGAAGATAGAACCTTCTTACAAGGGACACGTTTCCATTTTAAACCCCGAAATTGCCAACATTCTTGCCGACCCTGACGAGGTCGCCCGCCACTCTCAACCCCTCAAAAATACCTCTAGACTTTTGTAATATGAGTCAAAAAAAGGATGACAGGCTTTCCGCAGGATATGACACATCACGAAGTGCGCTCACAAAATATATGGGGGATTTCCCCCAAAGTGCTCACATAAGTGCTGCACCAGCACATGTGGCCTGGCTCATTTTCGGTAATGAATAACGGGTAAAAAAGAACGACTGCTGCTATTTAGAGCTCAGACTGATAATCCTTCCGGTACTCAAGCTTACAGTATACAGGAAGTACCGTCGCGACCGTTATTGCCTTCCATGTCGGTGAACATAGAGTGGCTGCTTCAAACCCTAACCACATGATATGCCAGCCCTGAAATGGTTAGCCTAGTATTGAAGATCTGTTCCTGCATTGAATGGTATAATACAGAACCTGTAAAAAGCTGATTAAGCCGTATGTTCGTGCATTGTTACTGTTCCAAAGATAAAACAACACATTACCCCCCGGGGCTGCCCACAATCATGATAACTCTTCCTACCGAGATTATCCTCATGATAGTAGATGCCATCGACGAGCTCAAGGATCGTCGTAAGCTCTTGCAAGTCTGTCGCAGTTGAAGCCTGTTGCTTGCCAAGGTCTACTCCAAGTTACCCTCGACATTCATGAAAGTCTGGTTCCTCTGGCACACGCTGCTCGCCTCAACCGGCCATTAGGAGCGACTATCCACGAGCTGCGAATTTCACCTCTCCTATAACGCTAACGGGAATGGCATCTACGATCCTGAGCTTCCGAGAGCTTATCAAAACCTTCACGACTTCTGAAGATCTCACCAATTGGGAAGATGCTTTGGGACGCGGACACGAAATAGTGTGGCTTGTTCTAGTTGGTGGCACCTTGACTACGTACGTCGATGAACTTCGCATTCGGGCAACGGTCGTTCTAGGATACTGTACCTCTGGTCTGTAGCCAGAATAAACACCTGCGATCACTGCTGGGATCATAGATGCATTGACAGCCTTTTGCCGCACAGTTCGCGCATGGCGTCGTACCAGAACACTATATTTATTAACACTGTGATAGAATAAGTCCAGAAGTTTCTAACCTTCGTTTTCTTTTGGCGACACTTTGCACAAGCAAGAGAGACATTCCGTCGCTTTCCACATGGTGGTTTCTGCGGTTTGGTGAAAGAGCCTCTCCGTTGGTCGTAGTAACTGTAGAGCGGCTTTGCTTGCCATTGCTGGTATCTCACGGTCACTCACGTCAAAGAATATTGTTCAGTGTAAAGGTCTATGGTAGGGAGGTAGGTCGTGCGCCAGATTAAATATCCAATCCGCAGTGAACATTCTATTTGTTTGCGAGACAAAGAATAAATTAGCTCCGTCAACAGAAAAAGACCGAAAGGCTGCGGCCATTATTGAGACCAGGCCCATGCACATTCCCGAACCGGGCCCAGAGACTGGAAAAATCTCCGTAGGAAACACAGAAACTCGGCAGCACTACATTTTGATTAGGCTCCCCCCCGGCTTGGCAGGGTGCGTCACTTGATTGGACATAGTTACCCGCAACCCAATCGCATAACCTATTTCTTAAGGATATCGTATAACAACCAGAATGCCGAATCTCTTATGTCCAGGTCAGATGCAAAATAATTTGCGTTGCAATATGAGCCAATCTTTAGGATATTGAAGGGTAGAGTTCAAGGGAAACTCATCGTTGGAACTTGCGTTTTCCTATCTGCACATGTGAAATGCAATGTCCCGCCTTGCAGCCCTCTCACAAGTCGCTACTATATGGATGTTACTCTGACCTAATATGTAGTATTCCGTAATGCGGCCAGTCGAGACCCGTCTCCTACATGAGAGGCCCAATCCATGGTCCTTCGAAATCCAAGGACGAGAGGAACAGTTCATAAAGCGTTTCACCTGCTCCTTTTTCCGAATCACGTCTGTCACTTTTGTGCCTAACAAAAATTGCCAACAATCTCATTTTTGCAGTCCTCGTTTGTGTCTTTCTGCCAGTATGGCCAGAGTGCGATCTCGTCGGAACCCATCCCCTAAGGTATCTCTGATATGTATTCAAAGAATATACCACCCCCAAAGAATCAGATGAAAGGGACTTTTGATTTGTGAGGAATACCCAATTATCTACGAGTCCTTGGCTCATGCGGGCGCTTTGCTATACCCAAGACGAAGCCTTCAAGGACCTCGAGCGATTTCATACCTCGAATATCGAGCAGTTGGATTCAATCCGCAGAATAATCGCGGGTGGTCGCAGTAACCAGCCTCTGAACTTGATCCACGATAATATCCAACATTGTAACACCTTGATGGTTTCTTGGCATTGGGTTGAAACTGCTATGGAGAGTTCTATATCGAACAACTGGGCAGTTCAGGTCCCTGTCCCACACGTTTATTGACAGCGTACTATTGTCATCAGCGGGATCTGCATAATGTGAACTGCGGCAATATGACGTATTTGGAGATATCATGTAACAAAACAAGGGGCGCCGATCACAGAATACTATACTAATCCCAAATGAAGACCCGACAAAGTTCAAAACCAAAGACGACAGCGCGATTATCTGAAAGCCCACCGAGGATTATATGACGGGCAAGCGCACCAACATTCTGTGGGTTAGATCTACTAAAGGTGGAGGTTGTCTGGCTTGCCTGTATTTCCACGGCTATTCTGAACGCACGCAATAACCTTGCCAACCGAGGAGCTTTCTCTGGGCCTCTGACAGGAGGGCGCTAAATTTGTATCAGCTTTTCCATGGCTCGCGCCGCTGACCCACCAGGTAAACGGACCGTTGGGATCATCACCAAATGTGAAGCTCTACAAGCAGGGGACGAAGCCGGTGTAAGGTTCAGTCACACCGTATTAAAGCCCTATATTAAACATGAAAAGGTTCTACGTATCGCCAAATATGAAGTTGAACGTCTGATCTACGGGTGGTTTCCTGTTATAAATTCACGGCCAGCCAGCCATTTTTTCCGGATGAAGTTGTAATATTGATTGGGAAAAAGGACAGGACCTCAGAAAATTGGTGTCACCACCTACAGTATTCCTCTGCCCAATATGACGCTAGGCAAAACCCAGCTAGCTCGATAATAAAATCGATTTTAACTGGCTATGATCCTAACATATCAAAACACATTGAACCGCGAAGAAGGGTACATGGAACCGTGTCAGCCGAGATGGGAGGTCAAGATCTGAATTAATATTAGAAGGGAAAGTGCGCCGTGTATTTTCTCTTGTCTTATCTGCAGATGTTTGACTCACAGTGCCTCCAAGTAACGACAGGCAGCCGCTCGGCACGAAATTACTTCATAGCCAATTGATAGCTGCCAAGAATCTAGACTCTTAGCTAGCCCCCCCCGCCGATCTTGTTCCGTTGTATGAATCTGCCTCTGTAAGGCGAATGGGCTATTCTTAGTGCCCCGTGTCGGAAGAAACCGAAGAGGAAGTTAGGAGACGATATAATTCATCAAATAGCGATCTGTATCACTATTAGTATATGCCATGAATTTCTAAAACAAAGACAATGCTTCATGCCACGAGGCGTTGCAACTTAAAAGGTGCAACAAAATAGCGAGTGTGAAGGTTGTGAAGGTCGTATTTTTCGTGCGCAAGTGTCTTGAAAGCTCTCAACATCCAAGTTAGTTTGATCATATGTAGATCTCGACTAGACAATGTACAAAGTACTCCGCCAAGCAATTTCGGAGCACAGCCTGGCCCCTCACTCTGCTGCGACCCAATCATTTTATAGCTTTAAGCGCCCTTCCAAAGTTCCAAGATCTAAAGAGATAGATCATATTCTATCTTTGAGCACTAAACTTCTCTGATTTTTCTTCACTCTCGAGGGGTTAAGATCTCTCTACGGACGGACGTGAATCTTCCATTTCCTGCTAGACTTTCGATCGAGTCTGACCAAACAACACAAAATAGAAAGACCCAGATGATGGACCTCTACTACCAAGCAGCGACTCTAAGAGACACCAATGCGATATGGGCTGCAGCTGAGCAAGAATATGATATTGACACTCCTGATACTGACGGGAAAACGCCTCTCTGGTTTTCTGTCCAACACGACCAGTCAGATTCTTGTAGACTTCTCGTCACCCGAGGAGCAAATATCGAGACACGAAACTTCAGTATCCTCGAAGTCGCGGTCCAAAGAGGCCATGCGGATATTGTCGCCCTGATGTGGCCGCATTGCAAGGCAGGAAAAGAACTGCGATCTCTAGAAAGCGCCATCCCACTGGGCATTCATGACATCGCAGACCTCCTAACCAGGACCGGCAAATTTGACTATCAGTACTCTCAAGCCAATGGAACCGATTTGCTCATGGGGGTCAGATTTCCCGAACGAGACTGTGCAGCCTTCCAAGAATGGGAGAGCTTTCTTTTCGTCCGACGTGAAGGGCAGCTATATTTGAACCGTTTGTTTTTTGACTACGCACTCCTCCTCTCTACGAAGGCAGATCACAACGCAGGGCTTCGACTGGCAAAACTATTGCTTAAGGAACCAAACCCTATGGCCGACGTGAACTGCAGGATAAAGATCAATGGGCGATTTGAGACGCCATTGACTGCAGCGGCTGAGGCAGGCAACTTGGAGATCCTCGCTGCTTTGATTGACTGCCCGACCACAAACTTGTCCATTTGTGGCAAATATAACTGGCCGGCTCTTCTCCACTTTCTAGTCAGTCCTCAGTCTATCACCACGGAAAAAGGTCGGGCGATTGCACAGAGATTGTCTATCAAGACTCTTGATGATGACCATTTTTGGTTTGATACCTGGGAAACTGGCTTCGAAACTGGCTTCAAAACTGGCTTGGAAGCTGCGTTCAAGAATGTGCTTCAGTTCGGCAATGACACGCTTATGAAGCAGGTAATCGAGCTTGTCCAAGGTGCCGCAGGAATTTCTATAGTGCCACTTTTGATCAGAGCAAATGAATCTAGTGGCCTGAGGTGGATCCTGAACCGCCCTAACATGCATGCGTCTGAGGTGCCACCAATTCTTTGGGCCTCGCTTTGCGATTATTTTCTTAGCGATCCGGATTCGGACGCCCTGACACTATTTATTGAAGTGGCAAAATTCCTAGTAGAGTGTGCCTTCTGGGACCGGAGCATACTGGTGTATCTTTATGCCCGCAAATTTTCTTTTCTCAAGGGATTTTTTTACCTTTTGCACGACACGCAAGCGACCGAAGAGACAGTCGAGGGGCTTCCGCAAGCGTTTCTCGATCAATGCCTGCTCGAGGAGGGGGCTGATCAAGGAACATCCAATGCAGCATCGAGGAGCGCCGTTCACCTTGGCATATGAAGGGACTTCGCTTTCGAAAACAACCTTTCCTGGTCCAGTCTTGAGCCGTATTGGTCAGATCCGCATGGAGTGAGCTTAGAAAGGCCTGAACCATCAAGCCTACCCCAGACAGATTGGTGGAGACAAGTCGATTGACTCCTCCCTCAGAAATAGTGCCTGCCTTGTTCATTTGTATCTCCCTTTTTTTATAATCAATGTTTTCTGGGATATCACTTAGTTCCTACTCCACGAGGTTAACTACTCTACTTCCCGTTGACCATTATCCCTGCGTAAACCGACCAATGCATTGTTGAAAATTTTGTGGCCTCATCGAATTAACACATGTTATATTGTCATTGCGTATCATGTTTAGCTTCGACAATTTCCTGCTCTATTCTGTCCTTAGTTTAGATAAATATGCGCCATTAAAGCTACACACACACACACACACACACACACACACACAATCTATTAACGCCCGGCGGCTAAGCCGAAAGGGCAACTATTGCTGACCTACTATACATGTCATCATATATACAGTACTGTGTCTCCTTAGAGCCCATACATAAACCTTACAATATATGTCATTTCCAGCATGCAGTGTCGCAGCGGATCCTCAAGGGTTAGTAATTTTGTTAGTAGGCTGGCTTGAAGGCGCTTCTCCAAGTGTTCAACATCCTATTCTCGGCAGTTGAAGGGCGTCTACCACCTGTAACACGAGGTGGTCGGTGAGTTAGATCGGAAAAAGGGGGTGATTTGTGTTTGTCGGCATGGTTGAGTGGCCTCGAGTCGGCCCGTCGCGATGGTGAATCGTATTGAGGACAGTACCGCTTCTAAGCTTGGCGTCCACTTCTGATAATCAGAAGGCGATTTCCCTCCCAGGAAAAAGGATATGTTTCCTCGGTGGGTGTCGGTACATTGTAGCAGTTCCGTCCGGTGCGCAGTTCACTTCCGACATCGGAAAAGGAAGTACATCCTCTGCGCTGTGAGTAGAGCTTGCATTCAGAGCACACACTGATTGAATAGGGCAAGTAGCTAGCCTCAGGATCAAGTATCCGTAATAACTAATCCCATTTGTATAATAGTGCATGACTTCTAAACTCCAGCCGAACGTTGGAAGAGCTTTTCAGACTTGTTTCTCTACCCCACTCTTGTCTCCCATTGAAACTTTGAGCAACCCCTATCTTTTATGTGATCTTTGAGCGCTGTCATGCGACTAAACCTTGTACCACAAGAAGTGCGCACTGCATTGGCGCTTTTCACGTCCATGAAGGTAAAGGTTGCTCAAAGTTGAGAAACGCTTGCCGTTACACCCATGATCCCAGCATTGGTCCTGTGCACCGGTAATGCGAGGCTCATCATTTTCGGCTTCGAGACAGAAAGTAGCTCTACAGGGGTCTGCCCACGGCAGGGTTGGCGGTTGAAATCAATATCGTGGTGGTTGTAGGGGTGCGCAACTGTCTTTGAAGAAAATTGGGTGTCAATATTCCCTTTGGGATCGTGAGGGAGCACAGGAAAGACATCTGTGGCAGCCGACGTGGAGTTCAAGGGTGAGTAACCGTCTGTGGTCTGTGTGGAGGTTTGTGCTTCCAACGGCCTGTGAAGCTTAGTGCCTGGACTCGGGGGTACACGCCAATTGCGAATAGTATGCCGGGCTATCTATCAACAGAGCCGGCGTGCGTGAATCTCCGGACGAAGAGTCACCCCTGAGGTTTTGCTAGGTAATAGCATTCGCATGTGATATGACTGAACTCACGCATCGAATAACATTCTAGATGATGATCGAGAGGGAGAGAGAATCTGGAGCCATGGACCCAGCCCCGGACAGTAAGCTGCTAACTGGGTTTGCTCTCCGTGACAGACGTATTGCTGTCCAACATTTCTGTCGTAGCTGACCGACGAGGGACATTGGACTTGAGCATTAGATGGGTGGGCAATACATTCCGTGCTGCTGCTGCTGCTCCATTGTTTCCTACAGAAAGTAGTTACTAGAAAAAAATTCAATCAAAATGAAGCCCAGTTAGACGGAACTTGAGGTCACTCGTACTTCTGACCATCTGTGCTGTTATTTCTACCGCTCGTCGGGGAATGGCTCTGGCTGGGTATCTGGTTCCAACCTCCAAGGTTCCCTCGGTCGATCAAGGTGGATTCAAGCTTACAACCGTTGTTTGCATGACCTGTGCAGAGAACTTCACACGTCATTTTGATGGTGTAATGGAATAGCCCCATGCGGGCATGTGAAAACATGGAAGTTCGCCTATCCACATATTGGTGACATCTATATTTTCTTAAGCTGTTACCAATGCTCAAACGAACATCTGCAAGAGATCATGGATCAAAGCAAGGTGCTGCAAACGACCGCGGCCATGACTGCAAAATTGTCGAAGTCTACAGAGCCGGCGACGAAGCCTCATCTCTACAAGGAAGTCATTGCAATCTGGGGTACGGACGCGGACGATTTTGTCATTTTGCGAGACGCGCGGGACTGAGTTTGATATTCAGAAAAGGCATGAATGTTGAAATTCAATCTTGTGGGCTTGTCGATATAAAAAGAAAGTGTCCTTCCAGATACATAGTCTTCTCTCCTAACTCGCAAGATCGTCGGGGACGTTTGGTTGATTTTGAATCAGCATCAATCAATTAAAAATGAACAAGTATAGAGGTCCAAATATTGGAAAGCCTGAGATTGTCAAAACCAACATAGTTCACGATTAACTCTTTGAAATATATTATTGAAGACTCATGGACACAAAGGGGCTTCAAGGAAATAATGTTCATCGAATCAATCGAGAAGGTGACTGAGAGGAACAGTGAAGCTGGAAGTAGGAAATGAACAGATAGCAGGCAGAGGGATAATTGGTGTATCTACAAACTTCGAAAATATCAGTACATACTAGTCAAGGGACCAGTTACCCCTTAAGTAAAATGATGTCGTTCCAGGCTGCAAGCCATCTATTAGAAATGGAATCAATCATATAGTAACCTACTTACTAGACAATAAGCGAAGCAGTATCCTTTACATGCTACGGCAATTGCGTGAAGGAGATCCTCTTGTAAAAAAACACGAGCTGACCCTTATGGCAGGAAGTCAGCCTGGAAATAATAATGTTATAATGCGGCATAATTATAAACCCCAGAATAACGATTGGGGCTTAATCCTTTTTGCTTAGATCTTGAGCAAACCCCCTTCCTTTGGTGTGTATTGCGTGCGGTCGTGCGAGTAAACTTGGCGCCGCATAAGGTGCATGGTACTTTGGCACTTTTGCCATGTTTTTCTCGTTCGTGACGGAGAAGATTGCTGAAAGTTGAGAAGGTTTTGCCCTTACATGTACCCTGCCTGCATATAGGGATAATCTCTCCAAGCTCAAGCTGGTGACTGTTTCCTATAATAAAAGGGGCGTTGTCATGACCTCGAGGATTTGAAGCCTTGATAGGTAAATGGACATCAAAAGTGCCCTTGGGTCTCTGAGGTGCCGCAGTATTGAGTTCTGGGAGGTTGCATATGCTGATATTTGGGGGCCGAGCACTTGTGACTGGCTGCCCAGGCAGAGTTGTATTCCAAAGTGTCCCTGAACGTTGAGGCTCGGAGCCAAAAGTATGCACTGGCTGCGAATTGTATATCGGTCCGAAGGTTGCCGCGAAGTGTGGATGAGTGTTGGATTGATAACTTCTGTAATCCTGTAAGCTGGAAACCTTTATAACTTAAAAACTGTACTCACATGTCCACTGGTAAACTAAATGGGGGTTGAGAACTGCAAGCCGATGGTATATCTGTGGATAGAGGCCTTTGCCTAAAATCCTTTGGTTGTTCGGGTCCCAAGGCGGAGTTTAAAGACGAGCGAATTGTCAGTTGGATAGGCTCCAACTGCAAATCCAAATAGGCTGGTAGAGGATACCTGGGGAAACCTGCAAGGTTCAGCAGTGGCTCAAATTACAGCAGATAAGCTCTTACAGGGTATGCGAGAATCATCTGACGCGGCTGCGGTGCTTGGTTCATCAGCAATGGTGCTGGCGAGCGAATGTCATCAATATGCGATCCAAGGGACAGAATATCCGCTGTTTTGCCTTACTTTGTATGAACTCTCGTACAAACATTCATCAAGGAGCGATCATCGCTGGGCGTGTGGCCCCAAATCTGAGGGATGTCGGTTTCAAGGTGTTTCGAACGGAATTCCTTGACGCCACCAGTGACCGGGCCAACGAATTCTGTAATACTATTGCGTGCTGAATAGTGTCGTAAGTCCATGCTAAAAGTATCACTCTTAACCACGGCGCGATGTGCACGAAGTGAACGAATGGGCGGACTTAGTGCCCTTTCATTCGCAGGTAACTTGTGATAGCCGATCGTCATGGAACAGGACAGACGTACTTCCTCAATAAAGAGCGAAAATTGGTCGTCGGAGATCTGCGATCGGACATGTAAACTGAAGAAGCCACAAGGAGGAGCGGTACTATATACTAACTCGGCATTGTTACTAATTGGGTGAGCTTTACCATTCTTGGACTTGGTCTCAACATCGGCTAGAATACAAAAGTACGTAAGTAATTTTGGTACTATACTGTGGAGCATCCTGTGACTAGCACGGGACTATACCATACCTCTGCTCGGCGAAATAGGACTTGATGCGAGCACTGACCCTTGGCCCAATTTTCTAGGAAATAACTGGCGTTCCACCACGTAATAATATCATAAACCCCTGCTGACAAAGCCGCCAAAACCTCGGAAAAGCTTCCTTACACCAGAAGCCTTTCTAGAAATTAGAGACTTCCTGTCTTTGACTGGTAGAATATTTAGTTCTGCGGTCCATAATGTGAGTCCCAGAACACTGTCATGAGAGAACGATATTGACCACCTTAGGCACAATCAGCAGCTTATTGACAATAATGGACTCAACATGAGAGGAGGTGCTTGACGCGGACAATTATGCCTAGTCTCTTTCCGAGATGGTCGCTGAATATACCGTAGCCGAAGGCAAGCTTACAGCTATTGTTTGCATGGCCTGTGCAGAGAACTTCACGCGCCATTATGATGGGAATAACCCCATGCTGGCGTATGGGAACATGGCAGTTCGCCTATCCATATGGTGGTGACATCTATATCTTCATAAGCTGTTACCAATTCTCAAAGGAACATCTGCAGCAGTATAGAGGTCCAACGGATTGTAATAGTGTCCTTCTTTCCTTCTAGTCCTTTGTCATGATTTAAGGACAACATAAGGCTTATATTGAGACAGTCAAGTAGAGCGAAGGGGAGCGTATTGTTGGGGAACCAGGATGGTGCTTTCAAGGGAGTAGATGGAGGTATTGGAAGGCCGTGATGTACTGCGCGTTAGGTGCTTCAGGTTATCGTGTCTGAATAAACATCTATGTTGAAGGAGTGTCAGTTCAAAAGAGTATTAATTTCCAGGCAATTAAGGAATGGACGGTGGAAAAATAAAAGCGTGCCGATTAAATATCACTTTGGAGCACGTACAGTCAAGTCTGGATAGGTTCTTTCCTTCAGGCCGACTCACTTCGTCCAGTGTGCTGACTCCTCGAAGCTCCAGTGAGCACTCTCATCAAAGGAGGGATTGAGCGTAGCAGCCCTTGAGTGTTGACGTGGTGTGTCTCCAAGCAAGCGGTGCTTTCTCGATTGAGCCCAGTGACTTGGCAGTACTTTCTACTGCTGTGTGTATGATGACGATTCCACAGCCTTGGTCGGGTCGAGGCTTGACGCGAGACATCAAGAAGCATCGATGGAGTGGGACCTTCCGGGTCGGCCGTTTTGGAGGGTCATTGTGTAATGTGCAAGGTTCGTTCTATGGGCAGGCCGATGCTTTTGTCAGATTCAGGCCTGTAGGGCAGAGAAAAGCTAGCTGAAATGACAAAGGGTGAGAGTTAGTTTGGGCGAGACGATGGAAAACAGAGAACCGCGACTTTCCTGGATGAAGAAGATAAAGAGAGCAGTGCCCTTGTAAAGTGCTATTATCTTGCCTACGGTTAAAGGCTTCAAGAGGCTTTGGCCAAGTAGTAGTCCGCGATCTGGTGCTGGGAGGGACAGCCCGAGGTAGCCGGAACTCCTTTGTCCGTCCCGATCCAGACTTCTACCCGCACAATCAATTGCAGGGGTAGACCATTGACCCTCTTGACGATGGGCCTGGTATTATGGTCAGTGACTGCAATACACCGACAGAGGGACCGCTTTACAAAGTGCGACAAGTCGTCAGCAATCAATGTCGTGGATGACCTGACCCAGCAGGTATGAAGTGTACACCCCTGTCTCATCGTGCTAACGTCCAGACGCAAAGCAGACCTCTCAGAGACTACCTCTTTTATTCTTACAGTTTCCCCTTTTCCATCTATCTAGAGGTTTAGACTGCGGAGCGGGAGATGGGAAACTAATCCGACCTGAATCAAGCACAACTGCATGCGACGAATTTAAGTGAGAAATATCTTATCACCAGAAAAGCGTCCAAAAGATCTGCCTGTATAGTTTCTGACAACATATTACTCTGCATAGCTCGCAATCCTCAACCCCTCACGAAAAGCCTTCGCCCGGTCGAACTTCCCATGACGATAAATGCTGAGAGTACGGCATCTTCCACAACAATCTTAGTCAATTCCAGCACCTTCTTTAATACCCAAGAAGTTTTTCTTGCTGGCAAGGACCAAGCAATGATTGATACTCGTGTGGTAAACTACCGGGGATTGGCCTATGTTGGGAAAGCGCGATGATAGACCCTCATTCGGGGAATTCTCTGTTTCTTCTTCCGGATACCCTAACATGCAGCAGTCTCTGAATGTGGACCAGAAGAACCAAACGAGCGTACATTTACCCGCCAAACCTCTTACATCGAATCCCAACATTGTACGAGTTTGCAATACCTCTGTTCACCCGGGTACGAGTAGGGAGCAGCTGGGCACGGGTATACTTTTGATCCACCATGTGGGAGTCTGCGCACCGCTAAAAATGACTAATAGTCTTCGGCTACAGTGGAGAGGCTCGTGGGAATTATGCGTGCATGCCCACGAGACCAGGATCCCGTACCATCCCAAGGAGTGTTCTCAGTCACCTCCAGCTTGTAGCGAGGGCAGATGTGCTTGAAGACAATGATGTTGTTGAACATTGGATAGAAAGGTGTTTAGTGGGTTTGATCCGGTAGTGAATAGATCGTCCTCGGCTGGAGGACCGGCGAAGTCCCCGAAATCTACCCATGTAGATGGCCTAGAGGCAGGGTCGGCTAGACGAGACAGCCGCTATTCGTTGTCATTCGGCATGATCTCGAGGTATCCGAGTTGCGAGATCCTCCATAAGGGAATTCCAAGTCAGGACAGCAGACCTCCCGTAGTGGGTAGACAGAGAATTAGTTAGGTGTGTTATGAAATTTATTGGAGAGTGATATATTCGGGTAAGCGGA
Organism: Penicillium desertorum; assembly: GCA_028827375.1. Classification (NCBI taxonomy): domain Eukaryota; kingdom Fungi; phylum Ascomycota; class Eurotiomycetes; order Eurotiales; family Aspergillaceae; genus Penicillium; species Penicillium desertorum. The sequence goes on along the minus strand of JAPWDO010000010.1, from coordinate 152,285 downwards.
CTTGACGCGTAAGATAAGGTCCCGATGCAGACCGGTCAGCGGTAAAGTGTCCGATCAGCGGTCAAGTCACGGCTTTCCAACCCCTAACGGATGTTGCAACTGCGCCAGGCTAAGATCTAAACCCTGCGATGGTCTTCATAAGGGAAGAAGGGATAGTGGGAAGTTCAAGGAACGTGGGAAGTTGAATGGCTCTCCGGGGGCTCAACGGCCGAACAGGCTGAATTGACTCGAAAATTCGTTCCAAAAGTTTGCACACCGAAAGAAAAGAAGTATGCGAGGCCTGCCCCTCCGACCAGCTAGTGGGAAGAGATATGAAGACAGACTCATTCCGCTTGTTTTTCGGTCACAGGATCGTACCGGATACCGTTCCGTTTCCACATGCGGAGGGATCTCCCTGCCTAACCTACCACGCGCTATTGCTGCTGGCGTTTCATTTGCGCGAGGCTTTTAATTTGGTTCCTGCGTGAGAGACTTACGACTCTAGGCGCGCCATGGCCCAAGTTACAAAGTTACAAGGGCACAGTGGCCACCCATGTCCGCATCCTATTACGGGGTCAAATATAGGCCCACTTAGTCAATACAAGGTTTTTCAAAACATTACCATGCTCTCGAGCCATACTGGGCGCTTGAGGGTAACACGGTCGCGCAAGTGGCTTAATGGCTTGGTAACATTTGATAATGCTCTCTAATCACTGTACTTAAAGCCCGACATTGAACGCAGAGGTACCCATTAACTTCAGATAAAGCATGCCGACTGCCATATTGCCCTCTTCTGCCGCAGCCCATACGCCACGGGTGCCGCCCATAGTGGTGCTGAAAGACAATGTACCCTGGTTGAAACAGACTTTCAAGCGAGTGAAGCAGGCTAGGCGACCTTTGAACAATCTCAAACAGCAAACCAGCTACCTCATCGATATACTGACGCCAAAGAGCGCAATCTGGGCATTGTGCTCGGTCATGTTGGAGAACACACTTGGATTGATTCACATCGAGTCATGTTGCTCTGTAATGTCAAAACGCCGGCTCTGGATGATCCACATCGAGGCATATGTCCTGTATGTCGACATGGAGTTACAAAGCGAGGTGGTTTTCAAGTTAACTGAAGAAACGATCAATGGCCTCAGGGAATTCTATGAAGAATTCCAATCACTTGATGCAGCTACTTACAGGTTGAAGTGGCCACAGAAGCAAGCTCAGCTGGACAAATTACACGACGAGTTTTCCGAAGCCATCAACAAGTTCATTTACCGGACTGATGTCGAAGCTCTGGAAGGACTAGAGAAAGATGGCTCCGGAGAGCTACTAGGTGGCTGCAACGCCGATGTTAAAGCAGCAATTCTCAACCTTTTTGTGCCATTGACGCCTCCCCCGCATGTGGTACATTTCTTGTACCCAGTAGCTCCATGTCTCGATGGGACTGAGCCTGGTACACAAAGACCTATCCACCCGTTTGAGGAAAGCCAGCCGTGGTGTTCTCAGCCAGAAGCTCGCACGTCGAACACCAGAAACCACCCGAGCTTGGGTGATGGTTTGGATATCATGCATGCCGCAACTTTCCCGGTAGCCTCCGTTGGTAACTCGCTTTACACCACCGCACCGGTCTCAGCGGTCGAGCCAATCCCTCGTACGCCAATGTATAGCTCAGCAGACGCGGAGACTTTGGGTGGAAGCTCTTTTTACTTTTCTTGAGTCTTGGGCTGAAAGTGGTCCCTGTTGCCTGCGTGCCTTGGATGGCCGCGTTCGAGGCCGTCGCCATATATTTCTGAATCGAACGTGCCTCCATCGAGAAATGGACGCGGAGCAGACTGGCTGCTGAGGTTGTTGGGAACAATGGACTAGGCGTGCTTTATTCGGGGACACCGGACGTGAAAGAGGAGGGGGATAACGGGTTCGTGCTTCGTGGTCCGTATCTTGAGTGTATATTTGCAAAGTTAGCAACTTCTTGGTAAACTTGGTATGCATTGCACATACTAAAACGCTCGTGAGGTGACGGCCGTATTTCAATCAAACGGTATATCGGGTATCCTCCCTAACCGGGCCTAGAATGATGCCGTAGGATTTTTGGAAGGACATTTGAAGCAGTATCCATAGCATCGACATGGTAAATTAAAGGTAGATTGACAATGGGCGGTAAATAGAGGACGTTCGATGAGCTGACGGACTAGCTTAGATGCAAGGCGTATTAGCAGTTGAACTAAAGGTATGGTATAGAATCCAAATCATTGGTAGGAACCTTGCTTTTGCCCAAGGAGCAGATCAAACGATCTGACGGGCCAGCAATTTTGCTGTCAACGGACATCCCAACATATAAGGGTCTTTGTCGTGACTCAAGCCATCTAGTACAAAGGGCATAGTCTGTAGAGCTTTCAAAATTCCGGACGCCCTTTTTTGGTGGTGTCAACTGACGTGCTGGGTGATGCTTGGTGGTGGGAGGAAACCGGACGTGTTCTCGGACTCTAGTGGACCGTTGCATTTGTTGTTCTCGGCCCGCCGTTGGAAGGAAGAAACACCTTGCACGGTCTAATTTCGAGCTTCTGGGCTACGCAGTACGATCAGTGTGTTTAACTGATTTAATTAAGGAAATATGGCTTGGTCGCTCTACCAACGCCCTTCATTCTCTGCGTCCCGAAAGCACACATAATGCATGTCAAAATACACGCCGACCCCTATGGTCTCAATTAAATTAAAGGATCTCGCATCACAGAGACCTTCGCTTGCCAGGGAAATAAGTTGCATTACTAAATAGCCACGTATAGAGGGTGCGAACAATCTCGTGCGAAGGTTGGAGTTGTGGGAATGAATATCACTCTAGATTTCTGCCGTCATCGAAGTAGACAGTCGCGAAATTACTTAGCATGTCCGTCCTGATGATTGAGGACCAGTGACAGACTGGTATCAATCTGATTTGGTTTGTTGAATTGAGCTCTGATCATGTATGGAATGCACTGTGGGAAGTTGGCCGAAATCTTGACCGGAGCTTCGGAGTCACGCCATGATAATACGCGTTTCGTTGCTCTTTCTATAGAAAATGCTCTTCTCTATATTAGACTCGTCCAGACATTGTGTGGAATGTTTACCTACAAGCAGCAATCAATGTCAGGACTGTTGCATAATTAGCAAATAAATCCTGAGCGATATAGGTACAACGTACCGGACTTGAACTAGTAGCCTTGGCTGCCCAATGTGCGGGTATTTTGTCAAGCTGTCAGCCACACACGGGTTCAGTAGCAAAGGGTGAATTCCTCTTTCAGCTTGGACTAGTTTTCCTTCTTTCAAAGTCACCCAGTGACAATCTCGAACGCACCTTCTCTCCATTAGCGTAGTTGCACCTGCCAATATCAGAGTTACTTACATTGGGTGCCCCTGCAACGACCATATTTGCCATTCAATGTAGACGGAGTCTGCGAAGTCAGCCTCGAGCTTGTCGCCTGCCGATTGCGTCTCAATAGAAATGACTCGAAAAGATGGCGTCCCATCAACCTGATATTGGATGTTTTGGGGGATATCTGGACCAATCCTGCCACTTTGGGCCTGGGGCTCTGCCTTTTGCAGAGTAACAGGCAGGGGAGTTTTTGATTCTGGAGTTGGGCCAATGCCTGAGCTCCGGGTAATACCATCAGCCCGGCATTGGTGAATTTTGGCACTATCTAAATTGCTTTTCCCATTCTGGACTTGGGGCTGGAGATTATCAGACTTGAACATCGGCTCAGGCACCACGCCTGGTGGCATGAGTCCATCTTGGCTTGCGATGCGAGCGTGGCTCTGCGGTGCATTTTCCTTACTGAATGATGCACCACATAACCAAATAAATGACTCTTCTTTGGTGTCTGGTAATGAGCGGGTTAAAATGACTAGGCCTCAGGATGATAGACAGTTGCTTACCGGTGCGCTCCAAATATGTAGTCTGTGAAAAATGCCTGCCACAATGCACACAGAAACATTCCTGTACTCCACGGGCACCCCTTGACTGGGATGATGGAGGTATCTCTGGATTATGCGGAGGGACAGGTTGCGGGGATGTAGGGTAGGGGTAACTTGAATGGGGTACTGTCGGATATGCGGTTTGTGAAAGGTTATAATGGGGTAGGGATTTTCCTGGCAATTGAGCTTCATTTGTGGGGTATTCCGAAGCCGATGCGACAAGAGTATGATGAGACCTGTTGACAGAAGCACGTTAGCAAGATCCTGTAATGAAAACCGGTGGATAATATTCCACACAGTTTTGGAATTCGACTTGCCCTTCTCTGGAATGCAAAACTTGGGAGTAGTGTTCGCCGTACGCCTGCGAATTTCCGTCTTGTCTCCAACATGTCATAGGGGAATTTGTTCGGCCAGACCCAGGCCGAGTGAATTTCGCTGAAAGATCATCTGGCTTGGTCAGCGTAGCCCTAGAGCATCTTGGTCGGAGGTTTCAAACCAGTCTGATCGGCATTTTCTCTATCATCTGCCAATTGGTCTTTGAGGTAGGGGCTGGCTTGTTTCCCAAGGGGAAGCTGAATATGATAATGCGGACCGTTGGGAGAGGAGACATTGGTATTTTCGTGGCTACCGAAGTGACGCTGGATTGGAGGAGCATGTGAGGGCTCTGGCGCTAAAGGATTGGAAACCGTTTTGTTACCTATAATATTTGCAAAGTGTCAGCTTTTAGCCTGCAATATAAATGGCCGGCTCCACTTACGCTGCTGGCCGGCCAGGGGTGGCACTAAATGGGCACTTTGGTAGCTTTGTAAAGAAGTGTCGGTGAAATTGAATGACGGAGAGTATATCGGATGGTTAGGAAAAGGTAGGTCAAGCATGTATTCGGAGCCAGCACCCTCTGAGGTGGTCCAGTGAGCGCATTGAGGCGTAGGTATGGTAGGTGTTAATGTGAGGCGGTTAGTCTCCATATCTGAGCGGTAGGCCAGTCTGAAAGGTTTCAGCACAGGGAACGATGGGGCATTGGCCCGCTTTTAATAACAATCAGTGGCAGGTTAAAAAATAACAAAACCTCAACCAAGCAAAGGCTGCATGGCTGAGATACGACTGCAGGTTTGACGCACAGGCGCAGCTCCCGCGACTACTTAATGCCACAGAAGCAGTGGTCATTTGGGGAAGCCTGTAGGTTCGACCATTTTGGCATGTATTATCCACTTTCCAAGTTTGGCCTTTACCCTGTGGTCCAAACCCCGGTGAAAATTAAATAGATTTGGGTTTTATCCCCTCTTAATTTTAGCATATAGAGCTCCTGCACGACTTTTGACGAGGGCTCTGATCCTATACTCTTGGGATGGTTCGGCCTCGACCGATTGTGGCCCTTAATTTGATCACTGGCTTAACACAGGTACAAGTTTACAATTGCTCTTACCCTCTCCAAAACTGCATTCTAAGCATTTCCGTTGACAAATTCTTCGAACTCAGCTGCATAAAGAGGCTATCTAGGATGTTGGGCTGGGCAGGTCAGGAACTGTCAGAAGCGTCGTCTTCAGGAAATATTTCGCTAACCACTTCGAAGGCCGGGTGCTGCAGGCCCCATTCTACCAGGAGCTTCCTTCCAATGCGCGTTCTGACCATCTCTCCCCACGAGACTTTGTAGTGCTCGAACCACAGTATACAGGGAGGATCGAAATTAGTTTCACCACTTGCACAGAGAGATTCTTTCTCGAACCCTGTCCCGAAACACGCTATACCCGTTACGGTTGGTCTACCCCTGAACCCCTTTCTTGGCAGTATTCCAGTACAAGCGTAAATAACAGCTTAAAAATAGCTTCTGTACTAGACTCGTAAGGTCTCCGGAGTTTCTAGGACGTTGGACTAGCAAACAAGCCAAACAGACGGATGCCTGCTCGTTTGGAGACGTGGCAGGAATTCGAACCCCCCCCATTCTGCCAACCACTTGCCATCTAGAGTGACCACTACGAATGAGCGAGTTGTATAGAGACAGTACTAGTGGGTAATGTTTCTTTGCTTTATGTAACAGGCTTGGCCTTTTAATTAGAGGCTAGCATCTGCTGAACTGACTGGTCGTGATCATGCTGACGTTGGATCCGTTAGAGCCCTGAAATAAGGACGATGATTGCTAATTCGTATCCCGATAACCGTGATTTTGAACCGCCTGACCTCGAACACGGAGATCAAGATTCGCAATATGCCCCCACTCCAGGATACTGCGGTCGCACGCCAGCGTCAAGCTGTGGGCTCAGCCCTTCTCCCGACCATCACTCCGAGCATGATATAGAAGACCTGTCCCAACACCAACCGGAAAGACCCAGACTGCTCCAGCTATCTGAGTGGGACGATGGTATGCTAAGTGACGAGCTTCCGGCAAGCTGCATCCAGTATACGATAGAGTGGAAAGTTACGGTGAATAAGAAAGTGCTCTCACGAGACACTGAAGTGGATATAGCCCTGACTCCAAGTGCTTACTGGCCGATGACCCTAAAGGGTAAGCTTGAGAGGTTGTTAGAAGGGAAGATTCCCCGTAAAGGAAGGGTAAGGTCGGACGACACCTCAATCGCTGTGTCGGTGAATGATCGCTCCCAACGCGACCTGATGAAACGGTTTGACCATCTCGACATCGATTGGACTGCCATTGAAAAGCAGCTGCTGAAGTGGGGCGAACTATTTCGGCAAGGCAAGAAACTGAGGTTAAGTATTACCTTTAAATATGTTGAGGACGACCGTCTCTCCAAAACTACCGCCGGTAGGGTCGAGAAAAGAGGAAGGTCATCGGTCACTAAACGAATGCTCAACGAGCGAGACGCTCAACTGGATGCCGAAGAGAACATGTCCGGGCAAGAATCGATTTGGCGGGGTGTTTACAACCTGATGCGTTGCCCATCCTCCTCATGCCATCTTGGCCCACATTGCTGGCAAGACCCGCACGGGAAAAAACACTATAGACTGAGGAGCCATCATTTAAAGCGTCTAATCGCCTTTGTGGAGAAAGGCGCCACCTTACAGTCTCATGAGGACGTTCCGGACAATTTTCGTGAAGAGCTATATATGGAAGAGCGGCACAGACTAGAGAGCCAACAATCCAAGAACAATAAGATGGTCGGCAGCAGAGGAAGCTGTCTTCCTATCAGTATCAATTTCAATGGGATGCAACCTTTCCCTCAATCAGAAGAGTCCAACCCAACCGCGGCCTCAACCATGCCTATGCCACTAAAAGGCCAAGTCATGAATGACCTCATTATTCCTGGACTACGAGACGTGGCTGTCAGAGACTACAGCGCATGGCATGAAGCAAATGTCAGTGACGACAGCTTGAAAGCCCAATTTCGGCAAACATGCAATGTGGCGTTGGCCAATGGTTTAGACCTTAGAATGATCCATGAGGACCAAGATCCGTCATTCTTCATAGACAAAGGGATTATGGTAGGTATCGCACGCCAATTCGTGAGAGATATTGGCGAATGGGTTAAGTGTGTGAGGGATGTCTCGCCGGTCGACCAAGCTACGCAGGCCGCAGCTTGAACGTGCAGGAAGGCGTAAGAAGGCGTTAGTATAGACACTAGATTGACTCTTAATCAATTCTATTTGATACAACTCCTTCAGTAAATGATTAGGCCACAAATGTGGGAACACAAGATTAGAGCTAGTAGGGAATTGAGCAATTTTGGTAACTTTCGGTGTATATTGTATATATATGATGTTACGACCCAACGCCATCACCCTTCAAATGCTTATATTTAATTGTGAGGGTCAATGACCACGCCAGCATGTCGGAAATGACCTAAAGCACTCTGTTTTCGAGATCCAACAACCTCAATACACCACTCAAGGAAAGTTTGAAACCCTTGTTCTGGATCTTCTTCATACCGCACCCAGTTCCGTCTAATGAATGCTTTCAATTCTGAGAAGAACTCCTCGATAGGATTCAAGTCAGGTGAGTAAGGCGGCAGATACACTAGCTTTACTCCTGCTTCAATGCACATTTCCTCGATACGATCAGAACGATGAAAAGATGCGTTGTCCATGACTAGAACGGACTTAGGCTCAGGCCATCTTCCACAATGCCGAAGAAGCTGATCAATGAAGTCCTCGAAGACTGCAGCATCCGTGGATCCCTGAAATATACGAGACAGCAAGATTCCATCTTCGCAGTATGCAGGCAGTATCTGGTACCGCTGGTCACGATGGAACTTGGCTACCTGCAATGGTGCCGTGCCTAACGGAGACCAGCCTGTCCGTCTGAACCCAATTCGTTTATCGCACCCAGACTCATCCACATAGACCAAGTGATACAGACGTGCTCGAAATCAGTTTCACCATTTTACTCTCTTCGTTTCTTTGCTAAACTTTATCCTGAAACACGCTAGTCTGTGTTCAGCTTAGGCCATTTCAGAGTATCGAAACGTATTGTAACTTCAAATCACATGATGAAGTACTGTTTAATATATTGGAAATAATCATACGATTGATACCCTATATCTCGATACCCCTCAGCGGGGTACTTCAACGACTTAGCCATGTGCTCCCGACTAACCCTTCTAAGAATTACCTGGCTGCAATAATGGCATACACGACATCATATGACGGGTCAAACTCTGGGTTCCAAGTTGGACAGAACCTTGGTCATATCACTAATCAGTTCTGTGAGTGGGGCGCATGACTCTAAAAGAACGTACCTAACCGGTGTGACTGCTCAAGTACAATCGGAAGCATCGAATCAAGCGTGCCTGCGGGATCTGCGGACGACTGATCCTCACCATGACAAAGACCGTATTCAGAACACCAACGGAGGGCTGCTCAAAGATTCATACTGCTGGGTTCTCGACAACGAGGGGTTTCAACAATGGCGAGACAACCAGAGCAACTGTCTCCTCTGGATCAGAGGTGATCCGGGCAAAGGCAAGACAATGCTGCTGTGCGGTATCATCGATGAATTAACACGAACATTTGGGGACACTGCGAATGTCTCGTTCTTTTTTTGCCAAGCTACAGACGTACGAATCAATAATGCCACGGCTGTTCTCCGTGGCTTGATATATTCGCTTGTCGAGAAGCAGCTATCTCTTCTCTCCCATTTACAAAGACAGTATGATAAAGCGGGAAAAGCATTGTTTGAGGACATAAACGCATGGAATGCCCTCTCGAGGATCTTCACGGATATCCTGAAAGACCCGGCCCTACAAAGCACCTATTTGATTATCGATGCGCTAGATGAGTGCACATCAGGGCTACCTTCACTTCTCGACTTGATTACTCGGATACCGTCTGCTTACCCACAGATAAAGTGGATTGTCTCAAGCCGCAACTGGCCTGATATCGAAGAGCGTCTTGACACTACCCAGACCGCTCCAATATCATTAGAGCTAAATGAGGCGTCTATATCTGAAGCTGTGTGCAAATTCATTGAACACAAGGTTCACTATCTAGCGAAAGTTAAGAAGTATAGCGATGAAACTCGTGATACGATCTGCCGTCACTTGTTATCCAACTCGCAAGGCACATTCCTTTGGGTAGCCTTGGTCTGTCAAGATCTTGATAGAACATCGCGGAGGCACGCTCTTAAGAAGCTGGAGGCGTTTCCTCCTGGACTGGATGCCTTGTACAATCGGATGATCGATCAGGTTCGTAACTCGGAAGATGCCGAGCCCTGCAAGCGAATACTGGCTGCTATGTCCATAGTGTATCGGCCTATCGCGTTTGACGAACTGGCCTCTCTTGTTGAACTACCTGATGATCTCTCTGGTGACTCTGAAGCCCTACTAGAGATTATCGCGATTTGTGGCTCGTTTCTAACTGTGCGCGAAGACACTATCATTTTCGTCCATCAGTCTGCAAAGGAATTTCTGTTTAGAGAAACGCAAAATGAGGTTTTTACTGGAGGTATAGAAGCTGAGCACCACAAAATTTTCTCTCGCTCTCTACTAGCCATGTTCAAGACACTTCGACGCGATATCTTTCAACTTAAGTTTCCTGGATTCCCGATTGAGAAAGTTATACCACCCAGTCCGAACCCATTAACAGCTGCAAAATATGCGTGTGTCTATTGGGTTGACCATCTTCATCATAGCGGATGCCATGAAAAAGATGATCTTACCGTTGGTGATAGAAAACGTATAGGTGATTTTCTAGAAAAGAAATACCTTCACTGGCTTGAAGCCCTGAGCATTCTAGGAAGCGTATCGCAAGGCATAGCAGCTATGCTAAAGCTCGATGACTTACTTCAGGTGATTAATTGCTCATATACCGAAACAATCTCTACTTCTGACGTTACAACTACTATACTAGGGAAAAAGCGAACCACCTGCCCTTTTATATCGGGTTCAAGACGCCTCTCGGTTCATTCGATACCACAGGCTAGCAATTGAAAGTAGCCCCCTTCAAGTATACAGTTCACCTCTGATCTTTAGCCCCATGTTGAGCCTCACGAGAAGATGTTATCAAAAGGAGAGACCGGATTGGGTTTTGAATGAGCCACTGGTGGACAAAGATTGGAGTCCATGTCTTCAAACCCTCGAGGGGCATAGCGGTTCGGTCAACTCGATTGCCTGGTCGCAGGATAGAAGCCGACTCGCATCAGGGTCAAAGGATAACACCGTCAGGATCTGGGATCCAGCCACCGGCCAGTGCGTATCAACCCTTGAGGGGCATAGCGGTTCAGTCAACTCGATTGCCTGGTCGCAAGATGAAAGCCGACTCGCATCAGCGTCGGATGATAAGACCGTCAGGATCTGGGATCCGGCTACCGGGCAGTGCGCGTCAACCCTCGAGGGGCATAGCCATTGGGTCAATTCGATTGCCTGGTCGCAAGATGGAAGCCGACTTGCATCAGCGTCCTTTACTAACGCCGTCAGGATCTGGGATCCGGCCACCGGCCAGTGCGCGTCAACCCTCGAGGGGTATAGCCATTTAGTCAACTCGATTGCCTGGTCGCAAGATAGAATCCGACTCGCATCAGCGTCCTTTGATAACACCGTCAGGATCTGGGATCCGGCCACTGGCCAGTGCGTATCAACCCTCGAGGGGCATAGTGATTGGGTCAACTTTATTGCCTGGTCGCAAGATGGAAGCCGACTCGCATCAGCGTCCTCTGATAACACCGTCCGGATCTGGGATCCGGCCACTGGTCAGTGCGTATCAACCCTCGAGGGACATAGCCATTGGGTCAACTCGATTGCCTGGTCGCAAGATAGAAGCCGACTCGCGTCAGCATCGGGTGATAACACCGTCAGGATCTGGGATCCGGCCACTGGTCAGTGCGTATCAACCCTCGTGGGGCATAGCCGTGGGGTCAAGTCGATTGCCTGGTCGCAAGATGGAATCCGACTCGCATCAGGGTCCGTTGATAACACCGTTAGGATCTGGGATCCGGCTAACCGGCAGTACGCGTCAACCCTCGAGGGGCATAGCAGTTGGGTCAACTTGATTGCCTGGTCACAAGATGGAATCCGACTTGCATCAGCGTCCTTTGATAACACCGTCAGGATCTGGGATCCGGCCACCGGGCAGTGCGCGTTAACCCTCGAGGGGCATAGCGAGTCAGTCAACTTTATTGCCTGGTCGCAAGATGGAATCCGACTCGCATCAGCGTCCTTTGATAACACCGTTAGGATCTGGGATCCGGCCACCGGGCAGTGCGCGTCAACCCTCGAGGGGCATAGCGAGTCGGTCAACTTTATTGCCTGGTCGCAAGATGGAATCCGACTCGTAACAGGGTCAACGGATAACACCGTTAGGATCTGGGATCCGGTCACCGGGCAGTGCGCGTTAACCCTCGAGGGGCATAGCGATCGGGTCAACTCGATTGCCTGGTCGCAAGATGAAAGCCGACTCGCATCAGCGTCGGATGATAAGACCGTCAGGATCTGGGATCCGGCTACCGGGCAGTGCGCGTCAACCCTCGAGGGGCATAGCCATCGGGTCAACTCGATTGCCTGGTCGCAAGATGGAATCCGACTCGCATCAACGTCGGATGATAGGACCGTCAGGATCTGGGATCCGGCTACCGGGCAGTGCGCATCAACCCTCGAGGGCCATAGCAATTTGGTCAACTCGATTGCCTGGTCACAAGATGGAATCCGACTCGCGTCAGCGTCGGATGATAACACCGTCAGGATCTGGGATCCGGCCACCGGCCAGTGCGAAACAACACTGCATATCAGCTCCTCCGCCTTCCTTCAATTTGATAAAGTCAATTTCAATCATCTACACTCGTCAATTGGTACATTTGATATAGGATTCACTGGTATTGTCACGTCCACTCCTCGCTGTTCGACCTTCCCGCAACACGGGTATGGTTTGAATGAAGACCGTTCCTGGATAACCTATAATGGCGTCAACCTCCTTTGGTTGCCTTCCGATTACCGACCAACTCATTCCTCTCTTTTTACTATGTCTGCAACAAATTTGGCGATCGGTTGTTCGTCTGGTGTTGTCATATTTCTCGCGCTTACAGAACAGAGTCCCATCCCTGGCCTTTGGTCAATGAGTTAAGTGAACAGGGGTTTGCCTTTGAAGCATAAAAGTAGATTGGTTGATGATTGTTGTTATTAGGAGTTAGAATAGTTGTGTGTCCCACTCGACCAGCATATGCAAGGGGACAACAGCTTTGCCCCCCCCCAATCCCCCAGCATGTGAAGAGTCATATGTTCCAACAATATTGCTTCAGATCCCTGTGCCTTTCCTATACACGTCTCATCTTGAATAGCCTATATGATTATGCCCAGAATCACCTTTAATAGAAAGAAGTCGTGAGACTGTATACATAATCCCAAATCGGGACTACCTGCGTGATCCAATTGAGCAGATCAACACATGAAAACGCTAGGGCAACAGGTAGTCAACTACCTAGGAGAGACTAAGCGCAGGATCTAGCATCCATTACTCCTAATGTACTATCACTTTGCCCCTAGCTAGCAATAATTGAGGGCCCGCAGTTTTCAAATCGTTCTTCTAGAAACAACCAAGCTCCTGGGAACTACGAGACCCAGGGTCACGTGCATTTCCCAATACCCAGCATCCCCCAGACGTTCGACCAAAAGTCATTTCATCCGCTCACAGAGCAGAAGGGTGAGTAAGGGTGAGCCTGGAAAAAAGAATTTCCCTAGGGTGCTCAACAATGCCCATCAGTAAATGTCTTCTGAGGCTTCCACCCACAGCACCTTCTATCGTCCCTCCGCAAAATGGCGCCAAGGCTCCCTCCATCGAAGCTCGAGATGATCTGTGACATGATACTTAGCAAATCCCTGAATACATCGCAGATGGCCGAAGCAGCTGAATGTAGTAGGCGTTCCATCATCAACATCCGCAACAACCTCCACCGATTCGGAAATGTCAGAGCCCCTCCGACTCGTGTCGGCCGACGACGAAGTATCACCCCTCCGATGCTAGAGGCCATATGTGATCATCTTCTTGAGAAGCCTGGGCTGTACGTGGATGAGATGGCGCTCTTTATATGGGATGAATTCCATATTCAAGTGACAAATTCAAGTCTCAAGCGAGCTCTTGCGTCTGTCGGCTGGTCGAAAAAGGTGGCTCGACAAAGAGCAAAGGAACAAAACGCTGATCTACGAGACTTCTACCTACACAACCTGTCGGACTTCCGTTCCTATCACCTAGTCTATGTGGACGAGTCCGGATGCGATAAACGTATTGGTTTTAGACGGACCGGCTGGTCTCCAGTCGGCGCGACACCCTTGCAGGTATCCAAATTCCATCGTGACCAACGATATCAGATCCTTCCTGCATACGCCCAAGATGGTGTTGTTTTTTCTCGAGTATTCCAAGGCTCGACTGATGCAGCTGTATTTGAGGACTTCATTGAGCAACTTCTCAAACATTGCGGAAAGTGGCCTGAACCAAAGTGCGTTGTAGTCATGGATAACGCATCTTTTCATCATTCTGAGCGAATCAAAGAACTATGTGCCAATACAGGAGTAAAATTGGTTTACCTGCCACCTTATTCACCTGATTTGAATCCCATCGAGGAGTTTTTCTCTGAGCTGAAGGCGTTCATCAGGCGGAATTGGCGGCGATATGAGCAATGCCCGGACCAAGGATTCGCCTCTTTCCTTGAGTGGTGTATCGAGGCTGTCGGATCTCGAGAAGAAAGTGCAAAGGGCCATTTCCGGCACGCTGGCGTTGTTGTTGAAGATTATGATTGAGGCTGGGTGTTGATAGATCAACACTAGTTCTGTACAAGACCATTTCAGTGGCGTCGAATTTCAGTAGATAATTCCTGTATACGCATTTATTCTGCCAACTATTGCATTGCAGGGAGTGCATCTGATCAAAAGCAAATATAAAATCAATTCCAAGTCTAATCACGCCTTGCCAGCCACTGACTGCGAGCCTGCGCAGTCAGTTTCTTACGTGCCTCACCCATCTACTAATGTCACTTACGAAGCGGCGTGCAATTCCTACCGCAACTCCTTTTTCAATAAAGAATCCCGCGTCATGGTCCTCGTGGATCTGTTCAAGATCCAGACCGTTGGCCAGCGTTACATCGCATGCCTGTCGAAACTGAGCCTTCAAATTGTCGTCGACAACATTGGTTTCTTGCCATGCGCTGTATTCTCTCACAGCCAAATCTCGGGGTCCGTCAATTATGAGCGGATCAGCTGTCTGTCCATGTTGCGGTGGAGACGTAGCCAACGTTACAATTGAGTTGGTCGCTGGTGATTGCAGGTGATGCTGCCCTCCCATGAAGTTGATACTAATAGGTGGACAATTTCCTGCAGCAAGCATTTTGTTGCCTTTAGATTGTAGACTTTCCAATTTCTGCTGCTCTTCCAGGAAGAGCTCTTCACGAACAGCGTCAGGAACATCGTCTTGACACTCCAGAATGCCACCACCTTCAACATAAGCGATCAGGCGTTTCAAATGATGTGTCCTTAGCTGATAGTGTTTTTTCCCATGTGGGTCCTGCCAGCAGTGCGGACCAAGATGACAAGATGGTGAAGGACAGCGCATCAAGGTGTAGACTGCCCGCCAGATCGACTGTTCCCCAGTTGCATGCTGTTCGGCGTCGAGTTGTTCATCCCGTTCATTGAGCATCCTTTTGGTGACAGATGACCTTCCTCTCTTGTCGTTTCTGCTGCTTGTGCTTCTAGGGGAGTAGTCATCCTCTATATAGTTGAAGATGATCTTTAGCCGCAACTCTTTACCACTGGCATGAAACTTCCCCCAGGCGAGTAATTGTTTTTCCACAGAGGACCAGTCAATATTGAGGCCATTAAACGGTTTTTTCAGGTCCCGTTGCTTACGATCGTTGATCGAGACAACAATAGATGTGTCGTCCGCCCTGACCCTCCGTTTGCGCGCAACTTTCTCCTCGATTACCTTATACAGCTTGTCCTTGAGGATCAAGGGCCAGTACGCACTTGGGGTCAGCGCTACGTCCTGTTCCGTATCCTCTGACATGGACCGGTTATTCACTTTGACTTTCCACTCGATAGTATACCGAATAAAGCTTGCGGGAAGCTCGTCGTCAGGCCTGTTTGCTTCCCATTCGGAGAGTTGAAGCAGCTTATTGATTACGGGTTGGGTAGAGAGTAAGGGCTCGGAACAGTCGTGGGGGCAACGGTTCGGTGAAGGGTTGAATCCATATTCTGAGGGTGGCGTGTGTTCGTAATATCCTGGAGTTGGGGCGTATTGCGAATCCTGGTCCGAGGGATCGAGGTCCTGGGCTTGGGATTCATCACAGTTGGGATAGAAGTGGTTAATCATCGTCCTCAATTTCCTAGTAAACCGACTTCAGCACATTTTGGTCATCAAGGGTTCAACAGAGCGGGAACAAAGGAATCCAGCATTTGTAGCGCAAATAAGTCGGTTGTTAAGAAAATATTTCATCCCACCAGTATTGTATCTACGTATGTATTCGATCATCCGCTGTATTAGTAGAGTGATAGAGTGAGGCGTGGTTGACTGAAGGGGGGAGGTGGGTGTAGGAATCAACCGACCGAATCCCCTGCCAGCTAGTATGTTTGGCTTGTTTGCAAATAAATGGTTCTAGACAGCCGTTGGCCCATACAACCATGATACGATAGCTATTTTTATGCCATTATTTATTACTGTACTAAGATACTGCCAAGAGTGTGGGTCAGGGGTAGGCTAACCGTAAAGGATATGGCGTCATGCAAAATAAAGTTCGAGAAATAATTGAAGAGAGTAAAAACATGAAACTGATTTCGAGCGCGTCTGTACGACTGAAAGTCGGACAGATTATGCGTATAGAAATCTCGTAGATCCGCATTCTGTTCCTTTGCTCTCTGTCGAGCCACCGTCTTTGACCAACCCACCGAAGTAAGAGCCCGTTTGAGGCTTGAATTTGTGACCTGGACACGGAACTCGTCCCATAAAAAGATTGCCATCTCATCCACATACAGACCGGGCTTTTCGAGGAGGCGATCGCATAGTGCTTCTATCATCGGAGGTGTTACGGTCCGTCGTCGACCTACTCGAGTTGGGGGTGCTCTGACATTTCCGAACCGGCGAAGGTTGTTGCTGATGTTGATGATTGAACGCTTACTGCATCCAGCAGCTTTAGCCATTTGCGAGTCAGTCAGTGATTTGCTCAATATCATAGTTTCAATCATTTCGAGCTTTGAGAGAGGTAGTCTTGGCGCCATGTTGCGAAGAGGAATCTGGATGTTGATAAGGAAAGTTTTGGCAGGGAGCAGTGGGAGACCGCTGAGGGGGGTGACGATGGACTCCATCTGCTCACCCTTGCTCACCCCTCTGCTCAGTGAGCAGGTGAAATGATTTTGGGTGAAAAGTCTGGGGGATGCCAGGTATAAGGAAATGCACGTGACTTAGCGATCTTGCAGTTCCTGGGAGCCTGGCGGCACATAAACTGCGGACCTCACAAAAGGGTAGTTGCTAGGCTGGTACATGTAGCATACGCTAGTTTCGCCATAGCAACAACAAAATGCGATCTCGTATTGTCCATTCGTGCACTTCAAACAGCCGATAGCAATAGGCTCTCGAAGTCAAGATTTCAAAGCGTGCTTTTTACCCGGCGGGATCTGGCTGATTGTCGTATGGTGCGCTTAACTTGAGTGTTCTGGCTCGGGTCGATCCGATTCCTGAGAAGGTGCTGATCCTACCCACACATGACCAACAGAATGCTCAATGGGCTATCCGCTAATTTGATTCAATATTTCAGGGTCGCGGAGTCACCTGATTTGATGGCCAACCTTAGCCGTCCCCTCCTTCAACTGAGCCAGATAATGCCCCACCTGCGGCTACAATGTCTCCATCTGTAGGCCCATCAGAAAAGCATTCAGATTTATGCATAGCCTACATATCTATAGGAGTCCATTGATATAGAGACTATCGCAACGGGTTGTAAATCCTACATGCGGCTTCTATTTAGACAGTAGAGGTATCTGTTGACTGTTTCTCCTCCCGATTTCTATATCCCCAGAGAAGTTGCGAACACAACGCAACAAGTGGGATACCGAGAAGGAGAACCCATGTCAACAGCCATAGAAGTACCATAGCAATGGAAAAGAGCCAAAACGCTCTGTTCATCTCTTGAAGCTCATGATCGTCTGCAATGTGAGACCAAAGTCGGTCCGTCGGAACCGAGAGCGCAACTTGCATCGATGAAAGAGCGATAGATACGCTAGCAAACAGGAAGATCAAAGGGAACGTTGCTCTCTCCATAAACTCGCTGGTGGACCAGTAGGGATTCTCGTAGAACCATCTAGTGCGAGTGTGCTGTGGACGAAGGATCCGGACGGCCCAATTTAATCGCGACAGACGCATCTGCCCATAGTGGTATCGCTTTGCAACCTCATCATCTCTAACAATGCGAAAGTGATTGATAAAAATTGACCATTGGATCCAGTCGATATCAGCCGGGATCAGACAAGACTCCTTCGCGATCGCAAAGTCAAGGGGAGACTTGACGAGAGATACGTATGAGCGCATAAATCCTATTGCAATCGGCCTGTCGAACACCAAAGCCGTTGGCTCGGGGTTTTCTGGAATAAGCGATGGATTTCCTGACGATAATGCTCGCTTCGGAGGCTGTAAATATCGTACCCAAAATTCATGGTTCAGCAAAAACAGAGGTACAGGCTTAATGTAGATTTTGTTCCTGTTCCAAATGAGATGGAGACTCGAATCTTCCGTCGGGATGATAGAGCGCCCCTTGACCTTTTGCGCATGTAGCGCGTCGATATGATGTCCAGATTTCTTTGCAACCAGCCACAACTGGGGGTATAGCTCATCGAGAAGCGGAGTTGCTAACTCATGAGAAAGGTGATCATAGACCTCATTAGGGAGAAGACCGATACCAGGATTTCCTGGTATATATTGTATAGTCTTTGCCCCGCTCTCCAATTTTGAAGAGTCATTGTCATTCGCGCTAAGAGGTTTCAGGAGCTCTCTATTCAGAGCACACGATGGAGGGAATGGAACGTTGGTATAAGTAGACATAGCATCTCAACGTGATGTGGTCTAGGGGATGAAATGTAAATTTCCCAGAACTGCAGATCACGGAGAGGTTGGTATATTGGGAATACACAACCCCTACTTGAATCGGGCGGAGCGCTCTCTTGTGCGCCAATTTCACCAATTGGTCTAGCGCCGGCGGTTCAGCCGCAGATGCCTGGACTGCACAGCCGAAAACCACTCAGCTTATCACAGTTGTATAGCTTCTATTTTCCAATAGTCCACCAGGATTCTACCGACTTGGTTTGAAAGTCATTTCCGATCTTCTCCGGCCGATTACCGATCGCAATCGACTTCGCCGGTCAAAGAGGGGCGACCCACGTGGCAGAGCCCAACCATCAGCTATGAACCAACCCACGACACTGTACCTGCTCACTTTCATTTTCTCGGTCGCATACATATATTACCGGGTCACCAAAAACATCCCGAGCCGGCTTGTTGTCGATCAAGCTCCAAGGTCGAGATTCGAGCTTGTCCCAGTGAACACCTGCAACGTGCCCGCGCGTGCTGGTGGCGTCGAGTAGGTATAAATATAGCTAGTCGAAAAGTTCGATGTTCCTGACATGAATAGCATCATATTTGTCCATGGCCTCGGATCCAACCCTGATACGACGTGGCAAGCGAGAAGATCCACGAACACCTCCAACCCAAGCGAGGAAACCCGATCGAACAGTGAGCAATACGTGAACTGGGTCAGCGACTTTCTTCCAAGTGACCTCCCCCCCCAGGGGTCCGCCAAGGTGCTCGCATCTTTTTCTATAACTACGACTCATATTGGAAGAGAGATGCGGTCTATACACGGCTCGCGAGCGTGGGTAATAACCTTCTGGAGCATATTGACGGGCAGATCCGTCAGTCGAAGCATGTGAGTTTTGGCAACTCCCTTAACCCGGGCTTCTTGCTGATAATATTGCGATAGGAGCAGGGCCGATTCTTGGTCTTCGTGGGACATAGCTATGGGGGTCTTGTAGTCAAAGAGGTTAGTGAACTGACGTTCCTTTAAAGGTCACAGCTAAATTTAACAGGCGCTTGTTCAAGCCAAACGGAGGCGCGAGTTCAATCATATTGTGGAGCAAACAAGGGCGATATTTTTTCTAGGTACACCGCATCGCGGGTCCAGCTTTGGCCCCTGGGGTCGGCTTGCAGCGTTCGCCTTGCGACCGCTAGGATCTAATTCATCAATCCTGGCCAATCTGGAATATGACTCTGTTGTGTTGGGTGACTTGCACGAACATTTCATCACTAGTATACGAGATGATTTGCAAGTGGTCAACTTTTATGAGCAGAGGCCGCTTTGTCTTTTCCAGTTATGGTTCTTTCGATGGCAACTATTTGTGAGTAAGCTTAGGATAATGCATAGAGCATGCTAATACCGAGATAAGTGTGTTTCTGAGAGCTCGGCCACCTATCATGGGAACACGGTCGGCAAAATCGGTCTCGCCGTCGATCACTACGGACTGAACAAGTTCGATTCAAGAAACGAATGCTATAACAGCATCTTATCGAAGCTTTCCAGAATATTGACGCCTTTGGTTCAACCGACGAAGCACCACTATTCTGTTCCACTTGAGACAGTACAGACCTTTACCCACCGTGAGCAGCTTTGGGAGGAGCTAGAAAGAAAGCTCCAGATACGGCACGAAAAGGCCATCGTTCCATTTGCAATTACTCTTCACGGATTAGGAGGGGCTGGAAAATCTCAGTTAGCCTTGAAGTATGCGGAAAGCAATGCAGGTCGGTATAACCCAATTCTTTGGATTGATGCAACAAGTGAAGAGACTGTCCGATCCAGTTTCATAAGATGCGCTGCAGAAATCGGGCTTCCGGACGAACAAAACAAGCAACAGAGCGCGGCTCTTGTGGACGATCGGGTCATCCAGGGTGTACTTCGATGGCTCCGCGACCGGACCGAATTGGATGATGAATGGCTATTTATCGTCGACAACGCTGACGACGTCACTTGGGGCATTAAAAAGATTATACCGAAGGGAGTCCGGGGAAGACTTCTTATCACGAGTCGCGATGACCAAAGTCAAAAGCTGGTCGATAGGGGTTGCGAAGCAGTTCGAGTTGATGTTATGTCACCACAAGAAGCCAGAATGGTTCTTCTGCGTCACCTTTCTGATGATATCGACTGGCTTCCAAAGACCGTGCAAGAGGGCTGCGATAATGTGGCGACTAAGCTTGGATATTTACCACTGGCGATTGACCTTGCCGGGGCGTACATTGGCAATAATAGCCTTGCCCCCGAACAATCCCTCACGCAGTATCTGAAAGACTATGAGAAGCATCGCGATGAGCTGTTGCAGATGAATCATCTTCGAGGGCTATCCCCTACGGAGAGAACGGTGTGGACTGTGTGGGATACCACACTGGAAAAAATTGAAAGAGAGTATAGGAAGTGGCAGCCTGGTGTACTGTTGACACTTTTGGCACACTTCCACGGGACGGTTGTCCAGAATGAAATGTTTCGTCTAGCAAGTCTTGGTATGTATGCTATCAACGACAAACTTGGCGAAGAGAACTTCACTGAACTCCAAATGTTCATCTCGGAAGCCGAAGGGGAATGGGACGACTTCAAATATCGACAGAGCATAGATGTCCTGGTTCGCTACAGTTTGGTACAGCGAGTGCACGGAGAGTGGCCTGGTACCACAATGCACAGCCTGGTTAAATGGAGGGCAACTCCTCGCAACCAAGATCAACAATGGCAGTGGTGGTACACCAAGTTTGTGCTTGCAGCATGCTCTCAGATTACGAAAGAAGATCACCAGCCACAGTTTCGTCGGCATCTTATTTTGCACCTTCCGGGTGTGAGGAATATTGATTTAAACTTTGTTTCCATTACAGAAATGGGTAAGACGTTCGTCTGGACAATACTGGGAATGGTGCACGATGACGAAGGCCATTGGGAGGAGGCCGAGCAGCTCTTTGTGCAGGCGATGGAGACTCGCAAGACGAAGCTCGGCGAGGACCATCCCGACACGCTGACGAGTATGAGCAATCTGGCATCGACGTATAGGAACCGGGGCCGATGGGAGGAGGCGGAACAGCTCGAGGTGCAGGTGATGGAGACTCGCAAGACGAAGCTCGGCGTGGACAATCACGATACGCTGACGAGTATGAATAACCTGTCGGTGACCTATAAGAACCAGTGCCGGTGGGAAGAGGCCGAGCAGCTCGACGTGCAGGTGATGGAGACTCTCAAGACGAAGCTCGGCAAGGACTATCCCGGCACGCTGACGAGTATGGGGAACCTGGCGTCGACGTATATGAATCAGGGCCGGTGGGAAGAGGCCGAGCAGCTCTTTGTGCAGGTGATGGAGACTCACAATACGAAGCTCGGCAAGGACTATCCCGGCACGCTGACTATTATGGGCAACCTGGCGTTGACGTATAAGAACCAGGGCCGGTGGGAAGAGGCCGAGCAGCTCGAGGTGCAGGTGATGGAGACTCGCAAGACGAAGCTCGGCGAGGACCATCCCCGCACGCTGACCATTATGGGGAACCTGGCGTCGACGTATATGAATCAGGGCCGGTGGGAAGAGGCCGAGCAGCTCGAGGTGCAGGTGATGGAGACTCACAAGACGAAGCTCGGCAAGGACCATCCCGGCACGCTGACCATTATGGGCAATCTGGCGTTGACGTATAAGAACCAGGGCCGGTGGGAAGAGGCCGAGCAGCTCGAGGTGCAGGTGATGGAGACTCGCAAGACGAAGCTCGGCAAGGACCATCCCTACACGCTGACGAGTACGAGCAACCTGGCATCGACGTATTTTAAGCAGGGTCGATGGGAGGAAGCCGAGCAGCTCGAGGTGCAGGTGATGGAGACTCGTAAGACGAAGCTCGGCGTGAACCATCCCGACACGCTGACGAGTATGGGCAACCTGGCGTCGACGTATAGGGATCAGGGCCGGTGGGAAGAGGCCGAGCAGCTTGAGGTGCAGGTGATGGAGACTCGCAAGACGAAGCTCGGGGAGGACCATCCAGACACGCTGGCCAGTATGGCTAATCTCGCTTTCACTTGGAAATTCTCAGGCCACAATGCCGAAGCCATCAATTTGCTACGAGATTGCTTAACCCAGCAGAAGCAAACATTTGGCCTAGACCATCCGACCACTTTATCCAATTCTGAAACATTACTGGCACGGGAAACGGGGGCCTAGATATAAATGGCTAGATAAGCTACATGCTTGAACATTACATGTTTATATAGCAATTTCTGATTTCTATATTACTTCCCGAAATAATCTTTCCCGTCATGGATTAAATTGGTACGCACTACTCGAAAGGGATTGACCTGACCACTTTAGTGAACATCGCTGCCAAGAGATGGAGGGCAAGCAGAGTCGTTGCAGTATTCTCTGCAAGGGTATTACAAGTAATTTATAGAACCTTCTGTCACGTGAGTTACTTTCAATACAATTCGGTACTTGAAGTCGAGCTAAGTCCAAACTGGATTAGCGTGTTTCGGATTAGGGTTGGAGAAACATTCTATGAGAGCAAAGTGGTGAAACTAATTTCGATCCATCCTGTAGTCCAATCTGTGTCTGGCAATTTTTTCTTCTTCCTGATTTCTTGTTGGAGGAGGTAAAAGCTCTCCGTGTCTTTGCCATGCTCCGGTACCATTTCCTGGACTATGCGCATATCACCGATCTCAAAATCCGAGACAGATAGTGTTTCCTATTTATTCGCTTTTAGAGATGTGGATTGGATGATGTCCGGAATACTCACTGAAAGCTCATTCAGGCGTTGAGCAGAAATATATTCAATGGAAGGACCAGAATGCAGCGCTGAATGCTGATAGCCTTGATCTTTATCAATAATTATTGGATTGTCGTTAAGTTATCAGAATAGTATCCAAACCTTGAGGGTCTTCTCGTGCCTGTCCCCTTACCACCCTGCAGCATCGAAAGAGCGCGAGGATACGTGACCAAAGGGTACTTGATATAGCCATAAGTCAAACAAAATTGTAAATACTCGTACTGCTGACGGAGATAGAACAAATGGACAAATTTGCGCCAACGTTCTGAAAGCAGAATAGCATTCATTTGAAGTACTAACGCCAAGGTAATTATAGAAAAGCAATATCATACACCCCTGAATCGTACCAATGTCCCTTATGCTACTCCAGCCATGCTGCTATCAGTACACAAGTCTATATACCCCTGAATCGTACAAAATCCTCGTATGGTACGCGGCTGTCATCGTTGGCTATGGTTCTCCGGATTCAGACTTGCTGCTGAATGGTGATTTTCCTGCGTTATGCCGATTTGGCAGAGTTGGGTTTGGCAGAGTTGGGTTTGGCAGAGTTGGGTTTGGCAGAGTTGGGTTTGGCAGAGTTGGGTTTGGCAGAGTTGGGTTTGGCAGAGTTGGGTTTGGCAGAGTTGGGTTTGGCAGAGTTGGGTTTGGCAGAGTTGGGTTTGGCAGAGTTGGGTTTGACGGAGTCCAGATCCACTTACATAAGCACGGCCCATGCGTGTAGTTCGAAGTGATTGGTCAATCAAATGCAGTCTTGGGATAATACCAATGCTCCTGGGATATATCGCCGCTTATGTAAAGTGTAAAGTAAATTAGTACACGCCTACCAGTTTGATTGGCTACAAACGAGAAGGAATCGATGTAAATTAGTACCTGACTATTCGGCGCATAATGGTTTGATTGGCAACAACAAAAGATATATCAATGTGTAGCTGAGGGCTGAAACTCATGAAAACACACAGCAAAACAGAGTTGGTGCAGTGAAATGGAGGAGATGGAGGGAATAAATCTGTGGGGATGCAGCTGGGCAGTATCAACCTATGTAATATTGTGTTTCTGGCAAGTTCAGGTTTTATTGGCTATAAACGACAAAAGGTTGCTGCAGACAACAGGAAAAGACATGATTTCAATATTTCACCGCTTCTCAGTGGGGATCGTTTCCTCCATACCAAGTATGTTGGCCCATGCACAAGCCGCACTTTTATAGGCCCGCGAGGGTGGGGAAATGTGTATTCATTTAATTGGAGTGCTAGTGCCGGGGCACCGACCGTGGTGCTGAGATCCGAAGATCAAGAACACGAAAAGGAACGATCCACAAATAATGCAACAGGGATCCTGTATCAGGTCCCGAAGTCTAAGCTACTGCACTGCATGTGCTTTTGAAATGCGTCAATCTTGCTGCACGTATACGATCAAGGATGGATTCTAATTTAGGATCAACTATGCTGAATTGATGGTGCTGCTTTATTGAAATTGTCCTTTTGTCGTTTAACGTTAAATTCTTATACTGCAAAGGCTTGCATATCCACCTCCTATTTTCTTTGGTTTTTCTACACCCTCAACCTCATTTATATAAGGCCATCGCACTTGATCAACCCTCTTCCTGCAAAATATTTCATCCTCATCTGCCAAGTATTATCTTCCGTTTACTTGAGAACACAAAAAGTGGTGGCTCCCTATTCTTCCTGCATTTCGGTTACGAATAGGTACTATGCTGCATTTATCAGCATCCCATTCCCATTGAGATACCCCACATTCTCATCGAACTGTGCGAGTATATCCGGCCAATATTCTTCTAGTTCTGTCGAGAGCATATTTATCTTAGCTGTCGATATGCTAGTGCTTGTCCTACCCGTTCCTGTACCGGCCTTTTCACCGTTGGGTGTTAGTGAACACCCTCCCCCAGGAACGGACTGGTGCTACCAAAAGTTACTTAGTAGTTAGCTGACTGCAGCTCCACTAGTAGCAACCTCTTTGCAAGAATCGCAACCCCATCACAAGCAGCACTACCTATAGAGATAAATCTTTGTATTGGTCGAAAGTAGTAAGAGCTCGTACCGCTTATGGGATCCCTTGCCCTTTATTATACTCAAGTCACAGCGTCAGCTCTTGCATATATTTGATCTACGGCCCTAGGTTTGTCACAATAGCTAGTGGGGCGGTCAATTCCACCAATGAATGCGTCACCTGTCATGCAAAAAGCGATTTCTCGTAGTTTTGTTATTGTGATACCAATCTTCCATTGTTACAGTTATTTGCTTCATTTGGACCTTAAAACGGACGTACTGGCATGATACGATATGGAGTTCGCTCCTTTCCGTCCGATGAAAAAATCGAGATCTCCGTTCTATGATACTGTGCACAACATGCAGACCACATTACTGGCATGAGAATACGCGGCCAACAGCTTCTATAACCTGCAACCATTTCTTGTTTAACTGGACTTCGTTTGTCACTTGCAAATAGTTTTGCATCCATCAGTGAAGCCTGATCTAAGCTACCCATGCAATCACATCTTTCATCTTATTCGCTCAAGCCGCGATATAACGCAGGGCCTCGATGCTCCCCGAATCCATTGACGGCCTAATCACATTCGAATTAATTGTCCTCGGGAGGTTCTCTTCATCGCGACTGTCGGGTTCACGTTCCCAAGGCCTAACAGGCGAGGTTTCATGATATCGGTCCCGAGTGTCTCTGAAGTCATCCATCAAAGCTCGTGCGCCCTCATTGTTCACGCCAAGTTTCCAGGGGCGAAATGAAGTAGGAAACTCGACTTGCTCAAAATCGACAACCATCACTTTACTTGCGTCAGGTGTTCCGTTGTCGCAATACATGAAATTATCCAGCTTTTGATCCCAATATATGGCTCCGCAAGCAGATAAAGATTGGAATACCGCTGTGAGTTTATCCTTCATCTTTTTCTCGTCAATAGGCTTCTTACTGCGAGCGAGATCAAGCAGAGTGGTGCCGACAACCTCCGAGAATACCAGCGCACGAATTCCATCGAAATAACCTTGGCCGAAAAATTTAGGAATCTTGTCTCCTTGAAGGTCTTTTAACCTCCCATAAGAAGAAGCTTCTTTCTCGAACTCGTCGGACCATCCTTCTTTTTGTTGTTTAACAATAACAGTTGATGGAAGGTTGTTGACTGGTTCAATTTCCAGTCGGTATACTGGCCGACTCTGATCCAGCCGCTTGACGTCCGTCACAGCGATGACCTGGTCGCCTAGTTTGAGTGTCTGTTCCTGCATGAGTGTAGCTCTTTATCTTAGGTCAAGGAACTCTATCTTACCGGACAAAATCGAAGTGGAGAATTAGTATTTTCCATTGCAAAGGAAGACTGGAAGGATGGGGGACGTTAACAAGGTGAGAGATTGAGAGGGATGACTGAGAGAGCATCAGTGCATTGCTGACTAAAACTCACCGAGACATCACTCACGTAACGCATAAATTACCGCTAACCCTTTTTGGCACAACCATGAATGTGGCCAAAGCAAACTCCTACTTCCTGCGGCTAGCCGAGTCGGTCACACGGCCAGTCACCGACCGTTAAAACCCATATTAAATGCGATGGTTTTATGTTTTGTACGACCACCAGGACCCTATGGTGGCCGTCCAAATCGAGGGAACACTTTTCCAAGGGCAAGGAATAAGACGAAATAGAACGTATTTGTCACCTCGAAGGCTATTCATGTTAACTAACTAGGCCTCGCCAAAACCCGCCCACCGCCCAAACCCGCCCACCAAAACCCAACCCGCGGGTACCCGCCAAGAACCCATGGGCGGGTTCACGCAGTTCAAAACCCGCGGTGGGTTGCCCGTGGGCGAGTAAAGAAGTTGAAAACCCAACCCAAACCCGCGCTTGGCGAGGTCTATAAGTAACTATATAGGTCAGTCATAGTCACGTGGAAATCTCCCCATATTAGCCAGAGATCGTTTTTCACCCTTTCTAGTTAGTTAGTCACAGAATTTATGACGTTCAAGACATAGAGTATATCTATTGCTACATTGTGGATATGATCCAACGGGTATCGATTAGTAACCACCGGTCCTCCCTACTACAAACATCAGCGTCCTTGCTAAGTCCATATCAAGTCCGGAAAAATAGCAGTTAGTACGTGCGCTGATCAGTTGATACCTGTATTCTATGGCCAAGCTTCAAGGCAAAAGGTTTTTTTAGACAGAGGCTGGGGTCGAAGCCCAACAGATATAGAGGCTTAAGGATTCAGATACATTGTTAACCTTGGAAACGCAGTGAATCGTCCTAGTCCGTCCTAAGCTTGCCACGGTATACTATGCTTGAATTCAATAACGAGAAATAAAAGCATTCAGAGTATCTTCGACAGGCCTACCTTCCCACCTCCATGCCCAGAACCCCCGTACTTCTTGAGTATCATCTTGTCGTGGTCGTACTTTGAAGATAAAATCACGCCAGCATCCACTTGGATGAATATCGTGCTCTCGGCCACGGTCATCCACCCATATCGGGTTGCCTGACCAATATACATATTTTCTGGTAAGACCACCGAGGGAGAGGCTTGTCCGCGCGCGTATAATTTCTCCAGACCTCCGGTCCTCTTTTGAAGCAAGCGTTGCGCATAAACGGACCCAGCCCCGCCAGCCAAGTCTGTATAGCGCGTACTGCATAGTGCAGGGATCACGCATGTCCGGGTTTGGTGTTCGAGGGATAACGCAGATATCGATGGGGCAGTCTTCCGCAGAGATATCCTGGGGGCTTAATGCCCGGAATTGCACGATGACCAATGTCCTCATATCAAATACGAAGACTTGAGGGCATCGGTATAGAAAGGCGTATCTTCATTCAGTTAGAAAGTGACGTTTCAGATGAATGGGCAGAATTGGATCGTACGCTCTGAGCTCTTGTGCCAGTCGAAGAGTGCTTGAACTTGAACTGATTTGAAATGTCCATTCATTTCTCCGGATTACTCGAGGCTTCTTCATTTCCCCAATCATCGCAGCACTATCAAGGGAAGATACTTGATGTTGCATCATCATTTGGTAGTCTACAGTTCTTGCATTCGACGAACTGGATCCATTTGCTCCAACAAGTGATCGTGACCAGAGCATAGGTGCACCAATGACGGGCTGTGACTCGGGACGTGGGCAAGACCAGGCAGACTGACCAGAGAATGCCAAAGCCACAGGCGGAATGATGTTCTGATCAAAATCGCGTGTGACGTCACCCTCACTTGATATGAGCTCTTGGTGAGTGTTCAATGCATTGGCAGGAGTCTGCAGACCGAGATAATCGGCCGCGGAGGGTGTGGCACTTCCAGGCCCTAGAAAGTCCTCAATTGCCCGAATAGTGGGGGGGCCATAGCGTAACATGCTGTCTTTCAATGGGGGAAAAGTCCTCCGTCCATTGCTTTTGAGAAAGGGTGCTGTTGCTGTCTGTATCCACAGGCTGTGGACTGAATGTGCCCATAAGGTGATTCACTGTAGTCGCCATGACCGGTATGCAAAGGTAATTGAGAGTTCGATGTTTGACATATCAAATTTGAGAGAGCGAAGTGACCCCCTTTATAGTGTTGACTGTCACCACTGTCACCGAACATGGGGTCACACCAAGCCAGGCAGCTTTATTATGAAATTAAGCCAACGATACTTCCCAGCACTGGTGGCCATAGAAACCGATATTGCTACAATAAGAACCCCTGATATTAAGACTACAACAGGAATTTTGGATTTAGTTTGCTCTCTTCGTACGGCTCGGTCCATTTTCATGACATGTAAAGTCAGCTTGATTGTTCGCATGACATTGGCTAGGTATTGTTTGTCTTCGGTGCAACGGGGGTGCTCATTAGGAACGGAACCACGCGTTCTGGCGCTGAATGAGCTGCCCCACATGTTGTTAACGCATGGTCCTAGGAGGGCACTGAGGTCAATTGACAACTTGTTTCACTTGGGGGAAGGCAGGGTCCGTTCCGCGTCCACCTGTCCTCTGTCCATAGCCAATGATATCATGCCACACTTCTTGAAGTAGACTTTCCCACACTTGTATTCCTGATTTTAGCCTTAGTATTCATATCCTACCCATCTAACCCAAAGCAAACGCCGGGCTCTGCGTAAGTATCATCGGACCACTACTGTCTAGGATTACTGTAACTTAGGCTGATCGTGCGAGAGGTCTGATGGGTCTTGGGTTAATACACATTGTATGGACTTCCAATGTAACCTTTCCGATTGACAAGTGGCTCAAAGGGATGTCAATATTCGCTCCTGGTTGTTCGTAGCCAATTAAACCAGTACGCGGCAGAGCAAAATGCATTCCGGGAGCTTTGGTATTATCTCTACCCTGAAAAAGAAAAAAGAAATAAGACAGCTAGAACTAGCCAGCCAATCAAACAAAATATAGGCCGAGCAATGATACCTTCTGTGACTTGAGATATATCCCAGGAGCATTGGTAACATCCCATGACTGAATGATTGACCAATCACTCATCGAACTAGCTAAACGCCTGGGCCGTGCTGATGTAAGTGGGTATGAACTCTGTCGAACCCAACTCTGTCGAACCCAACTCTGCCAAACCCAACTCTATCAAACCCAACTCCGTCAAACCCAACTCCGTCAAACCCAACTCCGTCAAACCCAACTCCATCAAACCCAACTCCGTCAAACCCAACTCCTTCAAACCTAACTCGGCCAAGGAGGAAAAGAACGGATGGGACTTCTCAGGGTGAGGCGACAGAAACGGATCTAAATTTAGTAGCGCGGCTTCTTACAGTTACTATGGGGATTATTAACAAAATACAACGTAGGCTTACCATTTAAAATACAGGGTACATCTGGGGTCATGTGATGGCTTAATGGGGATTAGCTCTGGGTACAAGACCGTAAGGGATATTCTTGGCGTGAGCCTGGAAGACCAAGAAAATTACTCGATAGGAGAATTCTTGGCACGAAGGGACAAAATGACGTAAGTCAACGGTGATAACACGTGAGCACACGTGTTCACGCTAGCCCTTGGGCTCTGGGGGTAGCAGGCTGATACAGGGTGACACAAAGTATAAGTAGGGCGTTTAGCCCCCCCACCAACGTAGTGTTTTGTTTTGGTAGAAACAATACGGTTGACGAAGACAGTATGTCTAGTACTACAAAGTTGGAATTCGCCGAGCAGGAATTGCTCGGTTCCTACGTCTCGGACGTTGGCGAGTGCCGTGATGTTTTATCCAGAACATCAACTAGTATTTCTCCTGGAGCTTTCGCCCTGGGTGATTCTGACAATCCCAATGGGAATGCTAGTCCGTTGCGGTTGTTTATGGGCAATTATTTCGACGATAATGAGTACCAAGGCTGCGTGGCGCAGTTACTTGGATTTTTCTTTACCGAAGGTTATGGGGCGAGGGCCGCTCTAGTGAGTATCTAAGCAATATATTTTGTATGGTTTTAACCTTTTCTAGGATTCAGAGGAAGTTCCTCTGGTGTATGTTTTGACCCGGGAGACTGACGGTCGAACTGTCTTGATCAATGAGTCCATATAGCCTACGTCAACATGTTGATGTGGATGATCGCGGTCCAAGTTCCTGTTGAAGCCATTGGACGGGGAATATTTCGATTGGGGGCGAAGCGCAAATTGTTGCATCTGTTGTTGTGTGTCAAGACTTGAGGGCGGGAAGAACAACATTTGTTATTGCACATCGCCTTTCCACCATTGTTGAAGCGGATCGGATTCTTGTTTTGCATGGAGTGCAGATTGTGGACAACTGAAGTCTGAAATAATTCGACGAGTCAGATAGCTTACCTCAAGTCACAATTGTAGCCTTCAGTGGGAGGGTTTCACCATTTGCTCTCTTTGACTGCTTTGCTTCTCAAACTCTATTTGTTAGTGACGCCGGTCCAACTGTTGTTAGTCAAAGAAGACCCTTGATCTTAGCCTTTTTGCCTATTCGACAACTATAAATACTAATCCTACTGAAAGGCGAAAGAGCGGTGTGATACAGGCGTCGTTCTGAAGGTCGGATACCGTTACTTGCGTTCTGACTCCTAGTAAATAGCCTTTATCTTCTCCAAATATCGGTCCCACACCATCCTTTTACCTTAAAAGTTCTGGAATTGAGAGTTCGCCCATTATGGCTCCATTCAAGTATATCCACGATATTCAAGTCGTGTCAATCACAACCGGACGATTTGAAGATGTGGCGTTCAAGCCGGAGACTGTGTATACAATTACTTTCAGCAATATTGACGACCTGTCGGGAGATCTCCGCCGAATACTGCAAGCGCAGGGAATTCCGGTTGTAGGCATGTTTGTCGGAGTAGGCATGTCTGTCGGAGTTCTTCTTTTGAACTGTGAATTCAAAAGAATATATATGCAAAAAAGGGCCGCAAAAGCACTTCACGACCCTTGATACTGGAACTACCAGGAGGTGCTGTCGAGCAACTGGAAGAAACTCTCCAACTTGCTGGACTGCGTGAGCTTTTAGAGGAGTGCGGCATATCTATTCTGGGCGCCCAACCTCGTAGCCATAGCTATTTCTATTTTTGGAATCACAGTAGCCGCACGAGTGGCGCAAACAAATGGCTTGCTAAGATTGTGTTTGTGTATGCTATCTCCGATCTTGATGCTTGGCTACTCAACAACCGCATCTGGGACAGCGAACTGAAGATGCCGAAGAGGAAGTAGTCGATACTTTTTGATCCAGAAAAGGTTATGGACGTTTTCTCGATCCCTGAGAATGCAATGAAGGAGATGGTGTTGTGGGATCCGTAGCACCCAATGCTCGTATGGTACGCGGCTGTCATCGTTGGCTATGGTTCTCCGGATTCAGGCTTGCCGAATGGTTGTTTTCCTGCGTGAGGCCACTTTGGCCGAGTTAGTTTGAAGAAGTTGGGTTTGACGGAGTTGGGTTTGGCAGAGTTGGGTTTGACGGAGTCCCGATCTATTTTCATGAGCTGTTACCAACGTTCAAAGGAACATATGCAGGAGATCATGGATCAAAGCAAGGTGCTGGAATCGACCTCGGTCATGACTGCAAAATTGTCGAAGTCTACAGAGCCAGCGATGAAGCCTCATCTCTACAAGGAAGTCATTGCAATCTGGGGTATGGACGTGAACTATGCTGTCGTTTTGCGAGATGCGCGCGACTGAGTTTGATATTCAGAAAGGCATGGATGTTGAGATTCAATTTTGTGGGCTTGTCGATATAACAAGAAAGTATCCCTTCAGAAACATAGATTTCTCTTCCAACTCGCAAGATCGTCGGGCACGTCTGATTGATGTACAGCTCTTGAATCAGCATCAATCAATTGAAAATGAACTAGATTAAAGGTTCAAAGGATTGTAATAGTGTCCTTCTTATCTTTAGTCATGATTTAAGAACAACACAAGGCTTATATTGAGGGTCGGTAGAGCGCTGGGGACCGGATTGTTGGGGAAGCGGGATGGTGCTTTCGAGGGGGGGATTGAGGTATTGGGAGGCCATGGCGTATCGCGCGTTCGGTGATTCGGGTTCTTGTGTCTGAACAAATATCTATGTTAGAGAAATGTAATGAACTTTCTAGGCAATTAAGGAATGGATGGCGGAAAATAAAAGAGTTTGCCCACAAAAATACCGCTGGGACAGAAAAGTGGGCAGAGATTTGAAGCACGTACAGTTATTCTGGATAGGTCCTTTCCTTCAGGTCGACTCACTTTGTCCAGTGTGCTGGCTCCTCGGAGCTCCGGTGAGCACTCATTAGGGTGATTGAGCGTAGCAGCCCTTGAGTTTCAACGTGGTGTGCCTTCAAGCAAGCAGTGCTTGCTCTATTGAGCCCAGTGACTTGGCAGTACTTTCTGCTGCTGTGTGTATGGTGGCGATTCCACATGCCTTGGTCGGGTCGAGGCTTGATGCGAGGCATCAAAAAGCATCTGTGGAGTGAGGCCTCCCGGGTCCGCCGCTTTGGAGGGTTATTGTGTAATGTGCAAGCTTCATGCTGTGGGAAGGCCGATGCTTTTGTCATATCCAGGCCTGTAGGGCAGAGAAAAGCTAGCTGAACAAAGGGTGGGAGTTAGTTTGGGCGAGACGACAAAAATCAGAGAACCGAGACTTTCCTGGATGAAGAAGATAAAGAGATCAGTGCCCTTGTAAACTGCGCTTATACTGCCAATGGTTAAGGCTTCAAGGGTTTTTGGCCAAGTAGTATTGGTTGAGTAGTCCGCGATCAGGTGCTGGAGGGGGCAGCCCGAGGTAGCCGGAACTCCTTTGTCCGTCCCGATCCAGACTTCTACCCGCACAATCATTGCAGGGGTAGACCATTGACCCTCTTGACGGTGGGCCTGATATTATGGTCAGTGACAATAGTATGCCGACAGAGGGACCGCTTTACAAAGTGCGAGAAGTCGTGAGCAATCAACGCTGTGGATGACTTGACCGAACAGATATGAAGTGTACAGCACCGTCTCATGTCACTAACGCCCAGACGCAAAGCAGTTCGCTCAGAGGTTTCTTCTTTTGTTCTCATAGTCTCCCCTCTCTCATCTATCTATAGGTTTAGACGGCGGGGCGGGAGATGGGAAATATCCCCCCTTATCACCAGAACAGCGTCCAAAAACCCGCCTATATAATTCTATGAAGCGTGGCAAATCTGCACCTCCGTTCAAGCTGGAGGTAAATGCGGAAACTGGGCGAGCCCAGCCCGTTTTTCTGATCATGGGAGACGGACGCCGTTCCTCCATAAGCAGCGAGGACCTGCCTATGATACGCCAACCGCTCTCACACAAGTTTGGTAATTCTCTTATTAATCCCGCATGAGACGCTTGTGGCTCTAGGCGCGCCATGACCGCCGGCTTCAATTTAGGAAGAGCGTAGAGCGACCCCTGCATTACCGTCCCACTTAGCGCCAATACAGGTCTTCCAAAAAGTCAAACATTTGTAGTCTTGAAAGATAGTGCAATCATTCGCCACATATTGAGGGGGTAGCATGGCCGAAAAAGCGAGCTAATCTTAACTTAGTGATAGTGCTTCTTTTCAGAGCTACATTATAAAAGACGCCATAGACCAAATGCGTGGAATACTCATTTTCATCGCATGCGTCATGCCCCAAAGGTTACTACCGTCCTCCGCCGCTGCCTTTGCACCGCGGACAACCCCCATTGTGGTGCTGGGTGCCAAAGTCCCGTGGCTGATGGCCACTCTGAGGCAATTGAGCCGGCCCAGGGTTTGCCCAAGCAGTATTACAAAGCAAGAACGCCGTCTGAGGGAGATAATATCACCAGAGAATGCGGTCTGGATGCTATGCTCGGTGATTTCGGCCGATGCCTCCAGACTGAGGCTGCAGACGGATGAGAGCCCGCTGGCGGAAGGCCGACTCAATATTCCGCCGATTCATATCAAGGCATATGTCGTGTATGTTGACATGGTCTGGCAGAATGAGGTGGCATTTAAGTTAACGCCCGAGACAATCGATGCTCTGGTGGATCTCCATATGAAGCTTCAGCCAGCTGATACTGCATTGGACTTGGGTGAAAGGCAAGCTCAACTGGACAACCTACAAAAGGAATTCCTCCGAGCGGCCAATACATTCATGTACCGGACTAACGCCATAGACCTGGTGGGACTGAATATGGATGGCACTGGAGAGCTACCACTTGACAGAAGTGAGGTTGCCAAAGCAGAAATTCTCCGCCTTTACGAGTCATCGATGCCTTCGCCACGCATGGCACAAATGTTGAGTCCAGTGCTTCTATCGCCTGGTGTGGCCACACCATGGACGCCCGAACCTGTTTATCCTTACCGGTTTGCCAACTCATGGAGTACTCAATCAGCCATCCCTACGTCAGGCACATCGAACCACTACAATCCAACACTTGGGGATGCTATGCATGTCGACCCTACCAGATATTTCTCAATCAATTTCGCCAGAAGTCAGGTCCCCATCCCCACACCATATCCGGAATCGGCTACCTACCTACCTTCTCAGTTGCCGATGTATCGGTAGATAAAGACATTGTGAGCGCTTCTTTCGCCGATCAATTCGTGTGCTCAAGGTGCCGCTAGATACCGCTTCCACGATATGGATTTCATCGAACATCCGCGGTAGTCCCATATATATCCCAAGAGAAATGGAAATGCCAATTTCATTATTTGGAGGTAACGGAGGCGTGCGGGAGGATGTCAATCGGTTCGTGGGTTGTGGTGAGGTGGTATCATGTCTGTACCTTTGCAAGTTCCTCGTTGTACTTAATATTTGCTCGCGTCAGAAACGTTCTTTTAATGTCTGTGCCATGACAATCGCCTTCCAACCAAACAAAATAAAAAATGATGCTCTCACGGAATGCCTTCGAGTTTCTCTGTTGTGCAAAACGCAAAACAGGAGACGAGGGAGTCATACCGTGTTGACAGAATATATCAAGTAGCTCGGTTTCCTTGCCCTAAAGTGACGCCGTGAATCACTTAAATGGGAAGCGCGTCAAATCGGAACGCACAGAACTGAGATTCCGATGACCATGGAGATAAACTGATCTCAGGAGCCAATGGAAGCTCCAACGACGGTGGGCAGAAGGTAGGAAAACGAGGATGTTCGTGAGCGCATGGGCTAGAAACGTGGGATGCAGAGTTAGTATTTGGACATCTTGACTTGATGGATTCATTTTTCACAAGTTACTGTACCCAGTTCTGCATTATGCCATAATTGATGGCCTTGACATAGGGAATGAGGGCCCAACCGGTGGCTTCAGACCTAGCCCTCCCTCCCTGACAAGTTGCGCTTGGTTTTTAAGAGGATAGTGGCTAGCATTCGTGTCATTTGCTG
Organism: Penicillium desertorum; assembly: GCA_028827375.1. NCBI lineage: Eukaryota > Fungi > Ascomycota > Eurotiomycetes > Eurotiales > Aspergillaceae > Penicillium > Penicillium desertorum. Next base: position 116,383 of record JAPWDO010000010.1, on the reverse strand, counting down.
TACGCCAATGGCGTTGTTTTGGGATGGAGAAACTCGAAGTGAGCTTAACAGGGATGGTGGTGCAGCTGGTGCGATGGAGGCGGACTGAGGTCAGCACGGGAACAAAATGGCGTTTGGTAGCCTAGGAGTGTTTTGTGTCAGCGGAAGAAGTGTGATATTGGGCTTTCGAAGAACATACTTTGGTGATTTGTGCGGATTGATCATATCTTAGTCTCTTTGGTTGGACTAGGTGTGCTGGGTGGTGGGAGCGAGCCGAATTGGGCTCAGTCTCCTGGCTCTGCTTCGTTTAAGCGCTCTACCACGAAGGGCTGGATTTCGAGTGATTTTCGAGGTCTTAGATACAGCAAAACCGCGAATCGGCCGCTCTACTAATATTCTTCTTTTTCTGCATGCCAAAGCACGTAACGTACATTAACGTACAATTTGTCGCCAGTAGCCCCATTCACAAAATCCGGCCTCATATTTGCTTTTCTATGCCGTCCTGATTTGTGAGTGGGGAAAGGCCGGAACAATGGGAAAGGGCTGCAGGAAATTGATGTACACGCAATAATATTACAATTATTGATTATAGCACAAGCATTCTCCATTTTCGCTGTGAGGTTCTAAGCTGGGTAAAACGACCCAAATGGACGCGCCAACTCCTGCAAGTATATGATGGATTTCTACTGAGAGCCCTTAGGGTGTCTTATAGCCGAGGGTGCAATGCGACCTGCATAGACCGAGGAACACGCTGCAGCTCGGACGCTGGCATAATGGTTGTAAGTGACCTGTCTTGAAACACGGACCAAGAACTCTAAATCTACAGAAGTATTTCGCATTCCTACACAATATGTTTGCTGGCGGTGGGAAGCAGTGTGGTTCGTGCAGATTGCTCGAAAAATCGTGAGCACCTTCGATCTACTTCGTCGGTTGAATGAATCATATCTTCTTTAAAGCCCACAATCGGCATGGCACGTTCACGGATGGTAGAAATTGCCAACCGGAGGGCCGCGGAGTAATATTACCAATATTTTGGAGCATATGAGGGAGACAATACCTTGAATTTACTAGGGGTAATTTGCCACACAGAGCGATGAGTCGTCTATCCATTCCCCCTCACATTTTGACTTCTTGGACCCCTTCTTATGTCTCAACCCCCCCAGTCATAGGTTTGAGGTTAGTTTTATTCAAGTATATACACTCAGCTTCCCGCCATTCAGCCTTCCGTCAAGAAGCTCGACTTTCAACATGACCCCTACCTGGCTGGAAGCATACCTCAAGGTGCAGAATCACAATGTAACCCTGATTCAAACACCTCGACATCGGTGAACGGGGGCATCCAACCGCACACGCATTGAAACGCTACGGTATTAACCCAGAAGCCTGAGTACTTATTAGTACATGCTAATTCTATGGGGTTCAGCCCACATCTCTCCCAGCTGCTTCCACACAGCCAATATCAAACTTACAAGAAGGGAACAACTCTATGAGTCAGGTGTGTCCCATTTAGTCGGGCTGAAGAGTCCAGTTGGAACCATGTCATATTTAAGTTCGTGTTGTTAATGATTATCCGCTCCCGCGTAACTAGCGGTCTACTCCAGCACAGGACGGAAAAGCACGATTCAGTTAATCCCCTCGATGTCACCAAAAGAGCAAGACCGCAGAACCGGTACCCCACGTGACGCACGAGTTCAACAATTGCAGGTTTGATGGCAGCACAAGCATGATAGTCAGCGGAACTGTAGGGTGGTCATCCATAACCCAAACAACGGTCGAGTTATCTTCGCCAGCGGGTGATATGGATAAGGCCTAGTTATTGAAGAACGTGTGAGGCTATCAAGAGTAGCTGTGTGGAGCATAAACAAAGGGTTATAACTGCAGTTCTCCCTAGTTTTGCTATCCAAGTATTGTGCTGTTGTCCAAATCCTTGTCAATTTGACCTGTAAGGAGCTATATACCCGCTTGTTCCGCGCTTTGTCTCATGAGACTTCATGTCACGTTGGAATGTTTAAGGCGCATATTGAGAGACTGTAGTGCTCTCGGATAGCCTATGTCTTGTCAGCTGGTGCTCAGTGAAAATTCAGAGCCGATGTAGTACACACGTAGCATTATATGGTCCTTGAAAACTCTCCGAATACAGAAAGCCCATTTCAGAATCTTTTGGTCTCTGTCTCTCATCCTGATGCCTCTCCCGGCGCAGTAGAATTTCCTAAGGGAGGCATAACCGTATTCTCCGTAGAATAGATGGAAGAGAACTGCTTTGATCTCTTTGAGATGTTAGTGAGTGTAATCATCAGGTTCCACGCGCACATACCAGGGCCATGCAACTCGCCAGGACTCGCGTATCTGACGTTCTCCGGCCACCAGCTTGGTCTCTCTCTATATAGCGATCTTTTATCATTCCTCAAAATAGCCACCCACTTGTAAAGAACGTTTCGACACACCCTTGCATTGAGGCCGTTGAAGCCAGCTTGATAAAGCTCTTTCAGTGTGCGGGGGGAAGGGGTTGAGAGTCGTCGTGTTCGCGAGCGCACTTCGCGAAAGAGTGCCAGTATGGCCTGCTCTGCTATAATGACATGCTCCCCCTTGGCGTTGCTGAGTAGCTCTGAAGATACGATATCAGTATTGCTTCTGAGAACGCCTGATCTACATACCACTTCCACATTTTCTACCTTCCATAGGCTCTGCAATATTTGGATCGGAAATTGCGAGGCTTTCGGTACGATATGCCGCTCCCAAAGTAGTGGTTGAAAATGGATTGAAATTTGGAAGGGTATCAGGAATAAATTGCGAGAAATTGGCTTGAAGTGTAACCGGTGTTTTATCAAGACCAATTGTTGCTCCTGTTATCGAAAACGCCCTTTGCCTTATCAATAAATGCCAAAGGTACTAGAGGATGCAGACTCACACGCAGTTAACCCTGGTGATGCCACAGTTAATGGGGGGATATCTAAGGCAATGGATTGAGGACATACTTGTTCTGGAAAACCACCCTTGGCCACCCAACTGTCGGGTTTTCGGTTAGGCATTTGGCTACACAGGGCTGTTCCAGCAATCTGTGAACCTCTCCCGTTTTTCGATGAAGTATTTGTTCTGTCAGTTCAACAAGCGCAACGCGTTCCGGATACCATCTGTCTATAAGCAGGGTTCAACACGGGGTAATCAAAGCCACGTACTTCCATATTCCGTCGACAAAACTGAATTGTTGCCACTCGATATAGAAAGGGAAACCATTCAAGTCTGCCTGGGGTCCGAAGTGTGTCGGGCTTATATCGACAATCGGACAGGGCGTATGGTCACAAATACGGGACTGATCCACGGAGCAGGGATTTCCCTCGTTCGTTGTATTGGGGGCGCTAAGGAGTTGTTCGTGCGGATGTGTGGTCCCTTCTATATTGGTGGGGGTTTGCGGTCCTGGTGGTCTGGTCTGGTATGGGAGTGGTTTGAGGTTTCTATGTTGTTCATGGTTAGAGACCAAGGGTGGGGATTGAGGTTGATATTCCGAAGCCGAGTTAATAGGAATAGTTTGAGGCATGTAATATTCATTCTGGGGTCTGCAAGAAAGGATATGTCAGCGGGTGTGTATGAAGGAGGGCTGCAGTGTATGACATTTCACTCAGTTCTCTAATCCTGACTTGCCTGTCTCTTGGATTCAAAGCCTGCGAGCGCTCGCTGTGTGCCTCTGGATCCTCACGGCATTGTCTCCTATTAATCTCGCTGACATCCGTGGGGCTTTGCTTAGTCCTGACCAAGGTCCCTGCAATCGAATCACTGTCAGATTCGGAGGCCAGGTATGACTGCACATGCTGGGCTGGGAAATTTCTGCTAGAGCTCAAATTGCAAGCCTCCATTTGATTCATCCACGAGATTGAGGGATTGCAATTTGTACCTGCTCGAGAACATCGCAGACAAGGATATTCTCCTGTTATTCTAGAGCTGCGCCTAACAGCATTCCCTGTAGTAGTCAGAATAGCCTCAGAGCGTTTTGGTCGGAGGTTTCGAACCGGAGTTTTCTGCCTTATTATCGGATATATGTATTCCTCGAGGTTTCACCTTGGCACCAGCTAGAGTCGCATTTTTCTCATCATCTGCCAATTGGTTTCCATGGTAGGGAAAGGACAGTTTCATACGGAGATCGTAGTTTTGATTATACAGACTTGTGGGAGAGAGAGCGTTGATATTTATGTTATCACTGAGGTCGCGCTGGTTCAAGGGTAGCTCGAGAAAGGTGGGAAGTGTCCAGTTTTCTAGATTATTCTCGAAGAGTCAGCAATTTTTCTGTAATCGGAACGGAAGACTCATCGTACGCTGTTGGCACTGGTCAGCCAGGGGGGTCTACTAGATCGGGCCTTTGGTAGCTTCGCAGAGGGAGCTCGGTGAAGTTGACTGGCGGTTGAGAGTATAAAAAAGGGTTAGAAAGATGTGTATTTGGTGCAGATTGAGAGTCGGCACCCCCTGAGGTGGCCCGGTAGAGATGATGAGGCGTAGACATGGTGGAAGTTGATGGGGGACTGTTAGTCTCCATATTTGAGCGGTAGGCCAGCGTGAAAGGTTTCCACACAGGAACGACGGGGTATTGGCCCACCTTTAATACCAGTCAGATATCAGTGGCAGGTGAGAATTAATAAGCCCTGAATCAAGAAATGGCTGCATGGTTGACATATGACTACAGATGGGTTGACGCACAGGCGCTGTTCCCGCGACTACTCAATGCCACAGAAGCACTTGTCATTTGAGGAGGCTATAGGCTTGCCCTTTTTGGGCAGGTCTGCTCCACATTCCAAGCTAGGAACTAGTTTTCATTCCCCGTTGTTCTTTGTCTATCCTTTCCGCATTAATGTCAGCTCTTACGTTTGTGTCGCGATTTTGCCTCTTTACAAGACAATGAGTTTGACGAAATAGTGTAAAATAACTTTAAATTAAATGGGCGAGTACTTCAGAGCAAGGATAAATAGCTCATGGGGGCTTCCAGCAGGAATAATAAATCGGAATCTTCCTTGCCCGGAGACCTTAAGACAACTTAAAACAACGTAGGAAAAAACGAGTGTAGACTCGCAAATAAAGTACAATAAAAGCAATATAACTCAACGTCCGAAGCAAGCTGTAACAAAACAAAAAAAAGAATGACGATAGCCCTCAACATTGCGTTGATAGTCTTCAATATTACGTTGATAGTCTTCAACATTGCGTTGACAGTCTTCAACATTGCGTTGACAGTCTTCAACATTGCGTTGACAGTCTTCAACATTGCGTTGACAGTCTTCAACATTGCGTTGACAGTCTTCAACATTGCGTTGATAGTCTTCAACATTGCGTTGACAGTCTTCAACATTGCGTTGACAGTCTTCAACATTGCGTTGATAGTCTTCAACATTGCGTTGACAGTCTTCAACATTGCGTTGACAGTCTTCAACATTGGGTTGACAGTCTTCAACATTGCGTTGATAGTCTCCAACATTGCGTTGACAGTCTTCAACATTGCGTTGACAGTCTTCAACATTGGGTTGACAGTCTTCAACATTGCGTTGACAGTCTTCAACATTGGGTTGACAGTCTTCAACATTGGGTTGACAGTCTTCAACATTGCGTTGACAGTCTTCAACATTGGGTTGACAGTCTTCAACATTGCGTTGACAGTCTTCAACATTGCGATGACAGTCTTCAACATTGCGTTGATAGTCTCCAACATTGCGTTGACAGTCTTCAACATTGCGTTGACAGTCTTCAACATTGGGTTGACAGTCTTCAACATTGCGTTGACAGTCTTCAACATTGCGATGACAGTCTTCAACATTGCGTTGATAGTCTCCAACATTGCGTTGACAGTCTTCAACATTGCGTTGACAGTCTTCAACATTGGGTTGACAGTCTTCAACATTGCGTTGATAGTCTCCAACATTGCGTCGACAGTCTTCAACATTGCGATGACAGTCTTCAACATTGCGTTGATAGTCTTCAACATTGTAGCGCGCAAACCGACGAATCACCCCCTCTGCGAGCGTGAAATTTCCCCTGACAGCGGCACTGAGTGCAGGATAAAAGAAGTCCATTCCGGGTCTAGTGTTGGCTCGTCGCCGATACCTCTCATAATTATTCTCTGAATCGATGAGGTAGCCAAAGTCTCCCAATGCTTCTGTGTGAAGGCCACTTGCTTTGATGCCCTGGATGATGGCTGTTAGAGAATAATAGTTGCGAACACGATAGAGCTCCTGTAGTTCTGTCAGATTATATATCAATGGGGCATAGCGTCAGAACTACCTTGGCCAAATGATCAATTTTCCGAGGAACATCAACATTAGCAACCATACACTCTTCAACCGCAAGGCTGAGGTCGTTCCATCGTGTGTTGAGTATTCGCCGAGCATGATCGTCTTTTTTTACACAGAGGGCATCCTCAATGTACTGCGAAAAGAAAACTTGATCCTTCCTCGACAAAGCGTTGGCAAATTCGGACACATCAATCCATTGAACTTGTCCAAAGAATGATGTATCGGTATTGAATGGCCCCCAACTGGCTTCAGGGGATCTGTAGAGCTTGTAGAACCGTTTCTCTAAGATCTCTAGTTGTTGTAATATATTCCGAGCGGTGTCGGGGGTCTGGAGCAGTCGCTGCAGTGGCTCGATGATCCATTGGAGTCGTTCGTCTGGCTCCGGCGTGCCATTCTCCAAGTTTTCATCAACTGATGGCACGTGTGGCTTTCTTTGGAGCACAACGCGTTGCAAAGCCTTCTTAATCGCAGCGTACAAAAATGGATCTGCATCTATTTCCTTCAAACTCTGCACGTTGTCAGATGAATTATATGAAAAGAAGCTAAGAGACTCGTCGACTTACTTGTTTCAATTCAACCAAAAGCCCGAGATGCTGGAGGTTTCGAGTAAAGGTGCTGTAAATTTTCGACTCGATAGAGTCGTATACCTGAAGAAAAGCCCCAATCGCTGGCGAGGGTAGTCCATAGGCCCGTCGAACAAGCTCTGTGAAAGGAATATGCGAGCATTTGTGAGAACTTTGTTCTGCAAGCTTGGCAGCTATAGTGTCAGAGCGTCCGGCAAGTGACTGAGACAAGCTCCAATCCCAGCACATCAACAATCCAGCACTTTCCTCGTGAGAAGAAAATGGTTTAAGTCCCTTCGCCTTGGCGTAATCTTCGTTGTAAAGACCGAAGTGACAGAGACGACGGATAGATTCTTGATCCATCTGTCCAACTTCAAGCTGTCGCCAACATTTTGACTCGACCGAGGAATCTGCAACTTGTGTGGTTGCCGCACTCGAGAACGAAGAAATCGAATAGGCGTTTGACAATACTAAAAGCAAATGGGTGGTTAACATACCGTCAACAACAAGGTGAAGGAGATAAGCTGCCAGGGAAAAAGCATACTCTTCGCACAGTTGACAGGCTCAGCGTTGGCGTGCATCCTGTACATATGGTAGATCTGCTTTAAGCAAGAATTGGGTCTCGATCGTTATATACTAGTGCGCAGCCAATTTGTTTCGCGGCAAGAAAGCGAGCATCGCTTGCATCAATCCTTGCACGTGCATCAGCCACAATGTACTAGGTTCATGATCGGGTGGATCTACTAAAAGGCCAATCCTTTGGCGGATGAATCCCGGTTAAGCCATGCGGAGCATCTCTGGAGGACTTGTAATGAACACTGGGAGTCCGTGTCCCATAGATATCGGTCTAGAATCATAGGTACATGTATTTGTTTTTCCATACCGGCCATGATCGGCACCCCTTGTTTTGTGAAATATCCTTTCAATAGAGGATGTCACAATGCCTTGTGGGGCGGCCCAGGCCATCCAATAGACTCGCTCTGCGCCGCTGCCGGACCAATAGTATACCAGATACATCACCCTCAAACCCAAGCACTGTTCGTTTTGCGAATACGCATTAAAGTATCGCAGCCCTCAAATCCCGCATTGGCCATCAATATCTTCTTCCTTCTACTTAGCTTTGTTCCTAGGACTTATTTTTGCTTTGTCAGAATGATGTCTTAGCAATAACAGCAGCGGCAACAGCGGTCTTACGTTTGCAGTAGATTTTACTCAGGGGCGAAGGACGAAACTATGCAGTGGTGCTAGTCCAATTTGTACTACCGTTACGGATGCCCTTATATAAATTGAATCATTGCTCAAGTAGTCACTCGTTTTTCTCTTCCTCTTATACCATCTCGGCAGAGAAATATGTCTACCAACGGATCAACTGATCCGGTGAGCCTTGTTTCGATGTTGAACCCTGATTCTCTCTCTGGGTTCCAACTAGCCGAGCAGCGCACGATGTCTCCTTTCGTTGCCGATTCTCACCCTGGAGATAGAGCAACACCGAATGGACCATCCGCTCCCTCTATGCAAGGAATCCCCCAACTGGGTATTAGTGGACATGGAATCTATAGCGCTGGCCGAGCACCCAAACCGAAACACGAGTACGCTATTCCTCTAGAAGCTAGCATTCCCAAGTTAACGTGATTATCCTTGTCATTTTGAAAACTTCGTCGCACGTACCGATGTAACTGGAAAAACTGCACTGGCGTGTTCTCCCAAAAGGGACGTTTCAATCGTCATATGGAAACCCAGCATATCTCACCGCGCTCTTTTAAATGCCCTGTGTGTGGGAATCTCTTCTGTCGAAGGGACAATATGGCCGCACACTTGAGAGGAAAACATACGGGTTCGATTGGGAATTCCGACAAGACATTTCTCGACCGAACGAAAACTACTACGAAAGATACTGGTCACCTCAATCGCGAACAAAAATACAGTAATGAAGAGTTTGCTGCTCTTGACCAAGGATGGGGCGATATTCTCAAGAGCTTTAACCGGCAATTCCCGGGGCGTCAATGTCGTCGTGTCGACACACTACAATCAACGTACTATCTAAATTCGAAAAACGCAATGAATCACCAAGCCCCGAGCCAGGTATTCGACGACCTGATTGCCCAGTGTTCGCTGGATCAACCCACGGTACATCACAAAAACGAAAAAGAGCAGAACCGCAGTCTAATTTGGTATGAACTCGTTGAACCCCTCCATTTTCCGTGGCTAATGAAGCACTAGAGTCACGCTTTCGAAGTGCCTCGAACTGCACTTGGAAGTGAAGTAGACACGCAGTCACATGAACAATCCGAAAGCTGCAGGATGAACTTTACAAGGAGAAGAATACGCACCAATATACAAGGGAACCACTTTTCCAGCAGAGGAAAGTCTTTGAGTGCCGGATTTGCTGCACCCAGCCAGACCGTTGGTTGACGCTTTTATGTGGACATATGCTGTGTCTTTCATGCAAAAAACGGCTTGGAAAGCCAAAGAAGTGTACTATGTGTAGGGGACGCATCACCGCATATATCCGATGCTACCCATTCACGTGATAACAAATTGGTATTTTCTGTCTGTATTTCTAGCAACTCGCCACACTACTCAAGTGTTTGTGATGAAATAAGGCCAGACTTCATACTGTACTTTAAGACCACGAAGAAAAATACTTTGGGATGGGCAGTGAAAACATCTTGCCCACTTCCTCCATCTGACCTGTCTGTTCATCGTGTCCAAGGTGTCCCGGGATTCCAATTTCAAATCTGGATTGACAAAAAGTTGGGTATTCGGCCCTTCAAGCCCTAGTAGATTTCGGATATATTGGTGAATTAAAGAAAACACACTGCGAACAAATAAAATGACCCACAGCCCATGATTAGAATCTTTCTTTTTTTTGCTCCCACATTTTTGACCAGAGGGTAGCTAGCCATGAGTGTGGGCTTTGCTTCCTCCTATTCTGTCATCTTGAGGCGTGGCCGTGTGTTACCAATACAATTAGGCAGCTTCTATCAAAGGAACGGTGATTCGATAAATATACGGAAAAGGCTGACGAGCTTAGTGACGGCGAAGAGGAAGAACAAACTGCGTTTGACGAACGGGAACGCGAACATGCTATGGGATAAACGAATATACACTAGGAAATGGCTATCCTGGTCAAGAGTAACATTTCATTATGGCTGGAGGGCAGAAAATGCTGGGGGCCGATCCCGCATTGACCATCAATATCAAAACCACAGGCATTTTCGCGCTTTGTGAGCCAATCTGTCACTTCTTCCTTCTACTTGGCTTTGTTCCTAGGACTTATTTTTGCTTTGTCAGAATGATGTCTTAGCAATAACAGCAGCGGCAACAGCGGTCTTACGTTTGCACTTGAGGATCTCGTCAAGTTGAAAGCATTCACGGAAATCGGGTCGTCCATATTCGTCGTAATTGATCTTCAGGTCGTCGCATTCGAGTATTTGACCCATAGAATTCTCATAGAATGCTAAGAAGTCGTTCTGCTCCTCTGACAGAAGACCTTTGTGGTGCTCGTCCTTTTCATCCTCGCAGTGCTGCAAGACGCGACGAGAGGTTGCAAACCCACTCATACACAAGGGGCAAGCATAATGTAACCCAGCAAGCTTGGCGATGTATCTCAGGATAGCATATCTTTTTGCGGTATTATGCGGATCCAAACGAGTCTTCATATCAACAACGAAGCATACTTTGAAGCAAGCGCCATATTCCCGCGGTCCGGGTTTATCCAGATCCAAAGGTAACTTGTCAACGGGAACTCCCTCCCATCCAATAGAAATGCCCAGGCTCTTTAGAAAATTGCCGAAATCTCCTTTTGTATTCACAGCTCCAAGGCCTTCATGTATGGGATCTGCCTGTTGTCCTTTCTTTCCCTTTCCCTTTCCCAGCTTTCGACAATGCTTAAAAAAAGGACTGGCTTTAGAGTACGAAGTGAAACACAGGGGACAAACGTATACTTTCTTTGAATTTTTCAATATGTCCTCCAGCAAGACACACTCTGGCCCTCGATGGCTCATTCTCTTGGACGGGTGAGGGTAATCAGCTTGGATAATTGGAGAAATGAACAAGCGACAGCACAGCTTGCCCCGGAGAGCGTGCCAGTAGTTCTTTAAATAGCCTACAGGGGTCGTCCCTACCCATGTCTGGAGAAAGCAATGGCATGAAAATGTTAGGAGCACAATTAAGAAGGTCATATACCTGCGAGGTCTCGCCGCTGATCGTCCCCATGTCCAATTCCGCAGCCGCATTCGTGGCCTTGTATCCTTGGTACTCTAATTGGAAGACGAAGCGATGCCGATGAAGAATTCCTGCAAAGATTGGACTGTATTTCCGGTATGGACTACTCTGGAACTAACGCAATCTCAACCAGTGCCATAAATGGTAATGTCCTCGTTTCCAGTCGGCACTAATGTGTAGCTGATTTGACGTGACAACCATTGAGCCAGATTTCCGGCCGCTGATCATCACCAGATGCAAGTTTCGCAGCTCCAGAGAGGGTCTTGGATTTCTTTGGAACACAACGCCTAACAACAGCGGTGAAGGTAAAATGCAGAAAATAAACCATACCACATATGTTCGGATTAATGTTCTGAAATGAACGGGTCTGAAATTGTTACAACCTCGACAGTCTCCAATGGCTCGACTCTCTCCTCTAGGCAGGGACTAGTTTACATCGTGATTTCGATTCCTCGTATATCGATCTTCCAAGGATCTCCACTCTGCAGACGACAATATGTGCTTCGCCTGGCGGTTTCGATCCCGTTTCTGTTGGTCCGACGATTTGGCCCCTTCCAAGATTTCAAACGGCTCAATTGATACGGTCTTGATGTCCCCATTATTCATCATGGCAAGAAAAATCAGGCGCTTTCGAAGGTCTGGGTAACATTTCACCTCTCCTCCGTACCTCTTTAAAATTCCAATATGCGGCGCGTTTGCAGGCCTTGTGTCCGAAGTCATGAATCTGTCCACTTAGTATTTTGCATCGGCGGTGATCAACGTATAATAGCTTACTTTTGCAGGGATCGAGTAGCCATTCCGACCAGGTATTTCCTACTGCTAGTTCTTACGAAAAAGGATAAACTTGGTCCAATTAGATCAACTCTATTCGGAAGTGTGTTGAAGGATAAAACGGGCCGATTGGTACGGGTGGAATCTGGAAAATAGGTCGCGTAATGTACAACAGTGGTAAAGAATATGCGGGAAAATTGTATTCCTGCCGTTGTGTATCGTCCTCGCTCGAAGATGGATGACTTGTCCAGAAGGACCCGGTCGAGGTGCTTTGTTGGCAGGTAGAGAAATTGAGTCGCGTAATAAGGAGGTGTGGTGAGAAAGCTCATGGGGCCTCAAGCTACAAGATAAATTGCCTTGTTGATGGGATCCCCGTAGAAGCAGCAGAGCAGCGTACTAGGATATCTGCGGCGTCGAGGCTGCTATCACTACACACATGACTTGATACCCCTGAATCGTATCAATGTCTCATATGGTACTCCGACCATTATCATTGGCAAGGGCTCGACTTCAGGGGTTGCTGCTGCATGGTTGGTGTTCCCTGCGGGAGGCCGATTTGGCAGAGTTGGGTGGCAGAGTTGGGTTTGGCAGGGTTGGGTTTGGCAGAGTTGGGTTTGGCAGAGTTGGGTTTGGCAGAGTTGGGTTTGGCAGGGTTGGGTTTGGCAGAGTTGGGTTTGGCAGAGTTGGGTTTGGCAGAGTTGGGTTTGGCAGAGTTGGGTTTGGCAGGGTTGGGTTTGGCAGGGTTGGGTTTGGCAGGGTTGGGTTTGGCAGAGTTGGGTTTGGCAGAGTTGGGTTTGGCAGAGTTGGGTTTGACAGGGTTGGGTTACAAGGCCTCCTCTCCCCCCACCACCACCACTTTTTCGATACTAGGCAATCAAACAATTATGGACTGAGCAACACTACCTTTGGTGAATTGGGTGTTTTACCAGGAGATTCGGTATTATGTTTTACCGCAGTACGTTTTATACCCGAACGGAAATAGGCAGCTCTCTCACCCTAGCCAACCACACTCGGATGCAATAAGCATGTCTTATGTAAGCACCACTCCCCTGGTCAGAGAGTCAAAATCAACCCTGTCAAACCCAATCCAAGTCGCGAAAGAAGCAAGAAATGACCCTTTCATCGAACTCTGCTCTCAGTACGACCCGCTACTCTTGTTGCCAGAGGGCATTGATCCAACTTCTAGTAACTTGAAATGGCAGAAAATGGGGAGAAATTGCCTTGCAATGCCGTGGAACGTCCTATGAATTAATGGACCTGAGTTCCGGCTTCACACTTTGCTGATTTTATCTATTCTATATTGATTGCTGTCAATGCAAATTGACGTGTCTAATTATGCAAGAATACAGCAATAGTAGGCATATGCAACAGAAACACTACCACGTATAGCAGGCATAATGGTGCCACGCATACCAAACTAGGCAAACAATTGGTTGATCGGGTTCAATGTTAATTATGCGAAACATACATAAGACAACAATTCTCACCATCTGGCTGAGAAGGCACGCTGCAAATGTCGAGACATAGGTTGGGTATCACCTGACTTTTAAGTCACGGGACGCTTAGGCGCCATGTACTCCCCAGGCAAGCAGCGGTCCGGGCTAGAAAGAGAAAACAAAGCAGTGCCAACCTACTATAGTGGTCCTAGAACTATACTAATATACAACTGTACTTGAGTGTACAACCTCGTCGCCTCTTTTTCGGCCTGAAGGTGGGCGGTGGTCAATCAATTACTGCCTGACGAAATCACCTGCTCTTCAACCCCCACCTCTTGCCCCACCTCAGAATTTACCCAAATTGCAACCTGGATAAACCACATCATCAGCTGCCTTCGAATTATCATCAACTTACCATCTTAATTTCTATCCGATATCATAGCAAGGTTTCATTCCCAACAACCACTACGTTATCACGTTTACGGAGCCAACTCACCTGGCACAACCCCAACTTATCACTACCTTGCTGTGTTTGAGGTATCGCTATCAAAACTCTTCTCCTCGCGAGTGACGAATCTCACCGATATTGAAAGTAGTGGGCATCGTATCCCTCGTATGCTGGATCTTTAAAGGCTGTTATGACAATAACGAAAGAAGAATTGGTATGTCACCTTTGTGAGAGTCTGATGTATATTGCTGATTTAATTACGCTAGATATCGCGGTGGGATCCTCTCTCTGCGGACGACAGCCGGCTGCAAAGTCTCAACAAATATGTTGCGCTAGAGTTCATTGACCCCGCATCTAAAGAACGACACCTTCTTTGTAGAGATTGCGAAGAAGTCGTTTTCTTCGATGCGGGCAGTGAGATTTGGAATACAAAGGATCCTAATGGTCAGATAGAGCGCCGGAACGGTCTGATGGTGCTCCCAAAGGGAATTTCAGTGACAGTCTATAAAGGCTACTTTTCTGTCAACTGAATAAGGTCTGCGCTATAGTTGTGTCACAGCCTATTCGAAGCTCCACGTGACAAAATCTCCTCACTTTAACGCATTCCGTTGTATCCAAAAATCCATTTTCCTTCTCCCATTTCCGTAAATCGCTTTGCTCAATGGCATTTGCGACTGTATCACCGAAGACCTTTCTAAGCTGTGTCGTGAAAACGCCCGGTCCTGGCCCACACAGCAATGGGTGTATCCCGGCAGTTTCAATATCCAGCCAGATAACCGCATCACCATCACCCCGACCCCGTGGGAATCTCGATCGCACACAGTCTGTTATGTTTGGATCGTTTATACGCGGAGGGACGTGGCGAATGGCTGTTGCAACCTGTGTTGGAAACACCTTTTGGATATTTGTCCAAGGCGCCGCAGGAAACTCGAAGGCGCCGGGCTGTATAGCTGTTGTGCGAGGTTTGAGAACTGGCCCAGTCTCTGCTGTGATTGTTAATGGGTTATCTTCCTTTTAATCGCTTGTTTGTGAGCTCTTACCGTCATCCATCTGATCATCTGCTCCTGTGTAGACCGATTCCAGGGAAGCTGTGTAAAATGCATGAAAAGGTTTCCCCTGAGATGCAGCGGACAGACGGTTCAGGCGCTTGGAAATCTCCGGGCGATCGAGACATGAGACCACTGCATTCCTCATATAGGTCTGGATATCTGACGCTCTCAGATGACGAACGACGTATTGAAGTCGTCTCTCTTCGAAACTAATAGAGCAGAAAGCCAAACCGTCCCAGCTTAGCTTACGGAGCTCCGTAGCGAATTCAGGCTTGAATGCATTATCGTTAACACATCGAATGAACGCACTGCACTTTGAAAGAGTATTGGAGTCCAATGAAACTGTCGCCGCAAGGCGGGCCCTGGCGTGTTCGAGGCCTTCAACTATCTTGACTTGCTCACGGAGTATCGTCAATTCCTTTTTTATCTCGTTCAAAGATTCCGGATGAGCGTAGAGGTTAAAATCGTAAATACCCATTTTGGTCGAGTTGGGTTTGACAGAGTTGGGTTTGACAGAGTTGGGTTTGACAGGGTTGGGTTTGAGAGAGTTGGGTTTGACAGAGTTGGGTTTGACAGATTAATATCCACTTACATAAGCACGGCGCAAGCGTGATATTATGTAAGTGGGTATGAGCTTTGCCAAACCCAACTCTGTCAAACCCAACTCTCTCAAACCCAACTCTGTCAAACCCAACTCTGTCAAACCCAACTCTGTCAAACCCAATCACCATTCAGCAGAAGTCTGAATCCGGAGAACCATAGCCAACGATGACAGCCGCGTGCCATACGAGAATGTTGTACGATTCAGGGGTATATAGTCTTGCGTATTGATAGCAGCCCCAATGCCGCAAACAATACACTACGCTGCCGTGGTACTCGACGAGGATCTTGCGAAGCCTAGGTTATTTGTTTCCATCAACACCTATTTATTTGATGAATTGTGGTCCATGGGCTTCCTCACGAGGATTTCTGCGTGGTTTCCTTCTGGCCGATGCCATTTCTCGATCTGTCAACAAGATATTTCGACGGAGTCCTTCTGGGACAGCTATCCACCTTCAGGTGAGAACGATGCAATCGTACATAAACCCAATTTACCCACATATCCTCCGCCACTGGCGTACAGTACGCCTATAGCCACCGACCCTCCACCCTTGCCAGCTGGCCCATCTTATACCTTAATCAGCGATTCTATACCACAACCAGGGTCTCGAACCAATCATCATACCTTTCTGTGCAACCACCTGTCGAAGATACCGGGACAGCATGGCCTCGCAATTGCTCCAGAAGTAAGATATCGAACTTTGATCACTTCCAATACAAACCGCTAAGTAGATAGATTGCTAGCCAATTCACGGACCGAGCCTACGAAATCGCCCCACATCAGAATGCTAGACTATTACATTGGAGAAGTCAATTGCTACCACAAGCGTTGACTAACGTCATTTTGTCCCTTCGTGCCAAGAATTCTCCTATCGAGTAATTATCTTGGTCTTCCAGGCTCACGCCAAGAATATCCCTTACGGTCTGGCAGCCCATCAAATCCTTCTTGGCCAAGACTCAAAGTCTAATAGTTTCAAGGATTTATGAGGCAATTTATGAGCGCTTCCTTGTACCCAGCGCTAATCCCCATTAATCCAATCACTTGACCCCGGTTGTACCCTGTATTTTAAATGGTAAGCCTACGTTGTATTTTGTTAATAATCCCCACAGTAACTGTAAGAAGCCGCGCTACTAAATTTAGATCCGTTTCTGTCGCCTCACCCTGAGAAGTCCCATCCGTTCTTTTCCCCTTTGGCCGAGTTGGGTTTGACGGAGTTGGGTTTGGCAGGGTTGGGTTTGGCAGGGTTGGGTTTGGCAGAGTTGGGTTCGACAGAGTTCATACCCACTTACATCAGCACGGCCCAGGCGTTTAGTTAGCTAGTTCGATGAGTGATTGGTCAATCATCAGTCACGGGATGTTACCAATGCTCCTGAGATATATCTCAAGTCACTGAAGGTATCATTGCTCGGCCTATATTTTGTTTGATTGGCTCGCTAGTGCTAGCTGTCTATTTCCTTTTTCTTTTTCAGGGTAGGGTCTCGATCTATTCGAAATTGCGTTCCCCATTTTACTTTCTCAATTAGAGTTTTATACATAAGTACGAGGTAATCAGAATGGGCTAGTTCGAAGCTGAAATTCATGTATATATACGACACCCACTAAAATTTGGGGTTCACATTACCATTCCACTACCATCCTTCTTTTCGAGATTTTGCTCGCTTCATTTATCCCATCCTGATTTCTCGTTTACATAGGTACGCGAAGAGCGAGTAACCAGTTACGACTTGACCTGACGCTAAAAAATATCACAGCCAGACAATGACGAGCGTTATGCTTTCACCGTCATTCGAAACCACTGGACTCGAGCCAATTTGGCCAGAGGGCTTGTCCCAACAGTACCTGGAGAGTCACGGACTCGAAGCCTGCCTAGTGCACATGATGGGTTGTCATCCTACTTTGCCACATGATGACGCCAATAACTCACGGATTGGTTGGCTGGATATCATCCAGAATGGAGTATCGAATAGACAAAGTGATGGAAGCTGCCACTACTCTATCGAGGGAAGGTCCTACGAACTAGACCAGCACATGGTCAAGAAGTTGGATGATGCCCGCCCTTTTGTCGCAGACGTGAACCGGTTTTTGGAGTACTCGATAACCTTGCTCAGCTCCACGCTAGAGTTGCTTGGTCAGGAACGAGAACGTGCCGAGACTTGTATTTCGTCCCCTCCACCTCAGTGCAGAGCAGCCGGCAAACTAACCAAAACAGGCAAACAGGGCCCATTTGTGCCTCCGTTGCAGCTTATTCAACAGCTGAACCAAGTTTTCCGGACCGTTGATATGGGGATATAACTACCTGTCAAAATTTCTAAAAGAGATTTCAGAACTCTTTAGGATATCGAGCGCGATTCAATATCTACGCTCGTGTGAAGACTTTTGCTGGTAGTCTACAATTTTCAGGCCGACTTTCCTATTCATACCATGTAGGCCCCCATCTCATAGTACGACAGTAGAATATTCTCGTGACGATCTCTTCCTCAAATCACGAAAAGCTCCAGAACAAATTTCCTTCAATGACAAAGGCATTGGTTGAAGAACTTACCTTCAGATCAAATAAGTACTTATAGGCTTCTGAAGCAAACAAGGATCTAAATATCAGATATGGCCATTTTTAAAAGCCGGATACTTCCCTCCCCCGCGCCCCCCAACTGCAGATGATTCATCCATGCTGCGTATTTCGGTCAACCAAAGGGGATTGGAGGGACTTGTTAAAGCAGCTGCAATCTAGTAAATTATTACTATTCGGGTGGAAGACAAAAGTTTCGGACTCGTCTTGCTGGGACCCACTTTGGGCCATCTTGCAGCTAACCTGTGATTGGACGCTTATTGCTAGCGTTAAGTGTTGTTTACGTTTCACCCAAGTGGACGTGTATAATAGCCGCAACTTCTCCCCCGACTTTCATCTTCTTCCATATCTCAGCTCGATATTCTTGATTCTACAATCTCTCATTTGCCACCTGCAGTTCAGGTCTGGCGAATTTCAAGATCAACAAGACTTGATAGCTTTGCCTTGGCCAGATCATGGATGATATTGAAGTGTCTGAATGTCGGTAACTTTTCTTTCGTCAAGCAATTCTTTTACCCTCCAAACGATGCCTGTCCGAGGAAGTGGTCGAAGAAACGATGGCTGGGCTTCCAGAAGCGTCTACTACTCAACTCCTGCTCGAGGAGTGGGCTAATCAAGGATATGCCATCGCGGCATTGCGGAGCGCCATTTCTTTTGGGATATGGAAGATGCCAGATTGTGGAGGACTCATTGGGGTATAGAGACCTTTACTTGAAATTGCGTGATGATGAAGGCAGAACGGCTGTCGTTCGAAAGTTGCGATTGTATGAAAGTCAGCCTGTCGGGAATGTTGGACTGAGTGTTCCCACGCATTTTGAAATGGGGTCCGAAGCAATTGTTCCAATATCAGTCCCAGCATCCTTCCTGAGCAGCTCAACCGGTCTTCTTCACTATCCCCTTCACAAGTTGCAGGGACGCGGTGCCGATGGCGCAGCGAAGGTATTACCATCGTGTGGGTGAACCTTAGATATCCATATGTGTTGTCTAGCCCTTATATTTTCGCGCCTGTCAAACATGGCCCATCACCTTCTAATTCGGTAGCAAGGCACCAATTAAACTACACGTGGCCTGAGTTGCTTTATTAATCCTCCTACTGCCACAATATTCTCCTTTAGCAGTACAAAATACGCCAGTCGGTATTATACTGCCTCAGATAGAACTCAGAATACGGGGGCAGGAAGGTATTACAGTCTGTATCTGTATTCATGGCGCCTTCTACCTTTTATCTATTGCAGGATAATGAAATATATCTACAAGTATTGCTTAAACTGAGTAATCTCCGAGGACAGGATTATCCTGATGCTCACTATGCCTGGGCACTGGCTGAACTATTGCTTTGCGTCTGGAATAACTAGAGTGTTAGATCATGCGCGCGATCTGGCAGGGGTGGTAGGTCTAGAGGAGGTGGTTGACTAACTATTCGTGGCTCTTCAGTGGAAGTGGCCTATGGTGCTCAAGCCTTGGTGAGAGGTTCTGTACGGCACGCCTGACAGCCGCCAGGATATATTGGAGGGGATGAGCCTTTAGGGAAAGATCGCAGTGAGTAGCAATCCGTCCCACGAATCACGAGATCTATCGAACAATAAGTCAGGCCGGAGGTTAATGCGTCCCAGGAACTGACATTCTGGGCTTTTCTCTTTTCCCATTATAGGATGCTTTTTATTTGTGTGAAGAGTTTCCCGGGGGGTGGGGGGTGGTGCGGAGAAGGTGACTCCAGCTAATAAAAGGGTACTTTATTTCTTATTGCCATTGTCTGCTGCGGGAATTGGCTTTCACTTTCCTTTTTTTTCTTTTTCCTTTTTCGTTCTAGCTCAGAAAGAGCACTATAAACGGCTCCCTGCTTCGTCAACCAATACAATGCCTCAAAAGCATCAGACCCGTGCCCTTGGGCTGTGCGAGAACAGGTCATTTTTCTATAAATGTATCCCACCCCTGGTCTGTTATTCATTATTGTTGGATACTTTCCTTGCTCTTGAAAAATAATTACATTGCCGTCACTACAGCCTTTTGCTGTGTCTTATCTTCCAGCATGCCCAGCTCCAGGTTCCTTGCGCACCGGGTACCTAAAACCTCTCTCATCTTCAAAGATTATGCAGGTCACCAGATGGATGGATCGTTTCCGGTGTCATGGAGACCAAACGACCTACGTTTCCACTGGATGGTGGATGCTCTCGGACACACTCTAGAGTCTGCTAGGCAGGTTTTCGAACGTTGTCATATCTCGAACTTCGAGCAGTTGGGCTCGCTCGGCAACATAATTGTGGGAGGTATGACTGGCCAGCCTCTTACATCCATTATGGAGAGCATCGAACAACCGACCAAACACCGGATAATTTTGATGGTTTCTTGGCATTGGGTTGAAGACTGCGATGGTGAGCTAGAAACCTACTAATATAAAACAAAGTTTTGACCACATGCCTGACATGCAAGGACAGGAAGTTGCCCGTACAACAATATTTTCACTCCTCTCAGGAAAAAGGCAGAGCGCACCCACCTACCGTCTATCGGGACTAGCCAGCTGGAGAATGACAATTCACCCTGCCAACAAGTGCTAAGTAAACTCAAAAGGGAGCAAGAAGGAGAGGAAAATTCCGGCAATAGGTGATCAAAGCGCCTGGCGAACAAGGGAAAAAGTTGACTATAAGTTACGAGCAGTGCGCTTATGATAGCTGGCTAAATTCGTTCCTGCCCGTTATACTAAGATGTAGTAAGAATCGCTATCTACTGCTTGTCAAGACCGCACACCGAACCAAGAAAACCAAGCCAGGGATGTGATGACTAAATCCTTCAATGCATTAGTGTAATCCGTAATTCACAATAGTATTACGTCTCTGAGGACCATAATACTAGCTGTGCTGCTCCAGATTTCTTACAGGGGAGGAGATGTACGGCAGATCCCCTTTCCCCTGATACCATACGGCGCAGTGAAAGGAGATCCATATTCGCGGCAAGGCATTGTGAGCTACCGATTTTTGCCTTATTTGAACATGACCTTGGGCCCAATAAAATTTTCTAGTACAAAAAGTCTCAATGTGGGTGATAATCAAGAGAAGAGACAATGATGCATACCTTTACGGCCTCTCTTTAGGGGCCAGACGGATTATTCCAATGTATTGTTTGCTAGGATATTAGCCCTAATGCGTGATCAAGACGTAAGATCCCAATTTCCGGAACTTGGGCCAGAATCCCGAGCCTTTGACCTAGCCTTCACCGACTGCCAGATGGACATTTAATATGAGTCTGATTTGCGGAAACTTGGCTCTCGTTATGAGTTGGAACTTTGAAGCCGCTAAGATAGCCTTGGGGACGGGTGGGGATCAGAATGAATACGTCAGATTCACTCCGCCTGGCACAAGCAATAAAATCTCGTATTGAATAGCAACACTTCACGCATATTGATCCAAGAAGCTGAGTGTTCCACAGATGCAGAGACTCCTTAGTTGGAGATGCGTGGAACATGGCCTATTAATCCTCATTGGGTAGTTTTGTTTAGGAGGAATACTCTCCTTTCTCCAAGCTTCCTGGCAATATCTATTTAACTGCGTAGTACCACAAGACAAGGTGCCAGGCATATGACGAATGAGGTCACTATTTTCGATCGATACGAGTACAACATAGCCAATCCTGGCGCCTGGCTTTTGTTACATTGGCAAACAAAAGGCGTACAAAGCCTCCAGGTACGTGGTAGTCGATCAAAGAGGCTTCGAACTCAGGGAAACCTGGAACATGACCTATCAATCCAGCCGTTGTCTCCACAAAACGCAGGACTGGAGCTGGAACAGAGGTCTAGAGGCGCCGTACATACCCTAGCGCGGAATAATATGTACTCTCTCTCGGTCTCTGGATAATAGACCTGTTCCGCCCCCTGTTTGAGCCGTGTATATAAGTAACATTATATGGGATCAGGTTAGGCTATTATGATAAATTGCATCTCCATAGTTAGATACTCATCCACAACGCTTATATTTTAGAATCCTCTCCCCGTCGTACACAGAGACAACATCACAACAGGTAGGTATTCTCTCACATCTCTCTTGTCACCTTTCGCTTTGAAATATTGAAATTATCAGATTGCTAATCTCTCACCCAAATCTGCATTAGTTCCTTCGTTGTCCGTCACAGATTCCGTTGCCATCGTTGGTAATAGAAACATTCGCTACAAATGGCTCAAGGCAACCGCATGAGAAATATTTATTCTGATCTTGAACGAACCACTATCATGAATCCCCAAACCCTGTTGGATTATCTCCTTACATGCTACCCAATTTTTCTCATGCTGTTGTTCGTCGTGGTCTGTGTGATCCAAGTGGTCGTCGAGAGCAAGACCGAGCGAAAAGACCCACAGAGCAAAGATAGCCAGCTTTCCAGGCAGACCCGGAACCCGTTGGCTTTCAGACAGGTTCAGCCTTTCTCCCGCACTGCCAAACAATGCTTCAACTGGCTCTCAGCTGGTGTGCTTGTGACGTTCCTTGCGAATGCGACGATCTGTACCACCCACGTGTTAATGGCGCGCTCCGAGTGTTGGTGGCGCAGGCAGTCTGCAGTGGTGCGTCTCAATGTGCTTCGTTGAACGTTGTTATGTGTTAGGTCCTAACAACCGCAGATTTATATCGTCGGCTCTATTTTTGCCTACACAGTTATCCTTGTCAGCATACTCGATACCACCCCGTCCCCGACGGCCACTCAATTTACATGTTGGTCCTTCGCCATTCCTACCGAGCTCATCATTCTTACAGTCTCCCTCTCGCTTTATAACTCAGAGAATTATGAGACAGGAGTCGGAGATCCTAACGGAGGCGCGATGCACCAAAGGATCACCTTCTGGGAGTGCATGGAAGCGGTCCCCAACGGTGTCCGTATATTGATTCTGCTCTCTCTTGTTCTACTCTACTCTACCAAGTCCGGTGCTCACATAAGCCATGATGGAGATTCGGAGGAAGACCAAGGTTGTATGACTGAGACAACCAGGCTGCTGAACCATCCGCGCACGGATATTTCTCTTGTTAATAGCCAGGCCTATGGTTCAACAAGTGGAATTGCGAGACCCACGGATCCAAAACCACGGGATTCCTGGGCGCGACCAGAAGTATTGTCATCTAGGAGTTATGTGGAGTATCTCAGTGGCTTCTCGCGATTTTTCCCCTACATGTGGCCCTCCGAGTTCCCCCGCCTACAGGGTGTGGCAGTGATCTGTTTCCTCCTTGTGATTCTCCAGCGAGTTCTCAATGTGTGGATACCCATCCAGATTGGGACGATCACTACATCTTTGGCAAATCAACAAGATGGAAATGGCTTCCAACCACCATGGTTTGAGATCTCTATGTATGTTTTTTACCGCTGGCTTCAGGAAAATCTGGGGTCTTTGCGCTCTGGTCTCTGGATCCCCATAAGCCAGTATTCCTACCTGGGGCTCTCTACAGCTGGCTTCGAGCATGTTCACAGTCTCAGCTTGGATTTCCACCTGGAAAAGCAGACGGGTGAGCTTTTATCAGCTCTGAACAAAGGCAAATCAATCAATTCATTCCTGGAACAAATAATATTTCAGTTCCTTCCTACGCTAGCTGATCTGGTTTTCGCAATTGGGTACTTCCTAGTTGCGTTTGACGTTTACTATGCCCTCGTGGTTGGAATCTCGGCACTTGTTTATGTTTATGTTACCATTCGCATCGCTCAGAGGAATGCGAAGACCAGAAGAAAGATGGTCGATGCTTCGAGACATGAGGATGCAATCAAGTAAGTTGAGGCAGATACCAACGAGCCGAGTTACAAGACGGCTGACATGTGTGCACAAAGAAACGATTCGTTGTCGTCCTACGAAACGGTGAAATACTTCAATGCGGAACGACACGAGTTTGACCGATATCGTCGTGCTATCTGCAACTACCAGAATACGGAGTACTACACATTTCTATGTGGAACCCTATTAAACGCCAGTCAAAACACTGTCTTGTTGACCTGTGTACTGATCACGTGCTTCATCGCTGTGTATCAAGTCTCTTCTCTCCAGCAACCCGTGGGTCGATTTGTAACCTTGTTGATGTACATGGCCCAGTTACAAGGTCCCTTGAGCTTCTTCGGGGCCTTCTATGTCTCCATACAGTCGTCTTTGATCAATGCCGAGCGTATGTTGGAGCTTTTCAAAGAGAAGCCAACTGTCACTGACAGCCATTGCGTTTCCACCTTGGCCACTTGCCAGGGAAAGATCGAGTTCCGGGATGTTAGTTTCTCATATAATGCGCGAAATCCTGTGTTGACTGGACTCACGTTCACTTGTCAACCAGGAACGACTACAGCTTTGGTGGGAGAGTCTGGTGGGGGCAAATCTACTGTTCTCCGTCTCCTCTTCCGATCCTACAATCCTGAAAATGGCAAAATCCTCGTCGACGGACATGATGTCCAGGATATCACGATTGATTCTCTTCGTAAAAATATTGGTGTGGTTCCGCAGGACACGACGCTTTTCAACGATACTTTGATGTACAATCTAAAGTACGCCAACACCGACGCAACTGATGAAGACGTGTACCAGGCTTGTTCCAAGGCCGGTATTCGTGACAAGATCGAGGGCTTCCCAGATGGCTACAACACTAAAGTTGGAGAGCGTGGGCTGCGTCTCAGTGGCGGTGAGAAGCAACGTGTGGCAATCGCTCGAGCTATCCTGAAAAGCCCTAAAATCATACTGCTGGATGAAGCTACGTCTGCGCTCGACACTAAAACCGAAGAGCATATCCAGAAATCACTAGCGACTCTCTCCAATGGCCGAACCACGCTGATCATTGCCCATCGGCTAAGCACCATCACGTCGGCAGACCTCATTTTAGTTCTAGGAAATGGCCAGGTGGCTGAGAGCGGCACCCATGCGGAACTAGTGAGCATGGATGGCCTATATGCCCGCATGTGGAGAAAACAAAATGGCGAGGCAAAGAAACATGGAGGCCAAGACAAGGTGGAGTGCATTTAAGGGAATCAGCTGTACACAGTTTCACATAACACTAGTTACGTATACAACACGCTGGAAGAGCACCAAACGCTTGTCCCATAGTATGTACGCTTCGAGTTCTTGATGTCTTTGCCAAAACCGGGGAATGCGTGGATTTACAGTAGATTTCGAAAACGGCTTCCTCTTAGAACACTCACGGCTTGTTTCTCGGCCCGTACCCGAAACCACACTAGCTCGAATTTGGATTTGGTATTGACCACGCTTGGCTCACAATACATGTTAGATTACCACTAGTCCTAATTTTGTGCTAGTGTGGTTTCGGGTACGGGCCGAGAAACAAGCCGTGAGTGTTTTAAGGGGAAGCCGTTTTCGAAATCTACTGTATCAAGCACCCATCTCCGAGCAGCTGTGATGCAATGACGAGGCCAATCAATCAATATGATGAAGATCTTTGAACGAGGACATAATTCTGTATGCAACCGCTTGGTCAACTTCATACCTTAGTACCAACCAAGCCCACATAGGTAGGTCAGACAAAACGTATATTTTCTACGGCCACAAATCGTGCATCGCTTATTCAGTTCACACGTTTGCAACTATGATACTGTGAAGGTTTCAATTTCGCCATAAACTATAAATCGTAAAAATAGCGAAGTATTAAAAAGTGAGGATCTGGTTGTAAGAGTTTAAAGATTGAGGGCGTGGGTCTTCTTCTCACAAACCATGTGATCCAACACAACATCCTTGATATAAAATTTCATTATGGCTGGAGGGCGAAAAGTAAGATTTGGACAGAAAATGCTGGGGCCGGTAATTAAATAGGTTTATTAACCAGATTGCATGGGCGAGAGAGGGGAGGGATGATTCGACGGGTTAGGTAACATGGTCAACTAATTTCTATGCAAACAATTAGTTGTTCAACAATCTGGTTTATATGGTCATAATGACAGATCTTAGAAAATTGTGATGGTGTGCAAAACGAGTAACTACAAACAACTGTTTACTTCAAGCCTCGGCTAAGCAGATTGTTCATTTCATCGAAGATTCGTCTCCCTGCCATCACTTTAATTGCCTGTTTATTACTATAGTTCAGTTCTCTCAACTAGTTGCTCCATGCAATTAAACTTTCAAGTTATGACCAGCTTATTCTGGCCGAACTTTAATCATGAAGAGATCTAAATAGTGCGTAAAAAATCGCACATTTTTTTTAACTCGTCTTACCCGAACTACCAGAAGTGATGCCTTCAATGATCTGTTCGCTTCGATAAGAAAGGGCCGTCAATAAACAAACAATTTGCGGGGCAGGTGACGTCCGGTGGAGTCCAGCCATTGAACAACTACTAACAACTACTGTTGTGATGTTCGAGATAATGTGGAAAGTCATAGGAATTCACGATTTCCAGAGTCATTAGTATCTCTCCCTCCAATGGTTTGTGCATCCGCTTACACACGTATTCCTTTAATATTCATACAATACACACACACAATTTATTAACGCCCGGCGGCTAAGCCGAAAGGGCAACTATCTCTGATCTACTATACATGTCATAATATATATAGTACTGTGTCTCCTCAGAGCCCATACATAAAGCCTTGCAATATATGTCATCTCAGATATCCGTATCGCAGCGGATCCTCGTGGGTTAGTAATTTGGTTAGTAGGCTGGCTTGAAGGCGCTTCTCCAAGTGTTCAACATCCTATTTTCGGCAGTTGAAGCGCGTCTACCATTGGTAACACGAGGTGGTTGGTGGGTTAGATCGGCGAAAGGGGGTGATTTATGTTCGTCGGTATGGTTAGATGGCCTCGAGTCGGCCCGTGGCGATGGCGAATCGTATTGAGGCCCGTACTGCCTCTAAGTTCGGCGTCCACTTCTGATCATCGGAAGGCGACTTTCCTCCTAGGAAGAAGGATATATTTCCTCGGTGGGTGTTGGTACATTGTAGTAGTTCCGTCCGGTGCGCTGTCCATTTTTGACATCGAAATAGGAAGTGCTCCACGGTCTCTCTCGCTTGTCCACATGCACACTGGTCTGTGTCTGCTACGTTGATTCGATAGAGATATCCATTGAGTCTTGCCATGCCGGTTCGGAGTTGAGCCAGCACGCTCGCTTCTTTCCAAGATAATCGGTCATACAGCTGCCGGGTGTGTTTGCCTGGGAGTGCTGCATCAACTCGTTTTGCGTGTCTCCCTACGTTCGCTGGCAGGTCATTGCTGGGGACTGCTTGGGATCGTGCGATATTCAGTGTTGTTGACTTCATTCTCGGGACGCGTTCTTGCGGGACAGCATCTTCTTGTGTCGCGGCTCTGGCCTGTTCTTTAGCCAGACCCCGCAGTTTATTGTTTTCGCTCGTTGAGATCCACCGGATATTGATCTGGTTTCCATTTTTCCGTAGCTTTCTCATCAACTTGTACAGTTGGCAGACGAATTCCTGGCCTGACTGCTGTCGAGGATTCCTTAGTGACAGCGCCGCCGCTTTGTTGCTCGTGAGCAGCGTAATACTGTAATCTTTCAGTCCAACTACCATGTTCAATGCATGTGACATCGCTGCTAGCTCCGCAGAGAACGGATTTTGCTCTGCTCTTGCACCCAATGTGACGGAAAGGGCCTTCAGTTTCAGTTTTCGATACCGAGGTGGCTGCTTCTCGATCGCAACACCAAATCCGACTAGCTCGTTCCGTGCCGAACTGCTGGTTGCGATCTGCATTAACCCGCCTGGTACGGTCGGCGACTGCGGAGTTGCTTCAACGCCCGCCTGTACGCGTACTTCCCATGGTGCCAATGTGAACGGGTTGATGGTTTCCAGTGTTTCCATCTCAATGTTCTTCAGCGCGTCTGCTACTTGATACAGCGGCGAACGATGGAATCTTCTGAATTTCTTGATCCGTGCTGTATTCCTGCGGAGAGGGTTGGTTTCTGGCAGGGTATGTATGTCCGTCCACATCTTCACGGCTCGTCTCCAGAAACGGTGTTGAGCAGTGGTAAGGTGGGCCTCCGCTTCTGCTACACTGGTCGCAACTGTGAGGAATGTTCCTACAATCGCCTGCGCTCCTACCCTTTGGACGCGGTTGATCGGCCCCGTGGCCTTATCCTTGCACGCGTGCATCCAGACATTGGACGCGTAGTCCACGACCGGCGCCACCGTCGATGTAAATAGCTGCCGCGCTGTCGCTGGGGATAAACCCCGAAGTCGTCGAAGCTCCATCGCGGCCTCCAGGCCCTTGGATGCTGCCCTTGCAATGTGTTCCTTGTACTTGAGTTTCGTGTCCATGAGGACGCCCAAGATCTTGACATGATCCTTGGGCGCAACGGTTTGTCCCTTGATAAGGAAAGGTCCCTGGTCCAATTTGTAAGCCTTGGGAGCAAAGTGTATGATGGCTGTTTTGTCTGCTTCAAAAGTCGCTCCGCTCCGTTTCTCCCAGTCGAGCGCTTCATTGATAATTGCTTCGATGCCTTCCCGGTTACTCTGGGCTGTTGGCCCGGTCACCCATGCGGTAAAATCATCCACGAACGCCACCGCTCCGCCCTGGCTGTCAATCTGTCTTTGTACGAGATCCGCATTGAAGAAGAGGAATAGGATCGGGGACAGGGGCGAGCCCTGAGGTAGGCCAGCCTGTGGGAGGCTCTGGACCTCCGACACTTGTCCATTGATCTGGATGGTCGCCGTTCGTTCCGAACAGAACGCTTCGACCCACCGGATCAGGTCACCTGGTATGCCTCGCGCTTTCATTCTCTGGAGCAGTCGTTCTTTACACACCCCGTTGTAGGCGCCTTTGACATCGAAGCTGATCAAACTCAACACCCGTCGGCCACGCCACGCTGTGTAGATCTGCTCTTGTAGGAGTACAAGTGCCTGCTCCGCGGACCGTTGCTTCCGGGCTCCGAAATGGCTGGTCGGGAGCAACCCGTGTGTCTCCACAGCGTACGAGATCCTTTCTGCAACCACGGATTCCAGTATTTTGCCCAGCGTCGCGAGGAGCGAAATTGGCCTCCATGCCTTCGCAATGGTGTAGTTTTCCTTGTTCGGCTTTTTGAGCGGTATGATCTTCGCATGTCTCCACTGTCTCGGCAACATGCCTTCTTCCAATGACGCCTGGAACAAGTCGAGAACCCTGTGCTTGACCGTGGGCCACGTCATCTTCCAGACTATCGCCGGTAGACCGTCTTCGCCCGGCGCCTTCCATGATTTCGCTGCAAAAAGCTGTCGTTCTACTTCCTCTAGGCTGATAGCAGGCATTTCCACCGGCTCTCTTTGTGGTCTGGTCCCCTCGTCGTCAATGACGTCAGGCAGAGGGGGAAAGAACTTAGACAGCAGCTCTTCTGCTTGCTCTTGATGATCCGTGGTGGTAGTCCCGTCTGCTCTAACAAGCTGCGGTAGCTTCCCGAATGCCGCGTCCTCTCCCGACCTCAGGTATTTAGCGGCTTTCCAGATGTTATCGTTGTCTGCGAGAAACTCATTCCAGTGCTTCTTCTTTTGTTTGCGGATGGCATCGTGGTATTGTTTCGCCGCACTTTGGGCTGTCTTTTCCAGGTGCGGTACTTTTCGCCCTGCCCGGCGCTCCGAGCGAGCATGATTTCGCCAGTATGTGTATATATGGCGCAGCTGTGTTAAGTCGGCTGTCCACCATCGTTTCGCGTGTGGTGACGGTTTTGCCTTTGGAGTCAAAGCATGCACCGCCTCGCTGACCGCCGTCATGAGTCGGTCAGTCTTCTGCTGCACCGTGCCTCCCGACGGGGTGGCGGTCAGAGCACTCGCGATTCTGGCATTGATCTCTTTCCATGGTGCGTTCTTCAGCAGAAGTCGTTCCTGATGCTTCAGGGCTGGCCACGGTGCATCGAACACAGTCTCAATGGCACGGTGGTCCGAGCCGTGCTCTGTCCCATGTATCGCACACTTGATCATTGAGTCTGTCAAATTGTCAGAGGCCAGGACAAGGTCGATGGTCGACTCGCAGTCCCCGCTCCATCCACCACCGTGCCATGTCTTTGTACCTCGTTTGAGTAAGCTGCTAAGAGCAAACTCGTTCATGAGGTCAATGATTGGATCCGCCTCGCCCTGTCTTCCTAGGGACACCTCGTCTCCTCCCCAGAGTTGATCATGGCGGTTAAAGTCTCCCACAACCATCACCTCCACCACCGCGCCCGTGTCTCGCCGCACCTTTGTAATTGCCTTTCTTAGGTGATCGCACGCGTCGTCCAACGCCGAGGCATCTCCCCCCTCGACGTAAACTGATGCCATAAAAATCAATCGCTCGGGGAGCCGGATGACCGCCGCCGTCAGGTCCGGGGATTCTATGGCCACTTGCTCCGCTTCTATATCTTTATTGACCCAAAGCATGCTTCGGATCGCCCACCTGCCTTCCCTCCAGGTGGAAGGAACCATTTTCGTCCACTTGTGATGTCCCATCGGGGTCGTCAAGAGCCTGCCGTGAATTCTCCTCGCTTGGGGTTCTTGGATCGCTAACACCGCTGCGTCTCGGGTTTGTTCGTCATTCATCAAGCTGTCATGTACCGCGCCCTGTTTTCTCACGTTCAGTTGGATGATACGGAAGGTGTTACTCATGACGTGACGGATAGAGCTTCCGGCAGTTCTTGCTGTACGATTCATGCGGGCCTCCACACGGAACGCACTTTAGAACCGTTTGCTTGCAGTCACTGTGGCGATGGTCCTCCGCGGCGCATCTTGCACATTTCTGGACGTTCTTACACTGGAATGCCTTATGTCCAATCTCCTGACAATTGTAACATTGCGTCGGTCTTGGGCGACGTTCAAAGGTGCTAGTCACGCCGGACTCTCCTCCGGCGTGGAAGAACCCGTCGGCTAGAAGCCTCCGCGCATCAGTGCCTCTGGTTAGGTAGACAACCATCGATCCATAGGCCTTTGCGCTTTCCTTTCTGCTGAGCCACGCGATCTTAGCAACGGTGACTTCGTTCTCCTCGCTGAAGGCCGCTGCGGCTCCAGCTCGGATTTCATCTTTTTCGTCCAGAACTGCGGCTCTGTTGACGCTGTCGACTTTGATCGGGTACAGCTCGTCACGGAGCACCCGGGCTCCTACACCGATCTTCGTTTCTGCTACTTTCTTGACCAGCTGGTGTTCGGCTTCATCGCGACATGCTATTCGGATCCGGTGGTTGTTTTTCGGGTCCACCGTGACGGCGCGACAGCGCCATTGCGTGTGCTCATCCATCCTCCGGATCTCTGTTTCCACCGCCGCCCGGATCGGACCTGCGGACATCTTTTCGTTTTCATTGTTGGCCATCTTCGAGGTGTCTATCGTGCAGTACAACGTGTCGGTGAAAGTGGTCGGTGTCGTGTTCGACGATGAGAGCGTTCGTATGTTGCTCGGGTAACTGGTTGGGGGTGTGCGGGCAACGTCTGCATAGGACAGAGATCCCGTGGTGGGGTCTGCGGGGCTGATTGCAACGCGCAAGGATTGAATTTCACGAAGAATCTCATCGTGGCCGTTCTGGGCGCATGGCTCGGAAAGCGGTTGCGGTGTAAGGGGTCTATCTGTCAGGCTTTGTAGCTCGTGCCGAACTTCTGCGAGGGCGGCGGTAAACTCTTCTTTAACTTTCCGAAGTTCTTCCTTATGCAATTCGTCTCGCCGTCTGATCTCCTTCCTGAGTTTGACGAGTTCCTTTAACAGTTTCGGGGCGTTCGGGTCCTCGCTCTCTGTTGATGATTCCGATATTATCACTTCACGTTGGGCTACTGGCTTGCTCCGGGTCTTTTTCTTCAGTTGGGAACGTGTGTTGCTTTGCTCGATATCGAGTTCTTGCTCCTGGCCATAATTGTTAGGCGGTCTGGTGGAGCGTCTCGGTCTCAACAATCGCGGTGGCGAATTTTCGTGTTCGTTGCGGTCGGGCGGTTCAGGGGTTCGTGTCTCGGCCCGTCCCGACATTTTCGAGTCTCGGGAGCCGTCTAGTGCTTCTGGAAATTTGTGCCACCGCCTGCACTCTCCAATTGTTTTGTTCTCATCTACCTCCCGTACTGATGGCTGTACAGACGCGCTCGAAATCAGTTTCACCACTTTAATCTCTTCGATTATTTCGAAACACGATACAGACGCCAGAACTAAGTGAAGGGTGGTACAGTCGCCGCTTTGTCCCCCCCTTCCATACAGTGGGTCAAGGTACTTTCTTTTATACAGTGCGTCTCGAAACCGGTGCAACAAGAACGCTCTTCGACAATCTTTTCGGCCCCACTGCCAAGACCTTAGCGCAGATCATTTATTGAGGTTACCACCACACCGAGTTTAAATTTTCTGCGATAGCCGATCAGCAGTACAGTAACTATCAATTTTACCCGATATCCAAATTATATGAAAGATTGCAACGAGGGGGAATACAATGCTATACAATATTCATTATAGAGATCCTCAATTTAGTGCGGTCACCTTAATAAATGAACTGCGCTAAGGTCTTGGCAGTGGGGCCGAAAAGATTGTCGAAGAGCGTTCTTGTTGCACCGGTTTCGAGACGCAATGTAATGGCATCTAATTTGAATCGCGAGAAGTGCGAGACTCAATTTTCTATGGTTTTGTGGTCCGACAAGAAAAGTGTCGCCAACGAAAGCACTTTTGAGCAACCTAATGAAAAGTTGGTTTAAAATAATTAGGGGTATCGACTTGGGATTCTTATCATTCTAAGCGAAAGCAGTGACAGCTTAGCGGCTGTCAAAATGGAATCACCGGTATAGTACTATTTATCTTACAATATTGACCAGGTAGGCCTAGGGGTTACTATATAGGGCCCAAAGACACTAAGAAACTACCTACCTGTCCTCTTAAGTAGTGTAGCCTTTAGAACACGCACGCTTTTAGACGACTTCAATCTGTCACGCACCAAAACTTGGTGTGTTTGATAGAGGGCTTTCAATCTGGAGGGAAGTTCTACATCGTGTACGAATATCATCATTTAGCTATCAGCCTTAGTTGTGTAGTAACGAACGTTGGCTTTAGTGAAGCAGATATAGCAACTATCTGTAATGAGATTCTTAGAGGGGTTATTTTTATCCACTACGAGCTGAAGACCTCTTGTCGCTTGTTGGATTGTAGCAACATACTTCTTGTATCGAAAGGCGAAACTAAGATAGGTATAGGGCTTTGTGAATACGTTTGCTAACTCTGGCTATTGGATAGTGAATATAGGGGAGTGTTTAATGAAGAGAAAGTCTCGAGACGGTATTAAAGGAGATATTGAGGCCATTAGGTCTATTATGACTTCACTAAGTGACCTATCAACTCATTTAGGCGACCCTAAGTAAGACTTAGGTATGCCGTGTTTTTCTGAGTTGGCGTAGTCCGTCTGTCGAGAAGGCGAACACTTCTAATTCTGTGGAGGATCAGGTAAAAGTCAGTTTTATAATTAAACCGAAGACGTGAATGCATACTAACGGATCGAAAGGAAGAGTTTCTACATCTGGCAAACCCAGGGGGATGTTGGAGTTTAAAGCGTCAACCAAATTCACCTTGATGGGATGTTTTGGATACAGTATAGCTATTAAATTAGCTATTAGGAATATTAGGGCCTGAGACCTTTTATAATTATTCATCATATACGAAAATAATATATGAGGGTATTAATTACTATAGAGTACTGGAGAGTAGGGACGTACTGGAGAGCCAGGAAGAAATAATCTGGCTGATTCAAACTAGCCCCCACCCCCTGTGGTGGAGCCCAGTGTCAGAGTATGTTATTAGAGGCAGCCTAATCGGGGATACAATATGGCACAGAGTGGGGGAGGAACAAAAGTTTCCTGACAACTCTTGAGGTGACACACAAAGCTTTATTTATTACCTCATACCGTATTTCAGTTTAGACCTTGTCATGATATAGTTAGGTTCCATACTGTGCTTTGTCCATACGGAATTCCATTCTCCCTTAAAAGAACATAGCAACAACCCTCCCAAAGAGGCCCTTTGGCCGATTAACGGATATATGCGCCGCCACATATTCAGCTTCCTCTTGATCAATCCTATCTTTTCCACTGTATAAATCAGAAGACTTGGGGTGCACGACACGAGTCTTCCAAATAATTTTGTGTCCAAAGTAAAGAGAAAGATAAATAGGAATCGCGAGATACCCTGTAATGAAGCTCTTGTAATCAAAATTCCCGTAACTTTCATGACTAGGTATAAAAGCCGAGAAGTTCTTTGTCAGTGCAACGATGATACAGAACGCGAGGGCAAAATAGGACCCTAGTATTCCTAGGGGGAGCAGTGTACGCCAGAGCTGAATCGAGCACGCCTTGAGCTCGTCGCGCTCGGACAAAGAATATATGGCTGGTGAGAATAGAGATCCAAACTAGAAGACCGAACATAGTGACGAAGCTGGCTAGGTAGCTAAAGATCGTTTCACTTTCGCTGCTGATGTTCATGAAAGCGAGGAGGGTGAAGATTGAAGAGACCCCGAGTGCGAAGAAGGGAACTCCACGAGCATTGGTACGGGCTAAGAAGTGAGGGGCCTGTCCCTCTACTGCAAGACTGTATATCGTTCGAGAGCAGATGTACAGATCTGAGTTTGCGGCCGAGAGGATAAAGACCAATATGCATCCATTGAAAATGGATGGGAGGATCCGAATGCCCGCTGAGCTGATAGCGACGACGAAAGGCGATGCGGATGCTGAGGCCTTCTTATTATTGGCAAAGAGTAGGTCTGGTGAGTTGTATGGGACATTAAGGCCGACCAGAAACACGGAAAGGACGTAAAAGAAAAGAATCCGCCAGAAGGTCAGTCGAATAGCACGAGGGATCGTCTTCCGAGGATTGACAGCCTCGCCGACGGTGATTCCGACCAGCTCTGTTCCAAGGTAGGCGAAGGTGGCTGTGACCATGCTAGCCCATACGGCAAGGAACTTTCCAAGACCGCCTTCCGTCATGTAGGGCTTGAATGCTCCCGGGCTCTTCCAGTACCTAAATCCCTTTCTATCGTGGTCAGGGCCACCTCCAAGAGCTAGCACGAGGCAAAGGATGATAATGCCAATCATAACGACAACCTTGATGCTAGATAAGACAAATTCCAATGCCCCAAAAAACTCAATACCCAAGTAGTTGCAGACGATGATTGTCACCATAAAAATTGCGATGAAAGCACCAGGGTTGACATGCTCTCGAGGGACCCAATACTGAATGACAAGAGCGGCAGCGGTGAGTTGATTCGGAGTGACAACAATATATTTGAGCCAGTAACTTTCCATTGTTAGAAAACGCTCCGTTAAGAAAGGTTAGCTAAGAAACTACTAACTTACCTCCATCCGAGCGCAAATCCAAGCGAAGGATCACAAAACCGAGTAGCATAACCAGTGAAACCACTTGCCATTGGAATCCAGGTTGCCATTTCCCCCAACGCACCCATCACCAAGTAAACAACAAACCCCACAATAGCATAAGAGAGCACAATTGAGGCTGGCCCAGCTGTTGCAAGACCTTGCCCTGTTCCAATAATCAGACCAGTTCCAATGGCTCCTCCTATGGCAATCATGGTGATTTGTCGTGCATGCAGCCCTTTATGGAGCGTTGTCCTCTCAATAGTCTGGCCAGCATCAAGATCAACCTTCTCAGATGGCACAGGCAGGTTCTGTTCTTCGTGGCCCTTGGGGCCTTTCCCGGGGGTAATGCTGTCCATGGCGTAGATTCGAGTATTGTTGGGAGATAGGAAAACCCGGATCAAGGAGTTGTTTCACCCCGGAATGAAAGCTGACCTTTATAAGCTTCAAATGCGGGGTAAGGATAGTCTCTCCTCTAGGCAAAGTTAGGTCTAATACTTTTCCTCAATACTTTCTGATTCTTTGATATCGTTTGTAAGAACCCTCGGGGGAGTTCCGATTTGTGAAATACAGTGGAAAACGTTCCGAAATCGTTTACTTGCCCAAAGCATTAGAATTTGCTGCCTGTTATCTTAGATAACAGGCCCCCTTGAGCATATCTTCGAAAATTGGATAGCCGCGGACACGCTACCATCGATTTATAACGTAAATATAGGTCTACAATACGGGAGCATGATGCAAATATATCTCCATATCTCATGACCTCGAAGAAATTCCGTCTACTACAAAGAGTCATCCATCGACATTACCTAGGCGACAATCACTCACTTTCACTTTCAACATCTTCATCGCAGCTGTCTAATTCGGTATTGCCATTCAACGTTTCTGATGATGACCGAAAACCTCGTAAGTTTGGCCATGCGGCCTGCATGCAATGGTGAACTTGCTTTTCGGCCATTATTGCCGAAATACACCTGACGATGGTTCTCGGGGCTGGAACCGAGCTTTCCAGAACACTACGGTATGGTAAAATTCCAATAATACCCCAAATAATTGGTGAGGTGAATAAACCTGTGATCTCCATTTGGTGTAACAATATTGTAAGGGACTCGGGTAATTTCCGATGGCGGTTGTGAGTGCCGAGAGATAGGAATTATATTTCAGCAACAATGTGCTATCTCGGAGCATGGCCCGGGACTAGGCAATGGCCACAAGTCGTTCCTTGAAAACCACGGAAGTTTTTCGCTCACTTATCAACCATGTTATCTCTAAAACTTTTAGAAATTACATTTACTATGTGATAACGATGACAACTCGCTTATCATGCAAGTTATCTTCGGGTAAAATCAAATTTTAGTTGCCTCTGGAGAAAATCAACCCCATCGTAGCATGACCTCGTGTTTGGGGTCAAAATGAATCCCTAGTTATCGTTGGGGTGCCAAGCATGCTACCGCCAGCAAGCCAGATGATCCGCCTCGAACTAAGGATAAAATGGACAGAGATAAGAGGTTGGAACGAACACTTTCCAAATGTTCATAAAAGACCGTGTCCCGATTTCCAAGCTCCCTTTCTCACTCCAATCGAGACG
The DNA here is from genome assembly GCA_028827375.1 of Penicillium desertorum. Classification (NCBI taxonomy): domain Eukaryota; kingdom Fungi; phylum Ascomycota; class Eurotiomycetes; order Eurotiales; family Aspergillaceae; genus Penicillium; species Penicillium desertorum. Next base: position 79,680 of record JAPWDO010000010.1, on the reverse strand, counting down.
AAGCATTTCTTAGAGCAGCTACAATGAGCATCAAAAATATTTTTCTCCTCCTGGTCGGATTGGTGAAAGCGCAGACCTTCCTGACCTCTACGTTGACCAACTCGAGAACCCCATTGCCCACATCGGCCACTTCTGCGGAAGCTCCAAGCTATGTCGACCCAGCTCAAATTGGCACTTTCAACTTGTCCACAGTGAACAACACAAATCCCGCAGATTTTGCGTTCCTTACCCGTCATGAGGACGAGTTGCTTCCAAACAGAACCACTCAGATCCGTCACGGATCGAAGTTGCGCCGCCTTCACCCCGGGACTCCAATCGAGTTTTCCGCAGCGATCAACGGAAGCATCCAGGACATCGACTCTTTCATGTACGAATGTGGAATAGCAGGGCTCATGATTGTCAAAGATGGGGCCATCCGACTTGAGAAATATCAATATGGCAACATGCCGTCTTCTCTGAATGTGGTCCAATCCGTCACCAAGTCATTTCTAACCACTGCGATTGGGATAGCAATTAAGAGGAAGATATTCACTCTAAATGCCCCTGTATCGGAATACGTCCCAGAACTAGCCGGCACGCCCTACGGACCCGTTTTGTTACAGAACCTCGCCGATATGACTGCGGGAGTTGAGCCACCAAATGGAACTGATGTTCCCGATTTATTTACCGACATTTACCCACGGACTGATCCAGAGGCCGTGCTGGACTTTTTCAAAACCTACCAAAAAGTTGCTGAGCCCGGTGAAGCTTTCAGTTACCATGACGAAAACTACTACGTTCTCGCTCTCTCTCTTACTCGAGCCGTCAAAGTGCCACTAGAAGATTGGGTTACTGAACATATATGGGAGCCATCTGGGATGGAATATGATGGATATATGCGAACAACTGGAGCGCATCAAGTTGACGGGCATGGAGGACTAGCTATTACCCTGCAGGACATGGCCCGCTTTGGCTTGTTTGTCCTAGAATCTTTCCATGGCAAAACAGGACCTGATGTTCCAAAGCGCTGGTTCGATAACATTGCCGATGCGACTACGAGTACAGGGGTTCGTGCTCCAGGTAACAACGAGGATGTGCCAGATGCCGGTTACCAAACAGGTTGGTGGACTATGCCCAGGGGCGAGGAGACGTACCGACTAGGCGATGACCGCGCGTTCGCAGCAATGGGAACATATGATCAAGCCATCTATATCATTCCGAACATTAACGCGGTTATTGCGATGCAGTCAAGCTATCCGGTCCATTACCCCGGCCTCTTTTGGTACGGCCAGGAATTCGCGACAGCTGCAGCCTTAGCATTGAAAAAATAGATCTGCCATAGTTGGGCCCGACGAATTGCACCTACTTAACAATCTTTAAATGGGCGAGAGGTTAGTCCTTGGCGACGCTAGTCTATAAACCGACTGACCATCATCAGATCAAAAACCTAACGTCTATTACACATGCTCTTGCCATGGTGGGTGAAGAGCCAGTGGGCTAAAAATACCTGGACTGGAAATGGCTGCGGAATCGAAGGAAAACCTCTCGGAATTCGGTGGAGAGAGTCATGTTGAGAGCACGTATGTCTAGGGCTGACAGGTTAGTCTGAAGCTATGTAAGTAGACTAAACAAGTCTCGATTTGCACTATGGTTATAGAATAGTGTGAAGTATATACCGGCCAGAAGAATAAGATTTACCATTCCGAGTCCTTACCCCGTGGCCAATAGCGTAGAATAAGGCAAATTACAATTCTCCCCAAGCTTATTCAGTACCTGCAAATGATCTAAGTTTCTTAGTCATTTTGTAGAAGGGGAATTGAAATGGGAAGTTTGGGGAAAGATATTGAACCCACTATTTTGGGCTCCACAATGGAAGACGACGGGCTGCGTTGGAGTAAAAATTGAGGTTGACTTTTGCCTTTTGTGTAGATTATGAGTGTCGCAATTTTCGCCACTTGTGGACATTTCACACAACTTGGAAATTTTGCTGAACCAGCTTTTGCTATTTCCTCTCAAAATATTCGAATTTCAAATCTCAAATGGCCATGATCCGTGTCGGACTGATCGGACTGTCCGGGGCCGCGGACAAAGACTACGAAGGCACTTCATGGACTCCGTCTGCGCATCTTCCCTATCTGAGAGCGTCACCACATTTCAAGATTGTGGCATTGCTGAACAGCTCTGTCGATTCGGCTAAGGCTGCTATTAAGAAATACGGATTATCGGCGGAAACTAAGGCCTACAGTGATCCAAACGGTGTGCAACCTCCACCCAGCAGTAATGCAATTTCGATGAATGACCTATTCCATGGGCCGTAAATCTTTCTCCTGCCCGGTTATAGGAACAGCACTTGACATATGTCTTGCTAACACTACATCAGATCTAGCAAACGATGCGGCAGTCGACCTGGTTGTTTGCAGTGTCCGAGTGGACCGCCACTTTCTCACGGTACGCCCAAGCATCATTGCTAGGAAGATTATCTATGTTGAATGGCCACTTGAGCGTAACCTTGAGGTCGTGAATGAAATGGCACATTTAGCTGCACTGCACAATACGAAGACAATTGCTGGGCTTCAAGGCTCATTTGCGCCTGTGATCCGCAAAATGAAGACCCTCGTTCAACAAGGTGCGATTGGAAATATTATTTCAAGTACCTTTGATGGTGCACTTGGCAATGGAGGCGCAACCGAGAACAAGAGCGTGAGATACTTTCTAGAACGAGTGGTGGGGGGAAATGCAATGAGTATACACTGCGGACACTGTATAGAATCCGTCACATCGGGTAGGTTCTTTAATGGGCTGTTCATGCGAAAATACACTTTCTTATGCCTGTTGGCTAACCGATATGTGAAAAAGTTCTTGGACAATTTGAAAAATTTATCAGCGAGTGTTCCATCCGTCGCCCTACCATTGACATTGTGGACTCTAGCCTGGGAAAGAACGACAAGGTTATTGTGAAGGGGGCTCGTAATACGGTTCCTGACCAGATCTTGATCCATGGAACTGTGAAGCCGTCCAATGCTGTTGTGACTTTGAACCTTCACGGCGGGAAGGGTTGCCCTGGCGTACCTCGAGTGAATTGGCGAATTGAGGGTGAGAAGGGCTGGTTGAGACTTACCTCTCCGGTGTTTTTTATCAACATCGGAAGCCCAGAGCTAAAACTGGAGATCTTCAACGCCGAAGATTGCAAGGTACAGGAAGTAGCACTAGGGCCAGATGAATGGGATGAGCTACCATTACCGGCGCGTAATATTGCCCGTCTATATGAAGCCTATCGGAAGGATGAGTGGTATCCAGACTTCGAATGGGCACTGAAGAGGCATGAATTGGTTAATGAAATGTGGAGACGGTTTGATGAGGGTGCCTGAATACAACCCTAGGATTGATGTGCTGGGAAGTCATTTTTCGCTATCCAAGGAAAATCTACAAAACGAAATTACACGTTAACCAAAGCTTGGAAAGAAATTTCTTGCCATTCCTCCCTATCTGCACTTACCAATTCCGTCTTATTGCTCATATCCGCGCCTACCATACGTATTACCCACAGTGCTATCACTCCGATTCCCATATCGCAATGGGTTTGGGTCGACTTACTAATAGGGACCGGGTCCTATTTTTTACGCCGACCTAATGTCCTGATACAGTTAGAACAGCTAGAGCACCTAGGCATCGCCAAAAGGCAGGATTTGCGCATATATAATGCCTACAACGCCCTTTTCACGATCGCACCACTAGAAAAGGTTCGGGAGGCCAGCCCACTATACGGTTCTGTCAAGAATCAGGATAGTTACATTGAACATGTTAGGAGGGTCTGTAATTTTTGTAAAAAATGTAAGGGCCGGTTACTCCGCTAGGAATATAAGGGTCATACTTTGCCCTTGCGTTCTGTATCATCGTTGCATTAACCAAGAATTTCTCGGCTTTTATACCTAATCATAAAAGCTATAGAAATTTTGATTATAATAACTTTATTACGGGATATCTCGGGATTCTAATCTATCTTTCTCTTTACTTTAGACACAAGTTTATTCGGAAGACCCGCGTCGTACACTCCAAGTCTTATGATCTATACAGTGGAAAAGATAGAATTGATCAAGAGCAAGCTGAATATGAGGCGGCACATACGTCTTCTGATCAGCCAAAGGGTCTCGTTGGGGGGGGCTTTTTGTATGTTCTTTTAGGTAGAACGACACTGCGCACGGACAAATCGCAGTATATGTTACACTTCAATTTGAAATTGAAATTTTTGGTACGGAAATATCTGCAACTAACAGAGACTATAGCCAAAACGCTGGGAATGGAACACATTGGTGAACAACATCGCTCGTTGGGGAAATTTCTTACATAAAACGGTAATTAATAAAGTTGAAGTAATTGTTGAAGTACAGTTGGAGATTTTGGGGGTGAAATGGGGGTAATTAGTGTCTCCATCCGCTGGACGACCTTGGCGATAGTTGGAGAAACTAATCGGTGAGTCATGACGTAATCTATTGTATTTCTACATCGTGAGCACACCAAAAAAAAATACATTCCGACTCAATTGTAACTATATTGACCGTCAATTTAATCCTCCGTACGTTTCCCTTCTCCTTCGATCGCCCACCCTCTATCGTGTGAGTCTAGATAATAACCACCAACCTCAAAACTGTTCCCACCACCGAGTACGATGTCGTGATAGCGGCTGCCAACAAATACACCGAAGGCTTGCGGGTCGGTCGCCCTGAGGTTGTTGCCCAGGCCTTCCACAAAGACGCCGTTATGTACGGCTTCTTCAGCCCCCCGAAGCCCGACATGCTTGCCGATCCAATCGACAACCTATACAAGTTTGTGTCAGAAAACGGCTGGCAGGTTATCGCCAAGGTTTTCCATAAGTATGAATAGGATCCAGCAGGGGGACATCTAGCAAACCTTCAGCACTAGGCGATTGTCACTTTGAAATAGAACAATTTATGAAATGAACAGATGACATCTCCCTCTTGCTATACATTTTGGACGCCGTGTCTATAGCCTAAACGATGGGGGTGGAAAAGAAGTTACTCTAGGCAGACCGAAAGGGGTGTGAAACCAGGGGTATAGAAGAGATACATGTTTCAATAGAGCTCATTAGGGAGTTACAACAGAGTTTTGGCAAGATTGAAGATGCTGATGCATTGATTATGGAGGAGAATCTGAGTTACGAGAGGGAGCTATGTAAATTGCAGAAATGAAACGCAAGTATGGAACCGCAATGCTATTTTCCACGACGAGCTTTGGGATCTTCACCTTATGCACGATCTTTATCCCCTTCGCAATGCCTTTGACTGTCCGAGTTATAAGAAATCCATGCAGAGTTTGAAAAGTTTTTAGTTAAACGTCTCACAACTGCCATTCTTTCCACTTATATTCTGAGCTAATGCTTTGTAAAGGATAGTCTCAATATCATCCCGAATCGCTATAACTTCCGCATCTAGGAGGGAAACTGTCATCGGCTGCTCGTTGGTAGGATACTTCTTGGAAATCGAAAGACTTACCTCCAAACGGAAGGATTTGAGAAGCAACCAAGCCTCCAAGGCCTTTTTCGTGATCAACCCACCAGTACAAATTGGCAAGCCCCGCCCACCAAACAGTCTTGGGGCTTCGCCCCGTTCGGGTGCCGCAGACATGATGGAACCCTCCCAAGCTCCAGCCTTGCGCGTGTTCGGGTGGTTGCGGGTACAATTCTGGCGCTGCATTCATCAGGGATGGTTTCATTGTAGACATCCCTTCTCGCGAAGTTGGGGAACTGTGGAATTTGGTTCTCGAAAAACACTGTATAGCTGGCTGTTAGTTCCGGATATGAGTTTGCGTGAAGTGAGCTTACTCCGAACTGATTGAGGTTTCAAAATTTGGGTTCCACTCTTCGGACATTGTCCATTGTTCAGCAGCGCAGCAAGAATCTCTGGTTTGTTGTCAATGCCCGGATTACTTATCAAAATTTGGGGGGGGGGGGTTTGGAGAGCATAACATACTGCAATACTCGGACGGGACAGCAAAGCATCCAGCACCGCCAGAATTGAATGTCGCCTTGATATCTTCTTCACTTTCGACTTTCAGAGCTCGCTTGAAAAGGTGACCACCTTCCCGTAGGCTCAATTTCCCATCGGGAGATCTCTGGTTGACATAGGCAAGCCTTACCTTCATATCAGCGGAAGGAAACATGCTGATATCTTTTATCCCGAGTGGCTGAAAGATATGTTTATGAAAATAGTCATTCAAGCTAAGGCCTGAGGCTCGCATGATAAGTTCACCAGCCCAGTCAATGTTTACTCCATATTCCCATTTTGAGCCAGGCTGGTTGACAAGCGGCACCGACAAAGCATCATCAGCGTGGCCGGAAAGCTCATCTTGACCAATAGGCCCATACCATTTCTGGAGCTTCGCGTTTGAGAAACTGTAGCCAAACCCAGCTGGTTGTTTTCATAAGCAACAACACACACAGGATGCGCAAGATACAAACTCACCTGTATGACACAAAAGCATTCGCATAGTTATCCTTTGTTTCTTCTCCATCAAAGTTAGCTTGCCCGCAGCGTCCTCTTGTAGAACTTTGACCTCCTTGAGCTCCGGGGCAAGTTTCTCAACCACGCCAGCATCGTCCAAGTCAAGTATCCCTTGTTCAGCCAATTGCAAAGCTGCGATAGACACGATCATCTTGGTACATGATGCCAACCAGAATACTGTGTCCGTAGTCATAGGCACGTCAGACCCGACCCCACGCTTTCCTGCTGCGTACTCGAAGAGGAGATCCCCATTTCTGTCAACAACGGCACATGCCAAGCCAGGGATACCATTGGGCTTTGCGGTAGCCAAGTCGATCTTGGACTTAAGGGCATCTATCACTTGCTGCATTACCTCGCCCATTTTGGGGTTTTTTGGCCTTGACAAACTCAAGAGAGAGATTAATCTCCTATAAGGGAGTACGAGGGCCTGAGATTTTATTGCGGTTTTTAAATACGTTGGAGTAGAAAGTGCCACACTTGGGTAAAGCCAAGCCCACACCCGTCGGTCCATCAGCCCCCGCTTCTCAGTTGATGTATTTCAAGCCACGGACTGGATACTCGGGACATACGGAATGGTGACGAAAGGATAGAGTCAAGGATAGAAGGCAATATTATCCTCTTTCTCACCTTAGTGTGCCCCAGGGGCTTGAAATTTGGAGTAGAAAATCCTAGACTCATCATTATGACGTCGACAATTTTGAGGGTGCTTCCAGTGAGTAGTGGACATTCGGTATTTTATCCGAGTTCCACGCAGTTCCCCAAGTTTTCACTCCCGAATCTACTGAATAACCTTTGACCTCTGTTTCCCAGACGCAATTAGTCATCGCTTCGGAAGACGAGAAGGAAAGAAATATGAATCCTATCCGAGTTGGCATTATTGGCTTGTCCACCGGCGGAGGTTGGGCTGCTATGGCCCATCTGCCATACCTGCAGAAATCCACCAAATATAACATCACAGGTGTCTGCAACTCGTCCGGCGAGAAAGGAAAAGAGGCAATTGATCAATACGGTCTCAAGTCTGCCAAGGCTTTCGACAATATCAAGTCCATGTGTGCCTCGCAGGAAATTGACTTGGTGGTTTGTGCTGTTGCTGTCTTCTCGCACTATGAGCTCATCAAGCCTGTGATTGAGGCCGGCAAAGATGTCTATGTTGAGTGGCCGCTATGTGCTACCGCAGAGCAGGCTGAAGAGATCCAGCAACTTGCCCAGAATAAGGGCGTTCGTACCATTGTTGGACTTCAGGGCTGCGTTTCGCACGTGCAAACTACTTTGGAGGATATAATCTTGAGCAACCGGATTGGGACCCCCCCTGGTTACCCAAATTTTCGGTAGCGCTTGCACTGGAGAGACGGGTACTCGTCTTGTGGAGCGTTATCGATACTTCAAGGACCGTGCTATTGAGGGCGCTTCAGGCCAGGTTATGTTGAGCATCTATGTTGGCCACACCTTTGAGCCTCTAACGCGTCTTATGGGCCAGCCTAGTCAAGTGTCTGCGCAGTTAATGACAACATGGCCTGAAGTCAACATAATTACGCCCGACAACGTGATCCTAGAGAGTGGCATCGAAAAGACTGCAGACGACTATGTTACTTTACAAGGCACGCTCACGTCTGGCGTCAAGTACTTGTACAGTATGCGTGGTGGAGATGCTTTCGATGAGGGTGAAGGCCTAGTTTGGGATATAATCGGCGACAAAGGCCAGATTCGACTCACCGGGAGCTCTATCATGTTGAACCTTGGGGCTCCTGACTACAAGATCCGAGTCAAGGACTATAAATCTGGTCGCATCGAGGCTGCGAAACTCCATGACAGTCTGGATCTCCCACTGGCTGCCCAGAATATCGGAAGTCTTTATGAGAAATTTGCTGATGGCAAGGTTGTCCCTACTTTTGAAGATGCCGTCAGACGACATCACTTTTTGGATGCAATGTTTCTGTCCGCCAGCAAGGGGGGGCACTCAAGAGAAGGTTACAGGCCATTAAACTGGGACATAACAACGAAGTAAACAAAGAATGTAATTAACATACTTGCAGTCTTACAACTACAAGTCTTGATCAAGTTTTACTCAAGTATTCTCTATCCCCACCACTAGAGTCGGCCGTGTACACAAAGTGCTCTGCTAGCGGAGAAACAAGCCCAGGCACTCCTTGACAATGGTGCCAGCATCACGGCAAGAGGCGCTTGTGGAGAATCTGTGCTTCAGTTGCCTAGCTTCGCTATGGTGTTGGTATCTTGATATGATGAGCTGGCTGTCGAAAGCGGAGGTGATATGAACCAGGCCGGCGGCAGGCAAGATTAAATTCTAATTTCTTACAGTATTGGAAAATTCCACCATCGACAAGGGACGGAGAGGGTCCCAGCTCTTCTATCCCTTGGTAGTGATGTTCCCTTTCGAAACATCCAGGGGCTGACGCCACTTTTTCTTGCTGCACGCATGCGCCTCCCTTGAAACTACAATGATGTTACTGGAACATGGAACTTTTGCTAATTCTAGAAACACGCAAGGAAATTCTCTCTTACACCATACTGTTGAATCAAATATCGGTGATGCGCAGAAGGCCCACGAAGTCATTGCACTGGTCATTCAACATGGAGCTAATGTGAACTCTCGGGATCACTCAAAAACATGCCACTGTATAAATCTGCTACCAAGGCATAGGCCTGGAGACGGCATTGACAAGTCAGGCCGGAGCTGACTGAAACGCGGTCTCTATACAATGAGGAATTCCCACATTTATGCCTCTTGCTGGCCCTTGTGCGGAAACACAAGCTCTCTTCATATGGCCAGTATCTTTACCTTGATTTAGCATAAACCAGTACCTAGGTACAATCTGATTTCTCTGACCATTCATGTAATTGTCGTAGACAAAAGAAACACCTATCTGACTTGGTAATTGTCTGCGAAAGAGGCAATAGGATAGTGCAAACACGATTGTATTTGACTATGGACTCTGGAGAGGAAAGAGAGGAGAGAGACTAGGATCTAAACTATGTGGAAGTCCCAAGGATTTTTTTTTTTTATGTTCACGTGATGTATCACATGGCAATTACACTAGCAAAAAGGCGAGTAACGTATTTCACAAGCGAGTGGGCCACACAAGCCAGTGGGTTACTGCAAAACGCCATAGTAAATGTAGTATATTCTACATTTATATCTCGACAACCACATGTTTATTTTAACTTCTTATTTGTCGATAGTCATCGATAAGGCTTACTAGTATCATATATCAATCTTATGGAGAACAGATGGTTATATTATTGTTATTTCGAAAATTACCGAAAATTATGTTGTAAAAAGCTAGATATATATATATCTTAATCACTAAGTTGAATATGCTCCTAAAGTTTTGTAAAGAGTCTATATATCACCTAAAAAACATTAAGCTATTAATACATTTCTATATAATGTACTGTTGTTGCGATATCAAGTTGTACTTTATCGCATTTACTATAGTGTTTTGGGGTGGCCCACTGGCTTGTGTGGCCCACTCGCTTGTGAAATACGTTAACTATACGAGCATGAGCTATAGTGAAGAGAGGGAAAGCGGTTACGAGTTAAAAATAATCTTAAATAAAGTTATTACTAACGATATTCCTTCCTCTTAATATAACTTATACCTTTCTTTCAAATTCCCCCCTAGTAACGACGATATTTTTTTTGCACCTATCCCAGGGGACTTCTTAAATTATTAGTACTTAGGCGGCGGCGAAGAGTCGAACGGTGCATATTGAAAGTGCGGGCAGCGAGAGTAATATTACTAATTCTTTATTTTTAAAAGCCTACATAGCTAATGCTAATAAGATCCTACCATCTTGCTCTGTTGAATTTGTAGGGGATTGAGAGCGAATTGGTGGCATGGTGGGTGGTTAAATTACGGTGGTTAAATTACGGTGGTTAAATTAACTAAGTGCTAATTCATGGACGCGTTTTTGGGTTGGGTGGCCACTCGCTTACCGATCACGTTATTAAACTGCGGATCTAGGCATCTTCACAAAACAACACCCGTAGGTGCACCGATTAAGGATATATCTAGGTAAGACGGGCTGGTTAATCCGAATACGAATACGTGGAATAAGTTCCGAATCCGAGATTGACTGTCCAATCAGGGACCGATGTTGTACTCTTCTTTGGACTTCGTGTTCGGATCCTTGTTCTTCAGGCATCCTTGGCTTTATTATCTGTCCACAAAAATACAGAAACCAGGAGTAGAATTTAATTGGCAGCCTAGAGTCCCTAGATTCACACTAAGCCACAATCTGGATCCATACTCGATTTACAAGCTTTTAGGAACGGGGCTATCTACATCTCGGATTCCAACCCGAGTACGTGAGCTATCAAAAAATTGATTTCCAGAGCTCAGCACTAGATCCTGCAGAAATTTTGAGATTGATGCATAGATATAAAAACGTTTGTCAATCTCTACATGGACTCTATTACTCACAGTCAGCGTAGCTTTCAGTTACTATTTCAACGATTCAACTACATATTCTCCTATACTCAATCCAATCTACCAAAGCCATGGCCAATGACTCTACATACATTTTCTACCACTACAACCCGTCGGCAGCTGCGGCGATTATCTTCGTTGTCCTCTTCGGATTAACCACCTTGGTGCACATTTTCCAAATGATCCGGAGTCGATCATGGTTCTTCATTCCTTTCATTATCGGAGGAATTTGTACGCGTATACCTCATTTATGAACGAGCACATAACGCTAACTTTGCTTGTAGTCGAAGCTGTCGGCTATCTCGGTCGCTATCTTAGCTCACAAGAGACCCCCAATTGGACAACAATTCCATATGTCATACAATCAGTCTTGCTCCTACTCGCACCAGCATTCTTCGCCGCATCCATCTACATGATCCTAGGCCGCTCAATCAGCTCCACCGGCCATGATTCGCTCTCTATCATTCGAGTCAAATGGCTGACTAAAATCTTTGTCTGCGGAGATGTTATCTCGTTTTTCGCCCAGGGCGCTGGCGGTAGTTTCCTCTCTTCCGCAAAGACCCAGTCCAAGATTGCCACTGGACAAAATATTATCATTGTCGGTCTTTTTATCCAAATTGCCTTCTTTGGATTATTCGTCGTTGCTACAGGTGTATTCCATTACCGGCTCAGGAAGTGCCGGGATTGCGTTTCTATGACTGCTATCACAGTGCCGTGGGTGAAGTGCCTGTATATCCTATACACGGCTAGTCTGTTTATCATGATTCGGTCTATCTTCCGTGCCGTTGAGTATATTACTGGTACAGATGGTCCGCTCATGTCGACGGAAGTATACCTTTATGTGTTTGATGCTGCTCTGATGTTCTTGACCATGATCACCTTCAACATCTTCCCTCCGAAGACATTGTTGACTCCCCGGTTGGCTATTGGTGACACTGAGACTCGAGTGAGTGGTGAAGACTCGTCGACATCAGAAATAATTCCTGAGAAATGAATACCAGACAGGCAACCATTTTGAAGTGTGAAGAGGATATGGGATATTTTTAGGTGAAAGTGTTTTTTGTGGGGCGGACGCTAGCGTTTTAGCGTGAGACATCGACTTGGGGCTCTTGGCTAAAGACTCTTTTCTCGAGATATTTACATATATATTGGGATCTAAACACTACATCTTCTCTCTCTCTCTCTCTCTCCCCTTGTTACAGTAGACATATATCTACTTCGATCTTTATTCCAGTCCCGTCCATGGGGTATAACATGGGGCCCCAACGGTCGCACACAAAGTCTAGAAACGGCTGCCAGGCGTGCAAAACCCGCAAGATAAAAGTGAGTGGTTCAAAGAAAATAGTCTGTCTTGATTGTTTTAACCCGTTCAAAAGTGCGATGAAACCAGGCCGCACTGTAACAACTGCCTCAAACATGGAGTCCAATGTTTCTTCGGCGACGGCGCCCCAGCCCCCAGGCCATCGGTATCACCTACAACCCTCGGCACTTCCGGCGCCCCAAGTCCCGCCTCCTCAGGGGAGAACACCTCAATGGGCATGGCCGAGATGGCTCTACTCCATCACTTCTCTACATCAACGTGCTATACAATTTCACGCAATCTAGTTATACAAACTGTATGGCAAATCCGGATTCCGCAAGTCAGCTTCTCATCGCCATTCGTATTCCGCGCCATTATCGCACTTTCCGCGCTGCATCTAGCTCATATAAAGCCCGAACTCCACGACTATTATATCTCCCAGGCAGAGCTCCATCATAACACCGCCTTACAGATGGTGTCCGCTATCCTCCCAGACATTAATAAAGAAAACTGCCAAAGCATTTACGTCTTTTCCATTCTGACCTGCATTATCTCCTTTGCCAAACCACACACCAGATGTGGTTTCTGGGCAAATAGTGACCGGGACATCGAATGGTTGACCCTATTTCGCGGCACAGTACATATCGTGACGTCAGCAGACGACTCCCTCAGAACGGGACCGCTAGCACCAATGTTTCAGATGGGCAATCGAAGGAAGCTGGCTCGGGATGCGCGGTCTACCATTGCCACACCGCCATTTCTTCTCGTCTTGAAAAAGCTCTTGCAGGATACGGTTCAGGATCCCAATGAACTCCAGTGCTATCACGACGCAATCGATGATTTGGCACTCTCGTTCGCCACGGAGGATGAAATTGGACGGCATGATTGCGAGACTGCTGATATATTTGTTTGGCTGTGGACAGTTTCGGATCAATACTATGGATACTTCCAGCAGCGCAAGCCTGAGGCCATGATGATTTTTGCCTATTTCTGCGTTGTTACGAAAGAGATGGAATGGGCTTGGTGGATGCAGGGGGTCAGTTCTCATACTATTAGTCGTATATATTATCTTTTGGATGAGGAGCGTCGTTGCTGGTTGCAGTGGCCTATGCAACAGGTGGGGTGGGTTCCGTAAGTTTGCGAAATCGTAGCATATTCAATATACCATACCATACTACTCCACCTAATCCTTCATCGCTGCTAGTTGCTCATGCTCCAAGTGTATCGCAAGGCCTTTCTTATACATATCACCAAGCTTTCTTTGTTGCGGGTAGTGGCGAAATTGACCTTTACCCATGTTGGGTCAAGTCTGCAATAAAGCTTGCGTCAGGCTTTTAATGAGAAGAAATTGCTTTCTTCTGCCCCCGGATAGGCACAGTGCCAAGTCAGTTCATCTATAAGTCTGCGGACTATTGCTACTCCGAGAATCATCCAGAAGACTAACCTATTTAATATATTTGTCTTATTTGAGAAGTTGCAGCCACTGGCTCCACTACCTCTTCGAGCGAGGGAAGTCAAAGAGTCCATGTTTCTCTAATTCTTGACAAAATGCCTTCGCAGAAGCGCCACATCCTGTTAGGTTGCTGGCAATCATGCCGATGGGACTGTTGCTATCTGACTCGCCTCCGTCTATCGCTAGCTTGACGTTGATTCCCTTTTTGACGGCGTTGCTTTCTTCCTCGCTGCATGCCTGGGTGAACAATGCCTCTGTAGCCGCGGCTAAGCTTGCAATCGTGGGAAATTGGCTGTGCCAGCACCTATGAATGAGTTCATCGATCAATATATCAGAACCCAAGAGTAAATCCCTGAGCGCCAGATCACGGTCACGCGAAGTGTCATGAGATTCGTATCTCCGTACATTTCCGTGCCGTATTTGATCAAATAGTATATGGAGCCAGGGGCAAATTGCCCGGTCCGAGGTCCCAGTAGCCCGCCTATACAACCGGGCTCATTATAACCCCGTTCGTTCGCCCTCAGCTCCCTTCCCCACGGCTCTTGGCAGACCATGAGCGGTGTTCCAGATGCCGCTGAATTGTCAAAATCTATCACCTTGATTCTGTCACCGTCGAGGACAGTATTCTCTGGTTGGAGATCACCATGGGCGAGATTAAGCGACTCAAGGAAAGCGATGGTTTGGGTAACATCGTTTATCAATGTGAGTCGTAGATGCAGCGGTTCCAACCTATCCACCTGGGTATCACCCAGGTTGTGCGGTCGAACGTGTGATTATCTTGAATACGCTCGGAAAAGGGGAACCAAAAGCTGTACCCCCAAATGAAGGCTTGGAAAAGGCCGCTACCTCCATCTCCAGTCCGCATGACCTGTTCCTTGTCCTTCTGTCTCGTCCTCTGTGCCAATCGATCGTGGAGTCAACGAGTTCGGTCACAAGGCGTCCAGTCAATTGAGCTCTACTTGCCAGTCATTCCGTAACCAATGGCTGTGGATGAGACGCTCATGAGGTACTGACCGAGAAATCAAAGCTTCCTAATCGCCTCTAGTCCATATTTAGCTCGTGTTGAAGGATTCACCCCCTGTTGTCTTATCCGTCCATCTCAGCGTGTCTGCCAATGGATAACCACGTCAAAGGGGTCGTCAAGGACAAGGCGTACTTGGCGAGCTGAGTTCCACTCAGCTATTTCTGAAAATGGAACGACGGTACGAAGGATCGAGGGGAACGGAGGCGTGCAAACGGTCTGCGGAGGTCGGCGAGCGATTTCAGAGATCATTGAAGCGCCTCAACATGGCCGCTGTGGAAGTTTCACATCATGAAGAGCATGGAAAGGAGGGGTTGATCATGTTATCCAGCTCTCCCAGACGCTTGTATCGTTGGCTTGCGCGAATTGTAGGGAGGAGCGTCCGGTCGAATATGCAATTGATGCGTTTTAACCAACATTCCCCTCGGTCCGAAATTGATTGGACACCATCAGCCACAAGGCTCTCACTCTCGTACTGCGCCCCAAGGCAGTTCCACGACCCGCTGCACACAGGCGATTGTCCACAGAGGGTCTAGGGCGACTGAAACCAAAGGGCGCAATGGATCGACGATGGACTGGCCGGCTGACGTGTCCGTGAGGCAGAGGCGTGGTTCGGCGTGGTTCGGCGTGGCGGACCAAAGGCAAAAATGCCTCATGTCGAGCATGTTCGGCGATTCTGTGTAGAAAAGGCATGGGTGAGGCAAAGCTGCGCACAGTGCGCTCGAGAGGTCGAACGAGGGCAAAGGACTGGTCAGTTCGCGCCGGTGACCGAGGGGCGGTGGGGCTCGGCGAGCTAGATCAATGGCAAAAATGTTAGTGGATGAGCAAGATAGCAGAGTTGAAGGCGGATCAAAAAGGAGAAGAGATTGCGAGAGGGCAAGCATGGGTCTTTTTGGAATTTCTTGACAAGGATCTTGGGATCGCTGGCTTTTTCATCTCTTTTCTTTCCTTAATGCATGTTATTACCCCGAAGATTTCTCCAAGAAGGTTCATAGCTCTATCACACACAGTCTCAGCTTGTGCATATGCAGGTTCGGGCACTCCCCCGCCAAAGTGAGACAAGGATCGTCAATCTATCCTATTTCTGAAGCGATCTTCAAAGTCACGGGAACCAACTCTCCTCAACTGCTTGCTGTCGTCTTGAGTGCCATTCGAAAAGCACCCCTTATCGTCGCTACGACTGGAAGTAGAGCGCTTAGTTTTTTTGGGAGTTGTCTGAATACAGATTTGACAGATTGACGCTTTTGCAGACACCAGCGCAGTCATAACTATACCCAGGTATCTTACAAGTAGGGATATTAATCTCGCTAAAGCCGCCATTTTGGCCCCCGGGGCTAAATTGTGCCATATCATGCAAAATCCCTGCTTGACCACAGGCTCCCGCAGGATCCCGCGTGTGAGAATCCTTAAAAGCCAAGTCCCTCGCAGATCTATTGTAAAGTAAGAATGAATTCATTTTGTTCAACTAATCCTTGGTTAAGTAGGACAAAATGGGTGACCGCCGCGTTCTCTTGATGAACCCCAATCATGAGCCCAACGAGTCACAAGAGTCGGACTCAGTCTCACATACCGGGAAGAAGACTCAAACTTCTCAGGCGTATCGCTCTTTGGTAAAGAACTGGTTCTGGGAAATTACGAGCTGCCTCACTTCTCTAGTCACCATTGTGGGTATAATTATCCTGCTCAGGCATTACAATGGGCTACCTATGCCTGATTGGCCCTATGGGGTGACGCTTAATGCTGTCCTGTCCATTCTGAGCACATTGATGAAGGCGACCATAGTGTATGCGGTTTCGGAATCTCTCAGTCAACTGAAATGGCCTTGGTTTCGCAACGGGAATCGTTTAAGTGACATCGGCCTTATCGACAGTGCCAGTCGTGGGACGGTCGGTGCTTTGCGGTTCATTTTCAATAGGTTACCAAGGTAAGCACCTGAAAAGAGACCGCATACTGCTGTACACATTAATGATTTGGGCCCATACAGGCATATCATAACTTTTGGTTGCATGATCCTCGTCTTGACAGTGGCTACGGACCCTTTTACTCAGCAGGTGGTGACCATCAAAGATCAATTAGTCACCACCTCCGAGCCTGCCTCCATAAATGTTTGGGACACCAACGCCTACGATGACTACGATGCGGGAAGTGGACCTGGAGGACAAACGCTTCCGCTGCGGTCCCTTGGAGCAATATATAGTGGGCTTTTTCAATACCAAGGCGAGAACCGTAAGAGTTCCTTGTTGGCTTGTTCCTCTGGAAACTGCACCTTCGAGCCTTATCAATCCCTGGAAATCTGCAGCGAATGTGCAAATATCACCGATCTTCTCAATGGTGGTGGAGTATCTTTGAGCGAGTCCGATCAATCTGTGTCATACTACAACTACACTCTGCCCAATGGGATCTCGTGGAATAGCACCAATGCGATCTTCATGCAAGGCACAGCAAATTATCCTTTGCTTCGCTTAAACGGCAACAAAAAAGTTGTTATAGCAAATTTCACAGCGATGACATCTACCCCAGAGTCGGTGGATGGAGAGGCTTTGAATCCCTACCTCAACGCAACGGAATGCATGCTGTACTTTTGCATCAAGACCTATGAGGCAGCATCTGTGAAGCGCGGGAATTTCATTGAGGATGGATACACCACTCCTAGCACAACCAACTATTCCCGCTGGCTCACCTCCGATAACCCAGATTCGAACATCGGAATGACGCCAAGCACCTGCTACTTGAACGGAACACGCTTTGAAGCACCGTATAAGAACAATGACTGTCTCTACACGCTCCGCCCCTGGAGTGTCCTGGCTGGGCAGAATTCAATCTCGAAACTACTGGAGGGGATAGGCCAGGCGAACAACCGGTACCGCTGGGATTTCTCAACAGATACTGTTGCAGCGATATATGGGAAGCAGGGGAGTCTTTTTGATATTAGCTCTGCGTTCTTGTCCCTTGCGAGCGCAATGTCGATTAACGCGCGGGAAAATGTTTGTCAGACGATTTTCAATGGCACGTCCTGGACTCCCCAGTCTTATGTTCACGTGCGATGGGCGTGGTTGACTCTACCGGCTGCTCTATTGATCTTCAGTACTGCGTTCCTGATATATACCATATGCGGGACCATGGGCCAGTATATTTGGAAATCTTCCCCGTTGGCTCTTATATTTTTGGAACTTTCTGCCCCTGAAGGATCCGAATTCTCCATCAAGCCTCGACCTGGTATGGGTGATATGGAAGATGCGGCAAGAAAATTGAAGGTCTGGCTCGAGGCCACATCCGAAGGCATCAATTTTTTTCCACAACCACCTGGGCAGGCTATTATGGTCAAGTCGCAAGAGTCCCAGATCAAGAGTGGCGGTGCATGAAATTCCGAATAATACCCGAGGCTGGAAACATGGATGTCGCTAAATCCCTTACAAGCTAGTTAATACACACTTCGAGGAAATTAGTATGGGGAAGGGGAATAGACGAGGAGATTTGAACTACGTTCATGTCGTTAATTGGACCAGCCGATGCATCGTAAATAGCTCCCTGTGCTCACCGACAGATAGAAATGAACAATGACTCAATGTTCCAATACTATCGTCGATATCTGGATTCCACATTCCTAATACATCTGCTAAAATAAAACATTAGAACAAGGTAAACAGCTAAAAAGAACTTTCAGGAAATTCAGTTGACTTTTGTCCTGCTAGATGTCAGGAGTAGGTCAGTCGTGCCTGAGATCATAATGTAGAGCCCTATTGGGCCTAACATCGCCGTGTTGAATGATGTGTACAAAGTCTTCAAATATGCACCATGGGCACTTGGACTGTAGCCTTCCAGGTTAGAATCCGGCTGGTTCGCCAGTTGACGGTTACTAGTCTGGGCTGACTCGAACCATGGACAACCTGGGCCCATGGAAGCCGCTCCGCCCGGTCCGACATATGGCTGAAATACCTAATCATTGAATCCAATGAGAGCATGGCGGATTCAATTTCGGAAAGTGAAGTGGGGGCATCTTGCCATGGGTCGAGCATCCGGGGTTGTTAGGCATCGTCAACAGACGGGTTATTGGTCATCTTGAATATTCGTGCGAGGGTTAGTCTAGAGCTGTCAGTGGTTAGCCAGGGACGCCTGATGCCCAATAAGACCCGAAGCCACCACATGGTGATAAGCAATGGTGGAGAACACGAAACAAATCTTACTATCCAGCTTTGCCTATCAACTTGGCCGGAGATGGACATCCAGGGCACCGCCAGTGCCTACAGTGAAGCAACTGACGGAGGAGCAGAGAATTTGATAACTGCTTGCTTAGTTTGTTCAGTTTGCATGGAACCTTGTAGTCGGTCTATCCTAGCCTTTGTACTCCGTAGACTATTGTACTTATACTGGTATGTACTTTTTGTCCGAGTATTATTACCATGTATATACAGAACCGGTAACTTACCATTATCCATATTAGGCCTAGCGTTTCATGTGATTAGGGTTTGAAAGAGCGTCTCTATGTTCACCGATATGGAAGGCAAAAGCGGTCGGCACTATAGCTTGAGGCTACCGGTCGCGACTGTATCATCAAAGCACAAAAAGACTGTAGTAAAAGGTAGTTGAGGCACTAGCCGACCTTCCCGAAAAAGAGGGAGACCATGGGGATGACCACGAGAAGCCAGCGGGTGGGGCTGAACCCTCAGCTTCCAGACCCCCCCAGCCCGTCGCCCATCTCCCATCCTCGAAACCGCAAACCCCGCAATCTCACCCGAATACCCCAACGTTGAGGACTTTTCTCTCGCCGAGGATGATTCTCACGATGAGGATTACTTTCTCGTCTCAATCACCTACGACTACTCCACCATCACAGCCCGAGCTCGTTCGTTCCAAGGAATAGTGCTTGCTGGAGCCACTCCGCTCCAACTGGCCCCGAATGGCTTCTATTACCGACATTCAGGAGTCAGCAATGTGGCATGCTGTTTTGCCTGCCAATCGACCAAGCACTTATCCACCTTCCAATGCACCCCGTTCGAGGAAGTGCAACAACTACACTAGGAAGACTGCATATGGCAGATAATCTCGTGCGATTTGAAACACCACCTCGGAACTCCCAACAAACCCCCCCTCCTCAACCACCGCATTCTCCTCCCCTAAACGGTCAACTCCTACCGCCGATTCCAGTACACAAACTGCAGACGACTCCAGTACAAGGACTCAAACTCAATCCACGCCGATTACATCTACTACAGCGAAGGAACGGTTGAACACCAACCTGGACTGCCGTTCCAATCCGCTACCCGCCATAATAGACCCAGAGCCTCAACAACCTCCAACAGCCCACTCTCCCCAGCCTCATCAAACGATACCGTCCATCACTTTCTCGCCCCAAAACCAACAAACAACGTATGCTTCCGTCCTCCAGCGACCTGTCACATCTATACCGCAACCGACTCCTCCAGTGCAAGAACCTTTTCTTCCCGCCAACCCCATACTCACAATTGAAGATCTTCATCTTCGTTTTCACAATAAACCGTCACCGTTCCATCTCGAGAATAAGACAAGCCAACGCTCAATCAAACGAACTCGGAACAAAACCGCATCTGTCACTCAGTCACTGTCCAGATTCTTAGCCTCTGCTTTGCCCGCATTCTCGCGGTTCCTAACAGAGATGCAGCCAAAATCGGATACTTCGTATCCGTCTCATCCGCAATCCCACTATAGCCGCGCCATGAGGGCAGCCTAACAATGGAAACGGCAATTGGCCACGATAGGCCGTGACGAGGCTCTAAGTTCATGTCAGAAAGTGGATCAATCTATATGTACATACCCGGATATATAGTCGTCGTATACTGCATATCGCTTTGCGAGGGGTCAGTGTAAATGAATACTACTACTACTACTACTACTACTACTACTACTACTACTACTACTACCACTATAGCTTGATTATCCCGTCGCCATCCCTGCAATTTCCCCTTCTGGATATCTTTAGCGACTTAGCTCCCGTAACAAGGGCTGCTAGCACCTAAAGTCCTGTCTCTATAAAGATGCCAGCTAGAATATCGCGCTGATTAAGGTAGCCTTGGTGGAAGGATCCGTTCGTGTTTCACCTCCTGCTCCCTCTCTTTCACCATTGGCCGAGAATGCATTTGTCGTTGATTCTCTGTCTTTCATCTGTGGAGATTTCTCAACACGGGAATACAAATCGTTTTCTTGTATCTTAAACTCTTGGGCCAAATAAACACGCTCACTGGGATACCACAAGATACCATCCAAGGCAGATGATGTTTATTCTCCTCGTTTTGAATCGATTATTCGCAACCCCTCACAGATGCGGTTAGCATAAAGGTGAGTGTCTTGACTAAGTCATTCCCACCGCTTGGGACACAGCCATGGTAGAGTGTCCTCCATATTTTACACAGAGCGGTTGAGTTGGGCATGTGCTTTACTGCCTCCACCTCTTATTGTGGATCAGTGGATTTGACGCTTTTCTTTATCCGGTCAGGCCTAAAACCGAGGCGCTGGGGGTGTGATTAAACGCGGCGACAACAAAGTGTGTATGTTGACCTGGTTATTATCGCGAATACCTCTGTATTTAAGTCTTCTTTTGCCCACCCCAAGCGACCCGACAACCACCTAATCTTGTTCTTCTTCGTTTGTTTTGTTCAATGCGGAATTTTGTATTGCGATATCCGCCGAGTCATCGCTCATTATGCCGAAAATCCCAACTGCATCGCGTAATCCTAATCCTGCTGTGCAACCTCCCACCAGAGCTGCTAGAAAGCCAGCAGGGGCTGGAGCGTCTGCTACCCGCGTGCGACCTTCGCCGTCGAGTGCCAACAATGTTGAATCCAACCGCACCCCACGCGAAGTCCAGCCCCAGCGAGCATTGGTATGTCAATCGCATAGTCTTTCCTAAGGATGGCGGTTTACTAACATGCTCATCTGATACAAAGCGGGCACATGCTTCCCAGTCGGACAGCCATGATGATTGTATCAAGTGGCTTGAAGCAGCCGAAGAGGACCATCAGAACCGCACAGCCAGACTGAACGAAAACTGTCAGCAACTTGTCGCGGAAAAAGCCCAGTTGTCCGCGCAAGTTCGGCAGCTTGTCTCGGAAAAGCAGAAATATGCGGGGGAGTGTCGTCGGTTGAAGGTGAAAACCATACATTGGAAGATAGCCTGAAGACAGCGACCTCGCTTGACCAAATGCCACGGGACGAATACAAACAGGCCTTGAAGGAACTCCAGACCTCCCTCGCCGACCAGATCACGGCCAAGATGAATGAGAGCGACCATGTATACTTTTCCACTCTCTTACCTTCACCCAATGCGGCTCAAACCTGGCAAGACCAAGATGCCAACTATCTGCTTGGCCCCTCAGACATCCCGGCACAACCCCTTCAGGGATACTCTTCGTCCAGCCTGCCCACAATTCCCCACATCGATCCATATGCGCACCTGCCCTGAGCAGCATCATGGTTACTGAATGATATGCGGAGTGGGGGCGTGCTCTAGAGATCTTGTCACATAGTTGGTCAACATTGAATCCTAAGTACAAGTTCTGTCCATTACGTAGATCGGCTTTTCAGTGTACAAACCACCTAGCGCTGCGAGGCGGCCCTTAGGCACCGGAGACTGAGAGTCTACTAGGCCGATCTTCTGAAATCTCTGCGGCCGAGACCGTTGGCTTGACGCTAATCACAGAGAACCATATCTAAGAAAACGGCGAACGAAATACTACTTTGGTGATAATCTTGTACTTCGTCGTATGTCTCCGATTGGCTGTCGATCTCCGTCCAGCTGGATCTAACCAGGCATGCGAGTATTGCGGCCCCATAGGTGCGACAGTCCCCAGACGACATACATTAATTTTCTGTGCTCGGACCTCCCCCAGATACGGCTTAGAGGGTTTTTTTACCTCTCCCTAATCGGGTTGAAAAATCACCTAGACCCACATATTAGAGGCTGGCCACAAGGTTTTCAGGGGTTGAAATAACACACCAGGCGTTCATCTATTATTTTCGCGGTACACTTGCGAGATGGCTGCCGAGAGCCGATTGACGATGGAGTGTCACTTATATCAATATCTCATAATGAAAATGTCGGAGCTTCTGAGGGGCAACCGCTGAGCTCAATGCAACAGAACAAAGCTAGAATCCAAAGAAAAAGCCAAGCCGTGCTTGATTGATCTCACCGTTATGCCGGCATCTCCCGCGTCTCATCCTGCGTGCACGCGGCGGGCCGCATATCATTTAGTGTTTTCCCGCGGAGCGCTCGCTTAGTGTTTGTGATTGCTTTACCAATAATTGTTCGATTCCTTTTTCCCTCCCCCCATCTCTATATCGGCGAATGGGGACGTTTTCACGAAGCCCGACTTGCCCGAAAGAGTTTGGGCTTCCTATTTAAGGAGATCGGGTTCTTGTCCGGTGTACTTTTGCCTAAATCTTAACCAATCGGGCGCCCCGACTGGTACGAGTTGATCCGTCTAGGGAAATTGGACAGGAGTGGTTGTGTTCCCATGGATCTGTGCTTATATGACTGGCGAAAGAAAATTTACAAAACTGGCGGGGTCTTCATATCGCTATCTCGGTCAGCAAGTAAGTGAGGAAGGATATAGGACAAAGGAAAACAAAAGGTTAGGGTCTCAGATATTGTATACGCAGGTCCCGGGGTGTATGTCTTCTGCAGCAAGTCCTACGAAACTGTCACCACTAGACACAAAATCGACGATGATCTAGCTATAGGCCGATTAAGCCCGGACCTCCACTATAGCCATAAGGAAATTTGGGAAATAACTCCCGTTAATGTCACATGCTGTTATGGAATTTATTTCTGCCAGACACCTAATCCAAATCGCAAGATTTTACTTCCGGGGCCCCGGAAGGATGCGGGCCGGTGGCTGATCAGCCTATCGAAGCTAGGGTTTGAATTTATCGCCCTAGCCACGGTCTCATCCGCGGAAATTAGCCGCGCTGTACTCTCCACTTGTACCTGACTCTCTAAAAGTGCATATTGATGAACTCGTTTCCCTCTCATAGAAAAGATGGAACCTTAGTGATCAAGCGAAATTGTTTATTAGATCTGGGAGTAGGGAGGATTGCTTAGCGACGAAGCTCGAACTGTGTTGAGTCTGGAGGGAAAAAAAAAAAACCAATTCATTTGCCTAGGGGCAGTTCCCCACAATACAAAACGGGTATGGCACACGGCATGGGGCGAGCTTCGTAAATCTGTTGGTCTACGCTTGGCGATTGGCTGGGAATTTATTAATTTGTCCAATAAGAAAATAGAAAATAAAGGCCAAAAGAGATATTAAAAAGAAGACGGGTGACTGGGGAACTCGTTGTATTGCACCTTCCCAAGTTCCAACGCCTCGTGGTGCGAGGCGTTGTCTTTCCTTTGGAGTTCTTGGCATGTACCACTCGCGGTACAGACCACTATTTGATAAATCTATCGTCTCCTACTTTATCTTCAGTTTCTACAGGGAGCACAAATGATAGCATTTCGCCTTACGGAGCGAGATTAACATCACGGAACAAGATCGGCGGGGATCATCCGTATCGGGGGCTAGCTAATGTTCTAGATTTTTGGCAGCTATCAATCGGCTATGATGCTCAGCACAGCCGCATAGACTGGCATATCGACTAGATGGGGTAAACTTACGAAAGCGGCCGCCGGACTTAGCCGAGATTTCACAAGTGAACCTTGATATATGCCTTAGTATTAGCTTTGTAAGAGAAGTACAAGCCGACAACTCCGTTTTCCAATATCAACCACCTTCCCCGGGGTGGGGAGGAGGGGACGGCACAGCACCGGTCACGGGCGGGTTTTCTACGACAAGCGGAGCTTAGGGTCTCCATATCTAGCGGACGCTCTGCGCTGCCGTATGCTGGCGGTTCACAGACCTAAAAGAAACTAATTTTACTTGGGATAGAACATATAAGCTCGGTATAGCACGCACGAAGATGCATATGTAGCAGAACAGGGGGCTCACCAAATATAAAATCTGTTGGTAGTACAGTCTCAGCGATCACTGTGAGATGCTCCCGTCCGGGACCCATTAAAATGCCGACATACCAATACCAGCACGATACTATTGCAGGGAAAGATAAAAAGGAAAGTCGTACCGGCCGGACCGGGCAAGCCGAGACCGTTGATGGATACGTTGTTTTCGAATCGTTTCCCCCTCTTATTGGTGTAATATTCGCATTGCGCCGGGAACAATGCAGCATCTCCCCGGCGGTAGTTCCTCTTGCGACGAACGGTTCGTTAAACGCGCTAGCGCGAGGATCGACATGATTTGTAATAGTGGTGATTTGGGAAGAAATGGCTTTGCTAGATCCCTGTCGTTTCTGATTTTGCGATTGGCATCTCGCTTGGCCTATTTTGCTATGGGCAAATACAAAAGCGGTAAAGACATGCGGACGCTGCACGCGTAATAATCCTCCGATCTAGGTAGGCGGGCCGTTTGATTCCACCTCTCCCCGGTCCAGTTATCACCGTTTCCACATACGTTACCGATTCTAGATTGGGCTGTGAAGCTCAGTGGCGCTTTGTATCAGCTGATTCTCGAGTTGCATCAACTCCCTAGCAGCGTAGACCTCAGGCCCGGTCCGGACGGATGCTGGTAGATCATGAATCTCTACTAGGGGTTATAAGTGTCAATACGTGGAAATGATCGATATCGCTTTATTGCTAGGCATCTTGCTGCAAGTACGCACTTGCGGGTACTCCTACCTCGTTCCTCGCTTTCCCTTCCCCTATTCTGCCACACGCCTGGGGGGGGCGTCCGGGTCTTCGCCCAGTGCCTGGGCTATCTTTGGATAGAGAGTTCATTTGGTCTTTCAACATAGCCACTTCTTCTTTGAGCGCCGAGATTTCCTGGTACGCTCCCTGTATGGTCTCCATGCCTCGTACAATTTCGTCGTTCCAGCGATTTTGTTCATCGAGCTGTATTTCCACGTACCTGGAAATTGCCATTAGCATATCCATATTGGAGCAAGTCTCAAGCTTTCTTGCGAGGCGTGCACTCACCGAGCTCGGCGGTCTAGACTAGAAAGACATTAGCCTCACTGGTAACTCTAGTATGTAGAGGCAGATAGCCATACTCTTTCAAACACCTCACACACTTGCCAATTGACACGGGAGCATCAGCCTCTCCAGAATGCACCGCTTCTGGACCATCATCTGCCACGCTTTGGGTCTCCATAGCCCAATCACCCTCAGCTCCATCTCCTGTGTCTTCATCCATCGGGACATGGCTTTCTCCCGCATAGGACTGCGTTTCCATGTCGTAAGGACAGTCTTCCTCTTGGATTGCAACTCATAATTTACCATTCCCCTGATTTTTGACCCAATGCCACGCCGACGCTCACGCTAATACCGATTCTTGGGCTCTGCTCTACTGTTGCTATCCCTTTAAAAGGCCATGACCAGCTGCGCTGGGGACCACCGCCACCCCGAACCCGGTAGACCACAAGCCCCATCGCGCCCGGCCTTGCTACGCCCGTAAGATACGATGAACCACAAGATCGACAATATATGGGGGGGGGGAACCACCGAGATCAATTTCGCAGCAGTTTTGGAATATTATCCACCATCTCACACGAAGGAAATAAGACTTGAATAGCGGCTTCACAAACAAAAACCCAAGTGGTTCTTCCTATCATATCATAGTCAAAGGATGGATCCAACTTGGGCGCAGCCGGTTGGGTGAACGTCATGACCAAACTCACTACAGTATCGGATTGTTGGGCCTTCTGGTAATATTCATAAGGGCGAACAGTTCCCTAGTCAACGATATTGATTTATTGATTAAGCAGAAGGGTGGTTGAATGGTTGTTTTCAAGAGTGCTGTTCAAGTAAACACCCAACAATTGCCGATAATTAGCAATTAATTATCATAGTCAATATGTGACCAAAGAGTTCTTGCTCACTTTTGAACACCAAGGAGTTTAAAGACGGCAAGCTAATATTGAGGCTGATACAGAAAGTAGGTATTCATATGACGTCATCAGCAGACTGTACTTTGCGATTTCCAAGGTTGTAACAAATATCCATCCAATTGAGTAAATAACCCAGCTATCATCCACCAACTGCCTTCTGCTTCAATCCATGGGTAGGAATCTAAATAGTGGAGAGTTACGAGAATCCAGAAGAAGTATAAAGTTCAAGCCACGAGATGAAATTTAAAATCGGTCATATGACCGGTTTTTATATTAACTCACGTGAGACCAAAAAGCGTTAATTCATCCATACCAAGAGCGTTGATGACAGTGACGCCTGAAGATTTAGTTAGCATCGTCATCCATTAACCGCGCTTACATCTTTAGGCTTCAGCTAGTGCCCCATCCAGGTTACTCCTATACATAAGCATCTAGGTGCTGCTTGCGGCATTAGGCTGCTCACCTCATCCTTGAAATCTTCTCTGGTTTCTACTCGGGGAGTTTGATGACTCCACCCTTGTTTGAACAATTCCCTGACCTACAGCTGTTAGAGTTGTTTGCCCGCTCATATGAGATTGTCAGTGTGAACAGTTGTCCATATGGCACTCGTTCAGGTATTCCTGGGTTGGGCCGTGTATGCAGTTGTCGTAGGCATCGTCCTTGCCGTGGTTTCTGTGTTTGTTCATGTTTACCAATCTCCTCGGGATCGTTATCCATCTGTAACCTTCACATGTGTCCTTGCGATAACCAGTCTTCTTGCGACGGTGCTCCTTCTGCCAGTGGATGTGGCGCTTGTTTCATCGACAAACTCGTCCAGGCTTGGCCGACGGAAAGATTGGGCCACGCAGGATGAGGTTGACAACATCACCTACTCCTTGACCATTGCCTACTATCTCCTGTATTCCCTGGATGCAATGTTTTGTCTCCTGGGAATTCCATTTGCATATTTTTGGTACGAGGAATATGACGAGGTTGCGACAGAAACAGACCAGCAAACGTTTGGGCGGCGGTTTTGGGGCGCCCTCAAATACACCATGTTATTGGTTGTCATTGTGATTATCTTGTTCCTTGTTGGACTTTTTGTCCCAGTGTCAAAAAATAAGAAAGGCATGGATCTGGATTATTTCAAGAAATTATTGACTGAGAACCGTGAGCATTTCTACCTCTTCCGGACTTTTGGGACCGCAAAGCTGATACAAATCGATACAGGTGGGGAACGTGCTTTTACTTTTGCCCTTGGGGTGCTGATGACCATCGGAATTTGCCTCTATGTCCCGTATACCTCCTCGGGTCTTGCTCTCTTCCCAATCAGCTTGATCAAGACCGCGCCATCAATTTCCAACCCGCGCTTGCGATCCAATACGTCAGCACAACTCGAGACAAATCGTAAGCAGCAACGCCAGCTGGAAGGACGTTGCGGAGGAAACCCTGATCTCCTATCATCCAAAGATCGCAGAGAGCTTAATACTCTTGCACGGGAGGAAAGGACGCTTATTCAGCGACAACACCTGGTAGAAGAAGCCCAAGGCGAAGGTTGGAGCTGGTTGATAAAGGCATGGTTCAAGATCGAGGCGGTTTTCCGTCCCTTCAAGCTCTTGGGCGGCATCTTATTGGTTTTGGTCGCGTTACTTACATGGGTGTCTATGCTGTTGACTGCTGTTGACAAAGCAAAAAACTCGATCTGCAAGAACCTTTGTGGATATATACTCGGACACGTCAGCTTTTTCAATCCCTTCAATTGGGCTCTTGTCCAATCCGCGAATATATTCCCCGTTGACTATGCTATTTTCACCATGCTTGTCCTCATTTTTTTCTGCAGTTCTGTTGCCGGGATTGCTGCGGTGGGAATCCGATTCTTATGGGTCAGAGTCTTCCAAATCCGACAGCGGCACACGTCTCCCCAGGCTCTACTTTTAACAACCGAGATGTTGATTCTGATTATCTTGGCCTTGAATTATTCCATTTCGATGGTGGTTGCTCCGCAGTACACAACATTCGGCCCACAAACCTTTTGTGATCGTACCCCTGGGCCACAGTTGGATCAGCCGGACTGTTCAAACAACATACATATGATTAAACCATGCTCGGAATTGGCAGACAAACCCGCTGCACAGCAAGTCTGCACACCCAGTATTGTCAGCACCTTCCTTAATCGTGTCACTCTGAATTTTCCTTTATTCGGTGTCGTGTTCTTTTGGGCTCAGTTTCTCTTTCTCGGTAGGGACTCTTTTCCTTTAAACCACCGTGTCAACTCAAATGGCTCACGATCTAACAATAAATCAATAAAATAGGCTTCTATCTTGTCACTTTTCTCACATCTCTGTTTCGCTTCCCGAGTTTGGGCGAGAGACAACTCGACGAAGATGCAGAGGCTGAGGAGGCTGAGGGGGAAGGATTATTGGCTAGCACTGGCAGACGCTTTAATGTCACCTGGCAGGACATCACTGGTAGGGCCAGCCGGAGTGGACGCTCTGACAACTGATGTAATATTCATTTTTCCAAAAGGTTCATGTCAACAAAGGTGGGGATTAACGGACCTGTAGCTTTCAAAATTTTGGTTGGAGAGGAAAGGACTTTGTTTGAAGCTCTTCTCTTGCCCTTGTGGCAGGAATTCCACCTCTGGGTATAGGTCACTTTGGGTCGACTGGAACTGATTTTTACCACCTAGTCGAAATGCTCCCACATCACGGCGGAGTGCGACTCTATTGACCACCTAATTTTCGATTATCCGTCCCTATTTATCCATTGACTATATCTGATGCGAAGCAATTAGCCTGTAGAATTGTTATCCAGTTCTTCCTACGATCGGGTCCGACGTGTCTAAGCGTTGCTGGAGGACTTCTTGGGAGAAGTTCAAGACTTATCGAACAGTGACTCCTCTGCGATCTATCTTTGAACTGCCTGCCACTGAGCCTGTTTCGGATTTAGCTCATCCGCTGTGTTCTTTTCAAAGTCTTCGTGGAAGGGCGCCCCGATCCAGCAGCGCCTGCAGTCTTTATGGTGGTTTCAAAAGGTTCCTCGACCAAAAATATGTGGTCAATATTATCATTATCCGTCTCCCATAGCTCGCCAGAATCATCCTCATTCGTTTCCTCATCAAAAATTGCCGCATCCCGAGTTCCTGCCTGGTTGGCATCTTGGTGTGTCAGGATCACTTTATCCGCGACTTATGGAGACCCAATGGTTCGGGTCCTGGTCGACGAGTTCGTAGATGGGTACGGTGAGACTGCAGTGCCATTTTATCAACCGGCTCTTTGGATTTCAACGAAGTTCGGAAGGGAAACAGAAATTCCTCATGAGTAGATGAACTTCACAGAAAAATCATTTATATTTCAAGCGCGTTGAGAATTTGATTGCAAAGCATTGCTAATCCAAGGAAACGTTGTCTTTGTGCCACTTTTTGCCCAACAATTGCTAGCGTTTCACCGCAGAAAGCGTAGGAATTCGACATATTTGCCTCCAGTGGGACCAAGGGTGTTACGTCTTGGCGAAACAGGCCAACCACGGGTACAATCGAGCGTGACTATCGGCCACAAAGTCCAGAACACTATTTCAGCGTTCATTGAGGCACTTCTACTCTCGTCAACTAGACGGTGACCCAACACCAGGATGATCTGGTATAGAGGGAAAGCGTGTTGAGCAATTTTATTGCAAAATCAACGATATGTAGGAATCATATTTTTGCGGCATTACTCTTTTCTCAACAAATGATGAAAGTGTTTCACCTCACTCAACACAGGAGCCCGACATGAATGATTCCGCGAGCACACTCGAGGCTTGACTCTGTAGGCCACAAAGTCTCCAAGACGCAAGTTCAACGTCCGTTCAAGCACTTCAACGCCTGTCAATGAGACAGTGATTCGGGCTACCATCTGCGCAACTGGTTCCTTTGAAGAGACGTAGCCGAAAAGACATAAGGAGCCGAATTCCGAGCCCAAAAAAATTCAGGACTTCGGTCCTCACACCGTGATGTGTCATAGTGTCCCTCTCCAGCCTGCGGGCTTGAGAGCTTCCGTGGCCACAGCTGTCGCTGCTCTGAGCCCAGCGACGTAAGAATGTGCTCCCTCGCGGCCACGAGCCCCGCGAGTGTAAAAAGGTGCTTCGCAGGATAGGTCTGCGTGACCAACAATCCTCGCAGGGGGGTGCTGCGAAAACAAGACTACCACGCAGGATAGATCTGTGTCAACAATATGCCTCGCAGGGGGGGTGCTGCGCAACCAAGGACTTCAGAGCTTCCGTGACCACGGCTGTCGCTGCCACGAGCCCAGCGATGTAAGACTTGCGCTCCCTCACAGCCAATGAGCCCTGTGACTGTAAAAATGCGCTCAGTCACTCAAGACTTGGCTCGCCAAGGACTTGTTATGGCTCCCCAGCAATGTGTAGGCACCTCTCCGTGGTGCTGGGGACTAGTATTCGAGTATCCAAGTTGCCGCACCCATTTGATGACCGCAAATAACACCGGTGATTACCCTTCCAGTCTTGCGGGGGCCGCCTTTATGAGTTCAACACACAAAGGACCAATTTTCGTGTAATAGTTTGAGGAATATCGTGGTCTTTATGTTTATTGAGCCCTTTTCCATTAACGGGCCTAAGTTTTATAAGAGTCGTCTTCCAAAAGAATGACTGTCTGGAACATTGTACCCTTTCTTTACTACCCCTACCGCCCCACCGCGCTGCTCATAGATAGCTGGAGCTAACGCTAAATTCTCGTTGGAAGGTGCTGGAGATAGGTGTGTTTAAGCGTATTTAGTTCAGAACGCTGATTGGGCTACATGTTCGAAGTAATGGCTCGGCAATGTTGCGTTCCAATCATTTTATTTGGTTACTTCAAGGTCAATCATTACCCAGATACGCTTGTACGTCAACTGTTAAACTTAGATACTGAATACTGTTGATGGGCAAGACCAGGAACAGAGGATCGTTTCATTTACACAGGATAGGTAGGTTCTGTTGGATATCAGAATCAAACACCACTATCGTCGCTAGTTATTAGTTATCTAATCGCTATCTTAGTTCGTTCCTAGGGTAGACCGCCCTTTAATTCTGCCCCACATTTTACCTAATGTGGACATCGATAAACATGAACACTCATGTCTATCAATCACGCCTGTCTGCCTGCACGCAACACAATACGTGATCTTTGGTCTAATATACCATGCGCGGCGAAGTACGTGCTATCCTGTTACTGTTCAATGATGGCCGCGTTGATTGTTCCCCCTCACCCGGTCTATTTTCCAATCCTGAGACGCAAAATACAATGGGTCTCGCTGTGTGGCACTCAATACCGTTGCATTGAGATAAAGCCAAACCCCTCATATGATTGACGTTGATGTACTGATTGAATAGATCTGTCATCTTCACCTCGGCCAGGCTGGTACCCAGTTGGGTAACGCCGCCTGGGAGCTGTAAGTATTACTGCTTTTGTGACCCATCTGGCAATGTTTAACCGCTCGATGAGGATATAGGTATCTGCTCGAACATAGCCTGATGCCCGATGGAAATATATATCCCGATGTTAGCCAGGAAATCTGCCAGAGAGGCTCTTATGAGACCTTTTTCACCGAGACCGGAAATGGCAAATACGTCCCTCGTTCGATCTTTGTCGACCTTGACCCTTCGGTATGTAAAGAATAACCAAAGGCTTGAATTGGATTGGGGATAACTAACATATTGGTGGTGATGTAGACTATTGACGAGATACGCACTGGTACCTACCGCCATCTGTTCCACCCAGAGCAATTGATCAGCGGAAAAGAGGATGCGGCCAACAACTGCATGACACCCTAATATCGGAAATCCATGTGGTCAGAACTAATATGTGATAGACGCTCGTGGCCACTATACTGTCGGCAAGGCGCTCTTGGAGGATGTTATTGACCGAATTCGCCGTGTGGCCGGTGTGCAGATCTAATACCCCCTTGATTCCTGACCTCTTCAGCTCATCTTATAACAGATAATTGCTCTTCCCTTCAGGGATTCTTGATCTTCCGCTCCATCGGCGGTGGGACCGGCTCTGGCTTCGGTGCTTTGTTACTGGGGCGTCTTTCTGCTGAGTATGGTAAGAAGTCGAAGCTAGAGTTCGCGGTCTATCCATCTCCTAGCGTGGCGACTGCCGTGGTAGAGCCCTACAATGCTGTGCTGTCCACGCACGGTACCATCGAGAACTCTGAATGTACTTTTCTTGTCGACAACGAAGCTGTTTACGATATCTGTAAGCGCAACCTAGACATCCCTCGCCCTGGATATGATCACCTCAACCGTCTCATCGCCCAGGTCGTTAGCTCTGTCACCTCCAGTTTGCGTTTTAGTGGTGCCCTCAACGTCGACTTGAACGAGTTTCAGACAAACCTTGTGCCGTTTCCACGTATTCACTACCCTCTTATTTCATATGCTCCTGTCATATCTAGTAACTGCAGCGGCCACGAAAGCTTCAAAGTCAAGGATCTCACCTTCCAGTGTATGTACTCTCGTGTCTTTCATTTTGAAACCGTCAATTTATACTAACCGTCTGGCAGGCTTTGAACCAAAAAACCAAATGGTTGTCTGCGATCCTCACAATGGCAAGTATATGGCTGTCGCCCTTCTCTACCGAGGTGATGTCGTGCCTCACGACTGCAATCAAGCTGTTGCTTCTGTCAAAGCCAAGGCATCTTTCAACCTAGTCGAGTGGTGTCCAACCGGGTTTAAGCTTGGTATTAACTACCAGAAGCCTATAAGTGTGCCCGATAGCGAGCTTGCGTCTGTTGACCGCTCAGTCACCATGCTCTCCAACTCCACCTCGATCGCCGAGGCTTGGAGTCGTCTCGATCACAAGTTCGACCTTATGTACTCCAAACGTGCCTTCGTCCACTGGTATATGGGTGAGGGCATGGAGGAGGGAGAGTTCTCCGAGGCTCGTGAGAATCTAGCGGCTCTAGAGAAGGATTACGAGGAGGTCGCTAATGACACTATCCTCTCTGACCGGGAAGTGGATCTAGAGTACTGATAGTGCCTATCTTCTTATTGAACGGTATTATTAGGACCTGCCGTGAAATAGTTATTTATTCTTCTAGTAGGTCGAATTCAGAATGAAATTTCTTATCAGTCTCCGGATTTTCAAATCTAACTAGACAATTTGCTAGGACTGCACATTTAAAATCAATGCAGACTTTGCCGATGTGCTGGCCACTGGCAAGTTATTTTAATGAGTCAAACACCTCATCACGACCGAAACTGCCACCACCATAGAAAGATTGTGCGTAGCAATGGACTGAGTCGCATCCTCCATTTGCTGCTTTGAGCCGACCGTGATACCACGCACGACAGCTCCCTTGGCCAAAGCAAGACCAGCAACACCAGCACCTCCTCTTGCTTCGCAGCAAAGAGGAATTCGATGATTAAAACCACACCACTGAAAGCATAGCATCAAGGGAGTGTTTGATAGTTCCCGAGCCACCATTCTCCAGGATTAAGTTGACGCCCTGTCCATCGATGACCTTTTGAGGCTCAGTTGCCCAGGCGGGGTTGTCTTGTAGTTGATAATGTAGTCAACATCGTACTGGGCTTTAACGTGCTGAGGCTTCTCGTCGGAAGAAGATGTTATTGCCTTTTAGAATACGTCAAGGGAGAGAGAAACTTTAAAATTTGCTGCGGACAGGTAAAGAGACGTTTACCTTATTTAAAAATGCTTCACCTATCGGACAGTTTGGGGTCTTCTTCGAATTCCAAGCTCCAGTTCTACTTTGCCGTAATAATGAAACTAGCTAATTCAGATCTTTTGCCACGAATGGAATATCTGGCTTCTATTTCCCTGTTCACTGGTATCTATTAGACGCTTGAGATATTTAGGAATAGCGATTGGAGCATTGTAAGAATAGCAGTAATAGTGCTCTGCACCGAGATATCTTAAGGAATTCTTTAACCCCTTTACAGCTGTATCGACATCCTCGAACGTTAGTGCAGAGAGTTCCTAGTGAGCATGCTTCTGCGTAATGGAGATAGACTGGTCGTCGGCGGCTTGCAATGGTTGCCTTGGTGGTGGGAAGGGGTGCAAAATTTTAGGGTGGCGCGAGATACCGGCTTCTGGAATATCCGGTAGGTTCGGTGCCGATGACGAGCCTCCGATTGTCCTCTGAGTCGAGAAGAACATCTGAGTCTCCTGGTTGTAGTTGTTGATGTCTTTTCTTCACACAGGAAAACTAGGAGCATTGCGGAGTACGGAGGTAGTATCAAGCCTCGAGTGAACAGGCGGCTGCAGAGGTGATGATGCTTCGGATTGTTGGTGGTGTTGGACTGCCTTTGCAGCGTTCCCTCATCAGCAATATATGCCATCGCCGTAGGCTCCTTACCTACATGACTGCGTGTTCCTTGAAACCGTCCATACGTCGAAGAATGCATTCGGATGCAGTATGCGCCAGTATACGGACAATCAATGGCCTGCAAGAAGGGGTATAATTCTAGATTACTGCTGCCTAGATAGGCTGCACTTGTGGCTGTAGATTGCGATGAGCGATGATCATGCATTGGCACAAGGATAGGCAACATAGCCGGTAAAATTGGGAGTTGCCTCTATACATTTCGAAGTGCGTGTAGGTTGTGATTTGATTCAACGCTTATGGCGCTAGGTGCGAGGAGAGGGTACTAAGATATATTCGGTCTCCAGGGCTCATTGCCACCACCAGGAGCAGATTTGGCGTTCCCAGAAGCTAGACTCCAGAGATTCCCTAACCCCGCCTGAATATTGTTGTCAAAACTTTGATGCTGCCGTGTGATTGCTACGCACCTCTCAGCGGGCGTGATGGGCTATGCCTCGGAATACCAATTTCCATGGAACCGTTGTTGCGTTTTACGCAACGGGATGTTCGATCATCCCAGTTGGAGAGAGATATCTACAGTCTTGAAGAGACATAAGCCTTTCAAGTGCCAGAACATACCAGGTTCACGAATTGAATGGGTTTCGATTGAACCGGAAGTCTGCGAATTGACTCAAAAGCTACTCGAGGAATCCGAGCGAGAAAGGCTGGTTGTGTTAGCTGTGGATGGGTTACAGTTTCTTATATCGTATCTTTCGTTGACAGAACCCTCTAGTACGGTGGCATTCATTCCTAACATGAAATGCCTGTGGAAGAATGCGCGTCGAGTTGGTTATATGACCGATGGCTCTCCCAACTTGTCGCTGGCGGCGCTTCAGATGTTTCTATCATTTCCGCCTCTCCGAGAAGACAATGGACCTTGCCGGGGATGTCTGCGATCAGAGGCGCCGGAGACAGTTCGAACTCTCATATAAACACATCGGCGTATCCGGGGAAAAGGAACAGAAGACGGGGGAGATTTCTCTCAGAGAAATGGATGCCATGGAAGCCAAGGCCAGTCAGTATAAGGCCGAAGCAAGGTACGACAAGGGCATAGAGGTCAATGATGCCATTGAAGACTGCACAACATGTGCTGCCTGAGTTTCTCCGCGCTTAAGATCGTTCTGACATTCTACAGCCAATCGGAAAGTTCAGAATAATGCAAGGGCATCGCATTCCAGCGGGCATGTAGGCTATGATAAAGCTTTACCCATTCCACACTTTTCTTCCTTTATGGCTGTATCTGTATCCAATAACGTTGCTTTGCGAGCCCAAGCCTTTGTTCCTTTCCTACAAATCGTTTCAGGGCATTGGCGTGCGGAGCTTGCGGAGCGGGCGTTCCCAGTGATCTTGGGTGCAAAGTCTGGGGGACGCCAGGTATTAGGGAACGCACGTGACTTGATATTCTCGCAGTTCCTGGGAGTTTGGGGGCCATCAGCCTGACCGAGGATTGGTGACTCAGCTTGCTCTTGCTAGTCGGGTCCATCCTCTCCCACAATTGTTGCTGCATTCAGTCCAATTAAACTAATTTGTGTGATGGCCTTTGCTGTTCGGGCGTTTCGTGCCACCCGACTTGCCGAACAATCGGGCCAGGATCCTGTTGTGGCTGGCGAAATGTTCATTCGATTTGCGGGATTTATAGAATTCCTGGGGCAGCATAGCTCATATCTGTAATGGCCTCATGTTATGGGCTACACATATCTGGTCTGAAAGGGTGCTCATAATCGCGTAGGCTTCACAGCATGATGAGGTGTGGTCGGGTCTGTTTCATCTACCCGGTCCAAGACTCGAGAAGCCATCGATACAAGTTGCCTGTCCTTAACGAGTCGTCCTTCATACTAGGGATTGGTTCGCCGTAGTCTGTGAAGGATATGTCGCTGTAGGAACTGGGAACGGTGTGATAGACTGGCATTTGGCCGTAGCTGGGTCGATAGGCGTCGGAGGTGGAAAGTGGCGGGTAAGAGAAGACCTGGGGTGGCGAGGCGGATGATTGGCGAGGATATTGTTGCCCAACCATGCCGCACTCATCTTGCGTAGTTGTGTAATAGTCGTATGAGACCGGGCGCTCGGGAACCATCTACCTTCCTCAACTTAACAGAACAATTTGTTCATTCCGTCGAATCCACCACTGCACTCTACCCCTCCATAATTTAATTGCCTGTTTATTACCATTTATTTTGAACCAAATTTAAAAGCCAATGCCCTCTACCAGTTGCTGTCATCCCCTAAGCTATTCTTTTCAACCTGTTATGAAAAATCGTTATCAGATGAGGAAGGGCTTTGAATTACCCATGACCTACTCATCCAAGCAGGCTTGCTCAATTGACCTTCAATTACCAGCCCTCAACATTTTCATTCCACGAATCATGCCTGTCGGCTTCCCGGCCACTTTTTTGGCCAGGACATAGCTAGCCATGATTCTGTGTTCAATTCCTCTAGTTCTCTTCCCATGTTCATTTTGTCGGTTTGTAGTGACCGGTCTTTTCCAGCCTCGGAATATTTTCTCTGCTTTAGCATAACACTATAACATTTAGCCCAGATTTGGGTTCATGCCGCTCAACAGAAGCGCCGCGTTAAACAGTCCATTAGGAAGAGAAAGGTCGTCATTAAATAATTTGCAGTAGAATATTGATTCCCAGGCCAATCATAGCTTGGAATGCAAGCAAATTCTCTATACTGCACAATTTCGTTTATCGGCAGCAGGCAGAGTTCGGGAAGCGGAGATCGAAAACGAAAAACCCTCGAGACAGGCAGCCGCTCGAGACAAGAATACTCTGGGTGAGATGATTTGTATTCTGCAAAAGAACGGAGGTATTTGTTGTCGTCTTTGCCTGCAATTCTCAGCCCTCCAAAGGTTATTGCGGGCTGTCTTCGCATTTTATTCAATTGCCAATGACGCATGGCTGTTATTTTGATATATCATCTTCGATGTGCAAAGTTTACACTAGTCTACAGATCTGCTCCAAATCAGTTCCACCACTTTATTCTCTTTGGTCCTTCTTAAATCTTGCCCAGACCCACTTCAGTCTATAACTGACCTAGACCATCTTAGACTGTATGTAAAAAGGCTATGGATCAAAGGTCTTCCGACTGACTGTGCTAGGACTAGCGTCATTAGGAATAGGGTTCTGAGAAACCGCAAAAAAAGAAAGAAAGAAAACGAAATGGTGAAATTGATTTCGATCGCCCCTTGTAGCCTTCAATGTCTAGTAAGATCCGTCACGCTCGACGAATGGGCTTCACTTAGTCTACTGATGAGCTTACACTGAGACAAAGAAGACAAAGAAGCAGGCATTCAGTACAAGTGGCCCTTTAGTAATCACATCGAAGTCCTGGGATTATACAGGTCCCTTCTGATCCACTATGAGAACATGAGCCTAACATCAAATCCCTTCGTAAAAGAACTATACTTACCCTGTAAGTCTCCAAACGATCCTCTTCTGCAACCATATTTCCTGTAGCCGTCTCAAAGCCATTGAAAAACCTCTCGGCGCATGCCAAAGTAGTAATCACCGTGGGCCTTCCATCTGGCCGAAGACGTCCTCTCGTAGAAAGCGTATACCAAAGGATAAATACTTTGATCAGAACTATGTCTGGGGCAGGAGATCCCTTCTGCAGCTTATAGTCATGTGGGACTAACCTGAATACACCGAGAAACCTGAGAAGTCAACAAACACGCAAATCTAAGTAACATGTCGTGGCTACTCACTCGATCCAAAGCCAGACATATCTCTGGCGAATGGCTTTGACCCTAGCAGCACGCTTATGCCTACCATGAATAGTACCCTCTCGGGAGGGTTCCTGGCGGGATTCCGTAAGTTCCTGTCGCGGATTTTGTCTTTCGCTTGATAACTCGAAAGTCTGGATATAAATTTCCATATCCCAAGATTGAAAAGGACGCAGACTCAGGGCAATATAATTATAACAAAGAGCGTGGTTTGTTGTAATTGTGATCTTCCTGCGAGATTTCCAGTAATTTACCATCCGTAGGGAGTTGGCCAGTTCTTATAGCCCGTCTTCGGACCCGACATCCGACGGAACCGGCCCAACAGTGTTCCCAGGTTTAAGAGGTACAACCCATGCAATCCATCTTAGGAGCAATATGACGATATGCATCCAGGTGGCTGTGATTACTCACAGGAACGGTTGATTAGCTCCCAGGAACATGAATGCCTTGCGTGAGGCTCCTAGGAATGATAATATAGGTATTAATTTCAAGGATAATCGAATAAGTTCCTGGGAACATAAGTCGGATACAATACTATGGCTCCCGGGAGCAAATAAAGCGACTCCAGGAGCTCACAAATAGGCCAAGATATACACTGGTATCCTCGTTTGCTCCTAGAAAAAACCTTGGACACGTAGCATTGGGCTCCTATGGACAAAAAAAGCCGTTCAACAGAATTTTCGGGAGAAGCTAGTACTGACTGGTATGCTTTTGTCGGAATTAGATGAGAAGTTCTCTGATTCCATCATAGTGGCCGCAGGCCTTTGGAAAGAAACTGATATGAAGAGGGAAAAAATAATAGTTCGATTTACTTGTAGTTCCCGGGCACCGATAAATTAAATAGTCGTGATGTCGTATCATACAAACAAAAACATACATTTACGTTACATTACATACGGTCAATACTTCTTGGGTTACCTGTCCAAGTGTGGCGGTGCGAGCTATGTAACTGTAATATAACTAATTTTTACCCTGCGACAAGCTGGCTGTAATCGGCTTTCGTCAAAACACGTTGCAGTTTCACCACCTGCCATCCTCACGCAGCACAAACAACACCTTTAATCAGATTTCCCTGAGCATCTGCCGGTATCTGGCCGGAGAGCCAGACTTGACCGGCGGCTTTAATTGCTTGTGACTGCGAGCTTGTTAGACTAAATCTACTCTTTGGTTCTTGGTTGTATATACATAATGAGCGAAAGCTAAACCCCTTGTTAGTCACCTAACCTGATGGGTTTTATTTTAGAAACTTACGTGCATATGCCTCGTTCGTCTGCACGCTGGTTACCATAGTGTGCTTCGGCGCACTAGATGAGCTTCATTGCCGACTGAATAACTTCCAGAAACCCCACCTCATGGGATTATTACATAGATGTGCTTCATATTTTGTTTCGCTGCAGCGACGAGTGCCTGTCATTAGAATCTTGAGTGGTGACATTATGGCATTACAGGCAGTGGTTCTATTAATCTCGAAATGTAAATTAACTTATGTACAAACAGGTTATAGTTGACGCAAAGCATCGTGCTCGACCAATGAAAAATGTCTTAGCGAGCATAGTCACGACGGGCCGTTCGATTAGCCCGTGATCTGGTGCATCGCCGAGGAAGCTCCATATCCTCCCAGCTCTGTCGCAGGAAGGCCGTATCTATGTCTGCGAAGAGAGGCCCAATCTGCCTCAGGGTCAGGTTGTGGCCCTTGAGCTCAAGCAGCTTTCGTTTTTCTTTTGTGGTAAGCTTCCGGCGAGGCTTGCGAGTACCCAAATCAACGGGTTGACTCAGAAGCGGCTGTGATCTTGTCTTTGCTCTCGTGAGCGGTCTGCGAACGTTGCTGACATCAGATTGGTCATCACAAGAGGGGTCACCGTCGGGTTCTGCCTGGGTATGAGGGTGTTCCTCGCACTTATCATCTACCGCGACAGTTGTGTTGCTGGAGGGGATAAGACAGCACGTTTCCAAAGCCCTACTCGTGCTGTCATCCACGTCATTAATACAATCTTCACGAGATGGATTGGCAGGGCTCGGAACAGGAGGGTTTGTGTCTATCATGTCGCTGGATTCATTCTTTGTCTCGAGTTCATCTGAAGAAAGGATCTGCGGCTGAATATGCTCCGGGTCGTAATTCGCTCTCAAAAGATCAGCGGGCGCGACTATGCAGAGTGGACAGGGCTCATTCAACAGTGCTGTGACATGCAAGTCACTTCACGGGCCACTTCACCTCTGAACAGAGTTTTATTGCATTATCTAGAGGTGAACATTGGCAATGAATTGCGTGCCTCAACGATCAAGGGGCTCTTTCGGTCCGAAGGGCACCGCATATGAATCAATTACTATATCAAAGACCTATGGCCACAGCTGCTTGCTCGATAAGTGTATCGATATACTTCTCATACTCTTTTAGCCTTTGCCGTTCATCATTAATAGTATTCGAGTTTGTCCCTGTGCGGATGGCATGGTAAAGATCCACATCGTAATCCACTAACAAAAATTCCATTTCCTCCGTCAGAGAATCGGACCATTCCTAAAAAGCCAGAAATTCGTGAACGAAAGTGCTATCCGCAAGCCAGAAGTCGATTAGGCCTTCTTCAATTCCATCTAAGATCCAAGAGAAGTCTTTGGTGTAGCTCTGCCACTTGACGGATTGATCCTCGCGAATGACACGAAAATATCGAGGACAGTCTTCCAAAAGTCGCAAGGCAATCTCTTGCGTTGGTGCTCTGGCACCGAAGCATCGTGCGATGTTGGCTAGATATCTGCCGAAACCATAGCCGTCAATCGAGGCATCCGAGGTACCTTCGGCCATTATGCTTCTGACGGTTTGAAGGCTCGGCAAGCGGTCTCCGTTATTGTGATCGTGATCGAGATACATTTCTAGGTCTAGTCCGCGACTAAGGAGTGTCTCAACTGCCGTATGCTTCACGGATTGTTTGGGGATCTTCCATTCGAACAAATATTCATGCTTGAGCCTGTCGTCCCCATCAGCAAGCTCTTGGGCATGATGATAGGGTTTCTCGCCACAATGAGTGACCGCAACTGAGATAACTGCAATCCAAATGGTGCTTGGATCCTCTCCCCAATTGTAGTACTTGTCGAAAGCACGATGG
Source organism: Penicillium desertorum (assembly GCA_028827375.1). Lineage (NCBI taxonomy): Eukaryota > Fungi > Ascomycota > Eurotiomycetes > Eurotiales > Aspergillaceae > Penicillium > Penicillium desertorum. The sequence continues at coordinate 37,896 of JAPWDO010000010.1, read as the reverse complement.
AGAGCTTCTATGGGACGGTCACTGACAGAGACCAAGGCGGTTGGAATCCTATTCTGCAGGTCGTTATGAAGTTCGAACTGTCGAAAGAGGTCTGATTTCGATAGACGAGGACCGACGCGGCCCTGGCCGCATATTAAATCACCGGCACTGGTTTCCGAAAAGCAGCGGTAAAAGTATTGACCCGAGGAGCTCATGTTGATACGCTATATTCGCTGGAGATGTCAGAGGAATATTTCTTGCTATGGGGGGGTTTTCCCACTTCACTGAAGCTCTTCGGCACGAGCCGAAAACTTGATGATCACAGCCAGGTGGGGATAGGGGTGTGCGAGCAGGTTAAAGTAGATCGACGAGATCCCCCGGGATTATTGAATTCTCCGAGATCCAGTCCCGGTCTTTCTTCGATGTTGGCGGCTGGTGAATGTGAAAGGTTTCGGAGTGCGCAGTACCAATGAAAGGAGATTTATTACTATGCATTATGTGATCGCTGATTGAATACCAACAACCGGGGTCAGATCGGCGCCTTCGTTTTAGCTGGCTTATATTAGCTGATCATGCGTTCAGCTGAAGTCTACTGACGTGGCGCCGCTAAGAACTGGCGTCTGCGTATTTCCAATGAGAATGCGCAAACAATAGTCTATAAGCGCTAGTCTGGTTCAGCTCTCCCCCTTGCTCAGGTACCTTCTGTACAGTACGTTGACCACGAGAGTCGCAAGCTTGACGTGGGGAAAATTGTCTACAAAAAATTAAAATTGGTTAAAGTCACTTTGAAAAAGGTAAAACTTTCATCGGAAATAGCTTCTAAAACGTTGAAAATCGATGTGCAAAACGTTAAAATTCATTGAAAATATCGGCGCCAGGACAGCTCTTCATTACCGTACATAAAGTTGCGACACGATGCGAGACCAGAAAGCCAACCATTTTCACACCGCACTTGCAAAGCACGCACGGGCACCTCAGCTCGTTCCAGTAATTGTGCAAGAGTCTCAATGCCGACATCTAAATCATCTCAAACCGTAAAGACATTCGTTTTGACTAGTGCAATCGATACCTTGACACCCAATAATTTAGCGCCCCAACCCTTAGTAATTAGGACCCACATGGGGGCTGAGCTCCCACGGCTTCACGCAATGTTAGCCGTCACGGATTTAGCCCCAGCGGTTACTTCGGTCAATCTAGAACAAGGTCAGAATTGGGGCTAGTATTTTAACTAGTCGCCCCTTTCTTCGGCGGGTAGCCTTTACCTTTCTATTTACCACCTACTACAGCTCTGATCAAAGACACTATGAATAAAAAAGCGGAAACTTTGATTGTCACTTTCTCGGTACTAGCTGTTCTTACCCCGACCGATTCTCGAAATATAATGCCAAGAAGCGCTGGTCTATTTTAGGGAAACGGGAGGTCTCCTCGATTCCGAGTTTGGCTTCTTCCGTATCTTGAAGTGAGCACAAAGAGAGATTGTAGGGGAGATGCCTCTAACTGCTTAAGCCATTCGCAGTTTTATTTGCAAAATTGGGGCTGTCTTCACGGAAATCTATCTAAAAGAGATCGTGGAAGAGCTCGGATGTGTGAGGCCTGGAAAATATGGCAGAAAGGTGGACATGCCCCGGCGCCGTCCAGGAAGACATTTAGGTATTGAAATTGAATAACAGTTTGCTGCTCTTATGGTATATCATTGCTGGAGAAGTCCTAAATCATGCCCGGCTCGCATAATAAGTCGATGATGTCGAAGCATACGAATAAGGAGCGAATCGGGATATATAGGTGACAAAGAAAATTGGGTATCAAGAATAAGATCGCTAATCTAACAGGTAAATGATTGAGTTCCTTATCACGAAACACGAACACGTTTTGCATCTCCTGCCTCCACTCGACATAGTCGTCGCTTTGTGGCCCCCTGTCGCTGCTGAGTCGGTTGACATCTCAAGGTAGAACGATGAAAGTCGATGATCAAAGCACGCCCGAGCTCTTCACTCCAAAGGACATTGTCTCGCCGGAGATCTTCATGTATTATCCCGAAAGCTTTGATTTCCTTGTTCGATTTATGGATCTCGCGGCTGCCGTTGCGTCAGCTCCATCGTTGCCGTCACCTCCCCAGCCCATTACGAGCAGGTGGCGGATTTCCCCGGCGCCATGAAGGAAGTAAATTTTTGCCAAGTCCATCGCACCCAAGAAAACAGGCACAGCAGATGCTTGAGCTTTGCGCAGGATTTGATAGACCTGCGCCTCGCGCGAAACTTCTTTCCACAACCCCGAAGTGGTGCCTTTACCGATAACCGAGTAACCATATTCCGTGCAAGTAAGCTTGAATGGGGCACCGTATGAACCGCAGCCGCCGAGAGGAATGCAACGATCTATGTTCTCATCCAACTGGTTTTTCAGTGAAAGTATCAAGCCCTTGGCCGAGATGGGATGCTGCGTGGGGTCGTTCTGGCCCCGGCGATGATGATCCACGTTAGGACACAAGTCATCCAGGACGTTCCCAGTCTGCAACCGAGTAAAACATCGCTGCGTGCAGAACTGCGCGGCGCGGCGTCGGGAATGGTCGTCTTGATTAGGCCCTGCCATTTGCTGGCGAGCGGACGATGAAGCCGTGACCTGGCTGATCCTCCGTTTATTTGGATTTGTGTCGGAGCCGGACGAGTTAAGTGACTGCAAACGCGGCCGAGCCTCTAAGGGCGTACAGCTGATTCGAGATCGTGTACTCAGTCGTCTCTAGATACAAAAGAATCTTCTCCTCGCGTAATGGGGAACCCAAAACCACAACATAAGACCGCATTCAGCCAAACAATTCGGCGACGATAGAATAGCGACCTTTTCATTGCTTACTTATTTTTCGTCCAGGATATGTATGCCTGCAGGCTCCCGGCCACAAAATAGGCCCGACGTGGATAAGCATCTCTGCGGACCGTACCAAGTAACTGTTGAATGAGTTGAATGATTTCGTGAAACGTTGTTCGGATATGAGATTTGGGTTGACTTATTTCTGGACTAATGCACCTCCCAGTAAATGAGGGTAGTTTGTTACGTTCGATCAGCATCAAGCTATCTTTCCCATTATGAAGAGGTCAAATTGCTAGATCGTTGTTTCTTGATTACAGTAGAGCTAGGGTTTAGTTACTTTTCCCAGACCACTAGGCTTTTAGGGCCAGGGGATTGCAGGTTGGAATATTGGTCCCATGGTGTTACCAATAGCTGGCAGGCTAACAGTTGTGATGTAATGAAGCGCCTGGAGACCAATTCATCTAGAGCTCCAATATTTGCAGTTCGAGAATAACATATCAAGCATTCACATGCCCGTCCTCCACAAAGATCTTCGGCTTCGGATAGTCTGGCTTTTTGATTACAATGACCGTTCCCTTGCCCCGAACTGCTGGGTTACCCGGTACTTCGTAGGAAATATTCTTGGGTCTAAGCCCTAGTCCAATTAGACTACTTTCCATGATATCGAGCTGGCTTTGCAAAGCAACTTCTCCTCGGTAGACTGCACATGCGACGACCGATTCAGCAGATGGAAAATATTGTTGCTGTTGCTTATTCCGGTATAGCCTGCCGATCTCGTTCATCATGGATCGAACGTTGTCATCAGCGCTTGTGGGATTGACTGTTGGTTGTGGTTGTGGTGGAATGTGGGCGAGTATTGCACCATGTACCGATGCAATAACCACGACGGAGCAAGATCCAAGTTGTTCAGTTCCGATAGCTTGTTTAGCTCTGAAATCGAGAAATTCCACTCTTCCCATTGCGACAATCTGGACAGCGCCAGCGGCGCTCCACAGTGCGAAGTTTCCAGGATTGGCCATAGTGAATTGGTTCAGGAGCTTGAGCGAGAGATAAAGCTGGTTTAGGTGGGCGCATCCCACCTCTTCATATATATATATACACATATCCGGCTCAGGGGCTGGCGCGAGCTGAGGTATCCGAGCGTTTACGATGGTAGGTGCTACATGTTCAGCATGACGAGCACTAGTCACGCACTAATGCACGCAGGATATTGTTGAAATTACAGTTTGGATTCTCCGTTACGCTATTAGGCGCTCCTGTGGAAAGCCACCGGCCTCAGAGATAGCCTAACGATTTGCACGGCCCTTTGAGGCTGGACGTTTTTAATCCAGATTTGGTGTGGTGGCCACCGCAATGACCCATCCGCAGTCAACTTTTGAGAGACTATGCTATGATGTTAAAGGTTATTACCAATATCTAGAACTCATCCTAGATAGATACATAGTTTCTAGGCCTGTATCATCAGTGGTTTCATCCTTCGTTCCTGGCGTGTTCGGGTCAGTGGCGAATAGCGGATAGGCGTTTCAAAATGCTGCAAGTTTCTGTGATGGCCAATGAATTTAAGTTTGCTGCCTTTAGCTCCCCCGCAACATCCAAGTAATGGAGGGCCTGTTACACCGCGGAGCCACCAACAGCCAAACAATCCTAGGAGCTATGCATTAGCCCCGAGTCACGTGCAACAACAGTCACCTGGCCATCCCTTTGGGGAAGAGCTCCTCCTCCGCTTATCGAAGAATCATCAATCTGTCTTTCTTTCACTCTTACCACCTGAGGATCCAGCCATGTCTGCTCAAGATATCCTTGAGAAGGGACCTTCTGGCCGGAGTGAAACCCCTCCCCCGGTACCAAGACAGATGCTCTCCTTGATTCACCGCTTGGAAGAACTCGACGACGACCAACAGTTGCGACAACTTCTTGATCACTCGTTCTCCGATGATTGGGATGTTCGTCATCTCTCCGGGGTGATGATTGATGCTATCAGGTCAAACAAAATCTGGCTTGTTCAGGAGCTACTCCGTCGTAACTTGCCTATGTCACCAATTTATGTCCTCGAAGCAGTCAAGGCCAAGGCGAAAGACATTCTGTCAACCTTCTTCGCAAAAGCCTGGGATATCAACAAGCCAATGGGTAGAATGGACCCACCCCTCCTTACGTGAGCAAACCTGTTCCCTTTTAGGATTACCAGTTAACTGACGTTATTTACTTCTAGCAATGCGCTCAAGGACTGGGAGATGACCATATGGCTCCTTGATCATGGAGCGGATCCAAATGTACGTTGCGATATTGATTACTCACCTCTTTCTTACGCCGTCAAATACGCCGATCTGCCTACCATTGATCTTCTCTTGCGCCGTGGCGGTGATGTCAGGAAAGGTCAGCTTGTGCATAATGCTATTTACCGAGAGACTGAAACCCTTGAGGTGGTTAAAATCCTCATAGGTAAAGGTGCTCCTTTCAATGCGCTCATGTACCAAGACCATCAAGCTTCTTGGGACATGTTCCCTTTTATGAGGGAAACTCCCTTGCACACGGCATTGGCTCTCAAAAGAGATGACGTTGTTCAATACCTTATCCGCAAAGGAGCGAACGTGAACATCGAAAATTACAAGGGGCAGACAGTTATGCAGTGTGCAGATGAGGACACCAGAAGACGAATTGTGCAAGAGATACAAATTCGCAGCGGGCTGTCCGCGTCTCTGTGACTTTCCTCTCCCCCTTGGACAACGGGTTCATCCGTGTTGCAATAAATTATTCATCATCAGTAAAACTTAAGTTGCCATATTTCTAATATTTGCTCAGTCTTCTTTCCTTTCCCCTTGCCTCTTCGTTACCTTTTGTAATGATGTAATGGTTGGACTAGTGCCAGATATTATGAAAACATTCAATCCCTGTGAGAATCACAATGCAAAGGACTGCGAAGACCGGTATATTCGGTTCAGCAAAGGCCTTGTGTTCCCCTCCGATACGTTTGCGTGAATTCAAACCACTTGAAAGTATTCTAATTTTAAGCTCTAGTTTTCGCCCACATCTCCATCACATATCGCATTCTCGGGGAGCATACCCCAGCGACCCTTTTGTGCGCCGAATTAACTTCACCAATTTTGGGTGCACGACACTCTGCTTGTACAAGTGTAGGGTGCGTTCATAGTTTGGTTTTGAACCACGCTAGACTAGCACTTCCGACAATCACGCCACAACCCCCAATTGTGCCACTGCGTTGACAACCGCAAGGCCACTTCCACCTGCACCAGCCTGCACCAGCGCTCTGCCCTACCGCCATCCGGCTCCCAGCTGCAATATTTCCGATCTAGCCATGAGCTGCTGCGGCTGCGGAACCTGTTTTCCATCAAGAATCCTTAGTCGAGCCTCCAGGGGCGATGTAAGATCGAATCCTTGATTCCTACAATGTGGCACGTACCTGCCTATATTGCAGTGATGACGTGGGTAATTTAAAGCCCTACTTTATCTAATAACGAGGTTCGATGGCTATATGGACGTATTAGCTTAGGGAATGACAGCAAACGGTTGAGGGCACCGTAGTAATAAACATGCAATTAGATAGTGGCAGGGAGTGTTAAGCGTAGATTCAATGATATATAGAGTCTGCTCAACGGGGTTTAACCGTAAACCGTGGGTTTATTCACTCGTTTTGCGCACCAAATGCTCTTAGATATCAATATGTGCAGACAAATTAAACTATCTGACGGAACCGGTCGAATGACTGTGAAAGAATGACCTGCCTAGAAATCAATTGACTAGGTTAACTACCCTGTCGAATCAAGACTTTCGTCTTTCCCATGCAATTTTATGAGTGAACATATTTACCTACCAGCACCCGAAATTTTTGTCGAGGTGGTGAATTGAATGGTAGTCTAGTTGTGTCAATTTAGGTGCATCTATCTTTTCCAGTTCCAGAACACCTACGGTGTCTGTTCATGAGGATACGCACAAAACGCGAGGCAAGATGATTGCACATGTTCGATGTTTTGGTTACAATATCAATGAGATGTTTGTCTATGTCCAATAGGAATTCTGAAAGCGACGTGATCAGGGGCCTCCCATTCCACCCCATTAGACATGTACATTGACTATGCCCGCTTTGCCTAGGTTACACCTTACTAGGATATTGCTCGACGCATGATCCCGCATAAATTGGCCAATACATTCTCCCTTCCACTTCTCTGGCTGAGATCGAACCAGGGTGTGGAGCTCACATATAACATATCTGTGGGCGTGGAACTCTCGAGATTCAAGATATAATCATCGGTCAAATCCAATTGAAGGAAGCACATGTAGTGCTGCGTAGCGTTTATGACAATAACACTGCCGCGGTAGTCAGTATATATTTCTTCAAAAGAAACATGTGGATAGGGAAGACACTTAGTCCTCCGGTAGTTGAGCCATCGGGAGTAGATTAAGCCCACCTTTGTTGTGGAGTGTCACTTATGTCAGATAATCTAGTTGCTAGCGCTTCGCAAACCATCTGTGCAAAGCCCCTATCAGAGATAATAGGTCGACCATTCTCTAAACCTTGGAATTGTGTCTTCGCTTCCAAGACTGCAACATGATTATTCGCAAGTTTAAAACATCCATCTGGGTTTTGCCGCCGTAAACAGAGGCCACCATCGTCAATAGCAATTATCTGCCGTTCTCCGACCAATGTAGTAGCGACAAGTCTTGTTTTAGCGTCTCGAAATTCAACAACAATCGGCTTTAACGCTGAGTCTTGGGGTGGGGCAAAATATAGAATATGTCGAATAACGCATGACGCGAGTCGAATAGTGTCGTCCTCCGGCGTTATACCCAAGTAGTGTGTATCGGGGTCGACGTAACCCAGAGAAGACCCTTGAGAGCCGTCGTATGAGTCGTCGTGCGGTGGACTGCTAGAACCAATTTGGATCCCGCTGGAGCTGATGAAGTCTGGCTGGGATATGCGTCGTCTGAGACGCTTTGGCTGCCTTACCTCAGCGTCATTATCATACCCGCTTTCGTTTTGTTCCTCCATAGGGGATGCGTCTCGCGTGCGCCGGTCCTGGCTCCCCTTGAACATGGCCATGGCTGCCCAAACTTGAGCCAGAGAGATGCCACAATTAGACCTTCGCACTAGATAGTGCTCGCTTTGAGCCATGAACGTCAAATCGGGACCTTGCAAGAATGCTCTGATTTCTTCTGATGAAGACTGTACATCAGAGGGCGTTACATGTTGCGATAGAATGGGAAGCACATTGCGCTGCGTGTCCCGCCGTACTACGCGACATGCAAGTAAATGAGGCCGTCCCCAGTAACTGGCAGCTACATTCTCTAGCTCCGAAAAAGTTTTTCCATTCTCAGCTTGAAACCGAGCAGTGAAGGCTGATTCAGAGATCACACTGCTAAAATAAGGAGTAGGAGGCATGATTTTTGTGGAAGTATGAAAGTGGTTGATTCCCCCTCTGGACCAACAATTGATTTTCCGGTCACTGCCTAATGCCTAACAGCCTAGGCAGGTCTGCGCCCAACCGTCCAGCATTCAGATGACTCATACATCACATGGAAAGGCGGTCAGCGGCGCCTACTAGGCGGTGAAAATCTTCCATGGCATTATCATAGTCTCAGACTTCAAACATCGCCAATGTTATCATCCTCACAATGGCGGCCAACTCTGGGCCGAAGTCGTTTCATGATATCGTGCGCAGCCATCGTGGCTTTCTTGTAAATCCTCTCCAGTGGACTTTGCGCCATCTTGACCTGGTGGGGTGTCGGTTCGCAGATGTCGAAACTACCCCTGTCTACGCAGAATCGACTGATAATGACCGCTTTTGCTCGAAGGCACCAAGCGATGCTGAAGTGATCGCTTTGAATTTGTTTCCTAAAATAAAGCGTCGTCGTCTCATCAACATTTTGGTAGGAAAGGAGCGCACTTTTGCATACCATAGGTAAGAGCCACAGTCTGACAAAACAGCTTCCATAGTAGTGACTGACCACCCGGCTGAGCAGCAAAGGCGCTCCGTTTTATTTCCAAGGTCGGCCTATTCACCGACCAGATTATACTGTGTTCCATCGTCATGAAGAACCCGTCGATCACATCCATAATGGCTCGCCTCCATTGGTAGGCTATGTGCATTACACAAGCGTCAACGGAGATCGCAGGAGGCAATTTGAGCCTTGTCCAGGCCCAATGGGAGCTAATAACTCGGTCGGAGCTAGTATATGTCAGAAGCGACTAGCTCGGATAACCCCAAATGAATGGACCGAGGATCCATATTTCTTGTGTCTTTTGTTGGCTCTTGCGCAGCTCCAAGAGCGCAAGCTCGATTTGTCAAAATCAACCACCTACACGGTATGTTCTTGGCTTGCTCACCTTTTAGTCTACCTGCTGGGCCCGAACTGATTCAACTCTAGTCCCGTCTTCTCGTAACCAACGTATTAGATCGACAATACATACTCTACTGCGAGGCGGAATTCACCACCGAGCTCCTGAATGGACTCAGGAATCCGACGCTTGCAACAAGCCCCTTGAAATGGCCTACGATTCGGCGGAAAAAGCTCCCATACAAGCCTTATAATTCCTTCGCTGACCGACTCATTGCCGAGCTACTGGCGCCTGCTCCATTGCCTGATCATAATAGTCCTTTAAATCCAGCATTTGATATGAACTGTGTCATTGAACACAATAGGAAACGACCACATGAACAAGAAGACAGCAGATCGCACAAAACAAGGCGATTTGGAAAGAGTTGAAATGGCGGTTTATAAACGACCGAGACGCAGTGACTTTTCTGTGTTCTAAATTCGGGTGACATATCTTCAGATGCGCTTTGGCGGCCTCGCATCAATGTTTTGTACGAGTTGAGGACGGGTGAGGATTTTATCACTTTTATGCTAAATGTACTACTGAGTTAGGCTGATATTCTCTTGTATCGAGCCATTAGAGCTATATAGAAATGTCTTCGCCAGCACGGCCACCAAGAATTCGTGTAAGACCAGGGGTTCTAATACCGCGAATGCTCAGTTATGACAGAAAAAGCGCTTGAACCATCTGGGGCATAAGTTTCGTGACGCAGATAATGGAGTTATGATTCAAAGTGAGTAAAACACTCTATAAGTTGCGCAATCTTCTTTTGCTGATGGCCTGGAATGTGTTCATAAGAAGAGAAACATTGTTTAGAGCCTAATCGAACTAGACTATGCGGTGAGACTAATGGAAGAAGCCACAGACTAGGCACAGAACCTAGAAAACTAAAGTCGACCGGAGAAGGTGGCGCATGGGTAACATCTTATATACTGAAATCTGAAATTCGAAAACAGTTTCTACCCTTCAAGTGCAATAACGATCACTACTGTATACAATCTTTCTTGGACATATTTCATACAAAGGCGCCTCCAGATCGCGAATGCTCCACTCGGCCGTCTTCCAGCCCGCAAGTCAAGGCTCCTTTTTTCAGCTAGGCTCATTCTGCAAATGGACCTCTGTTGTGGTTCTTATTGGTAGGAACTTTCTCGGGTTAATTTAGTTCCTGGGAAGGCGCTAATCCCATTGAGACCACCAAGAGTTCTGCCATTTCTTTCCGCCTTCTCGGACGCATAAGAAGGCCACAGTTCTCCCCTCGGACCGGAATCTCTGTTGTGCTATCCTCGCATCAGTTCGAACTTAACATACTGCACAGCAGAATAATATCAATATGAGGAGACCGGATCCGACAGTAAGAGATTTATACGGTACAGCTGGCCAGTCAATGGTTGATCGACTATCGGGAATATTGTACAGTCGCAATCCGGCAAGTTCTGTATTATTCGTTTCCGAGCAAAGATGCTTCCATATCACCGGGTCTCCTGATATGCACCACTCAGAATGCGTTGAAATACTTTCACATATTAAATCCCGATCTTGGGAGTTGAAATTTTTGGAAAAGACCGCCCAAGGCATTATAATCATTCGGTTCAGTCAGCTCAACCCTGTTCAGCTCCCCCATGTTCAAAGGATCTCCAACTCCCGAAATATGCAAGTCTTACGGGCTCAATTTGGGCGGAATCGAGAGAGACGCAAACAAAGATCGAATTCAACTACCTAGCGGACCCTGCCGCAGTCTACTCCGAACTAGGGCGACAGCTGTCATCTTGTGACCTTCCATTATATCCGTCTGAGCGTGTCTACTCAAAAGGTGGGTATCATCTTTCCTATCGAAATGTGACCAGCACTCACAAAAATTGTAGCAGTGAATTCTCGCGCTTGCATCAATGCTCTTAATGGGACCTCTCCCGGGCTTATCTTGGCTCCACGTATTTGATTCATTCATGAGACCAGAATGAGAATCGTGGTAGTTGCGATCATGACGATAAACGAACGCTAATCCGTTGGGTGAGATGGAATATGCCCAGCTTTGATAAATCTTTCTATCCACGTATTTCATATGTGAGATATCAGGAAAACTACCTGAGGCATCACATCTCAAGATTCATACGCAAGTGCCATGTGTGGCCTCGGTGGACCTTCTACTGTATCATTTCTAACATTTGTGGACTCCACTGAGCTGAGCTAATGTATCTTATCACTATAAATAGGTAGAGAGTACATGATCTAGGGGTTCAGAATTAAAACATCTCGTTCAGTTGAACGGTTCCTTGCCAAGTATTTCCTATTCCAGTCGTACATCTAACAAAAACATACACGCTAGGAAACTGGCTACTTTGGTCAAGAGGAACATTCCAATGTGGCTGGAAAGCGGAAAAGTAAGATTTGCGGATAGAAAATGCTGGGGGGGTAGTTTAATATGTTTATTAACCAATTTGCATGGCAGAGTGGGGTGGAGATTCGACTGGCAGACAATTTGGTCAATTAGTTTTAGCCCAACATTTATTTTCCACATACCCATTTCACTGGGCCGGCCTGTCAGTTTGGTATAAATGGTCATCTTTAAGATCCTTTGGAGTAGAAAGCTGTTTACTTCAAACCCTGGTTGAGCAGATTGTTCATTTCGTCGAAACTACACTGCACTCCCTGCCATTATTTGCCTGTTTATTACTATAGTGTTCTTAACCATAGATTTAGATGTCTAAATTGCCATCAGATATCGCAAGGTAGGGCTTTGAATTACCCATGATTTATCTTGCAATAATATTGTGTAATTCCAGCCCTCCGCATTTTCCTACCAAGAAATTATATTTTCTGGCTTCCCGGTCACGTTCTTGACCGGAGCATAAGCTAGGCATGCCTTTGTTCTGATTTTATCTCTGTGTATTTTGCCAATTGTGGCATGTTAACCATGCAGCCTAGGCGGCTTCTATTAAAACAACCGTCTTCTTTGATGATATGAACTAAAGTAAACTCTGGAACGGGGCCCGGTGTCAAATTGAGGGTGTCAAATTGAACGAGATCAGTTGGCCCATTCACCCAGCAATGTAGTGGCAATTTGGAGCCAGTTTGTCCTTTGACTTTCAGCGTTGCACAATAGTTGGAAGAATCACGGCCAGTAAATAAGTCACCACTTTTGCAGAGACACAAGAAGCAAATTAAGTCTTGTGCCTCATTAATAATCTCTCCTATAAGCCCCGCGACCATATAGGTCAAATCTGATCCACTATGAAAAGGCGGGCTTCAACATCAAAAGCCTTGGCAAAACGGACTATACTGACCCTGTAAGTTTCCGAGCGGTCCTTTGCAGCAATCGCGCTTCCTGTGGCTGTCACAAAGCCCCTGAAAAATCTCGTAGCACACGTCAAAGTAGTGGTCACCGTGGGCCTTCTATCAGGTTGAAGCCGTCCTCTCGTAGAAAGCGTGTACCACCAGATAAATTTTTTTATCAGAACAGTGGGGCAGGAGATTTCTTCTCCAGCTCATAGCCTTGTAGAGCCATCCCGCCTACACCAAGAAACCTTGTAAGTCAACAAACAGGGAAGCTGAAATAGCATTTCGCGGCCACTCACTCGATCCAGAGGTCGACGTACTTCTGGTGAAGGACTTTGACCTTACCAGCACATTTATACCTATTATGGAAGTCACACTCTCGGAAGAGTTCTTGGCAGGACTCAGTGGATTTGCGTTGCGACCCGTGTCTTTCGCCCGCTGAATCGAGAGCCTGGAGAAACATTTCGATGTCTCAAGATTGAAAAGGAGTGTAGAATGAGCTTGAGGACTCAGCGAGAGCAAAAGGAAAGCCGACTTGTTGTGATGGTGGTTTTTCTCCGGTTCTGATAATCTGATATTTTATGGAAATTCAACCAGTACCAGGCAAAATGGGTCATCGTTTGCTCCCAGGAACCGACTCTTGAATAAACCCACTAGGAAATATCTTAAATACATCACTGCGATTGGGCACCTATAAACAAATATGTACTGCCGTGTGCGAGAAGGTGGGCCTCGAAGAGGACGACGACCGAAGAACCCCGTTCCTCGTGATGATCTTGTACCACACAGCCCTCCTACACCAGGTTCCACACAAATTCCCGTACCATCTTTACCTCGCGAACATGCTTTACGAAAGGCAGAAGCGCATGTCCAGGCCGCCGCCAAACCACTAGGATGCTTCCAATGTCTTGGAAACCTACCTAGCAGAATCGGACGACCGTCGGATGAAACACTATTCTCGGCATAAACATCTTCTGCGTCATTTCAGGGATACACATCTAGATGATCGTCACCCGCAGTACTGCAATATATTGGTTGAGCATGAAGATGGTTTAAGGAGGCATGCTGAGAAGCATCGACTAAAGACCTAGGCTTTTCTGCCGGTCTCCAGAGATAAGCTAGATATAGCCATACTCTGTCTGCCTCGTCAGGGTCAGCTCATGTGACATTATACACTAGCTTCAGGCTACCACCATAGCGTGAAGTAGCACTCTATTTTTCAAAAATAATGTTTCAAATCTACTGTATACCTCACATTATCCCAGACGGCAGTCCTTTTCCCACAGTGGCATGCTGCAGCATTTTTGACACCCAGATTTGACCTACCAGGCTTTTAGCCTCAATTAAAAGCAGGGCTACGGCCACGACCAAAAGAAAGAGAGGTGCTTCTCGTACTGTAGTTGAAGAAATGCATGTAAATATGCGTCATGCAGTAGGCTCTTCCTCACCGATTATAAAAAGAATAATGGCAATAATGGCACATTCGCTAGCGAGTTTCCTAGCTCTACTAAATTGTGTCGGACGAATCAACGTAGAAATCCCCTAAACTAAGACCTTTTTTTCCCATAAACCGAGAACATTTCTGTACGTCGAGGGGCAGAGAGCATTCCTTGCCCACCCATCTCAAGGTCTCGCTGTGGCTGACGCCTTGTTAGACGGTGGAATCGACGCTCTATACTGTCCTCCAGCTATGTATATTGTTAACAACTGGGATATTTGGAAGGGAGAGAGTCAGACTAACATCACTGCTAGATTTGAAAATCAACCACACGGCAAGCGTTAACAACGTGGTGGCCACGGCAAAAGGAATATAAAACCACCAAGGTGGATTCGACGACAATATATCGATATTCATTCCAAAGAGACTCTACATCAGGGTTAACCGCCCATCTTGCAAGGCAAAGCACAAAGCGAGAGCCATACTGAGATGAACATTAGTGGGAGAAAAACAAACTACCCGCATAAACAGTTAGCAAGCTATGCGGTAGACAAACAGATGGGTAAGGCCTTGCCGTGATCCAACTAAGGCGTTTCATGCTCTTATTTGTCGATGTTGATTTTTGTGCTTCCGAAATTGATGTTAGGTTGAATTCCTACTACAGGTTAGCCAGCGTTCTCCAACTGCAAGAATGAGATATCGATACTAGTTGAATGAGATTACGAGAAGTTTTTGTCAAATTCTCCAGTCCTTCAGAATGCTTCTGTTTCAGTGCGTTTATCCCCTGTAGAAATGAGCTCGTCTCAACGTCTACCTCTTTACCTCCTACAGAGTGACTCTCACGAATCACAGCCCACGATTGACTCCTATAACTGTCCTGGAATGCCATCAGCTCGGCTATTTGCTTGTTACAGCTTTTTTTCAATAGATCCCACAGTTGGGCGTCACCCAATAAGTCTCGAACTAGGCGCGGGTTTTTTCCGTTCGCCGTCAGCAACTCCGTACGCTTTTTATGGTTAATTGGAATGCTATCGCCAAGTAAGACTCTCTCACCTTCCTTGCCAAACGACTTTCCGCGGCGTGAAAGGTACTATCCCACTCTTGCAGTAGTTGCTGAACCAGCGGCAAAAAGAGCTTTGCTGCATGAGGCGGCACTGCTGCGTATTCGGAAGTGCTGAAAAACAATCTTGATTCCAAAACACTCTCCGAGGTCTTCACGTCCTGACGTTTGGCCATAACCCATAAAATGCCATGGGTCTTTTCGAAGCGCCTTATATCTAACTTCGAGGCATTGGATAATCTAGGCCAGTTCGAATTGACCGAGGTAGGCAATGTAATTGCACGAGTAGTGAAGCGGCATTCGATGAAGCCTTCGTTCTTAATGAGGAAATTGCTTAAAATGGATTGGACCAAATGAAGACACCTACAGTCTTTGTTCGAGATTGCACTGAGGACCCCTCGATGGGGTGCTGTGTTAGACTGAACTCTCCATACTCGACCCACTTCCTGCTCGTGTTGGGTGCAAGAATATCTAAATGATGAGTGCTGTTGCACTCTACGCCACCAACGACAATGGGCACCAGTTGGAAACGTCGAAAAGAGAAACCCATCAGCGAGAATACTACCCCAATTGATTATTAGTGACGTATTAAGCTCTGCAACTTAAGTATATTTACCAAATTCGCCTGAAGCAAATGCTCGATGCTATAAGATCATCAAGCTTTTCAGACAGCTGTTCGACCTTAAGAAAAGGGGGATAGGTCCTATCCCTAATCTCGTTTTCAAGCCTCGTCGTAATAGTCGTAGAACTCTCAGCGGTGACTTCAAGGTGGCCCTGATAGCCAGGTATGAGGTTTCTCCACTCAGAAGCATTGACAAGGTGGAGACTATCAGTGCTTCTCGGCAGAAGTAGTAACGCGAGTTGGTAGGAACCGTTTTTCACCGCAAGTTGGAGGGGGGTTGCATGGTTGAAATCGGGTATGTTGGTGAGAGCATCTCGTTTGAGAAGTTGAATAACCACAGATGTAGCGCCTGCCTCTACCGCGAGATGAAGTGGTGTTGGTGTTCGTCCTTCGCTGCCGCCTGGATTATTGACGTCAGCGGCTCTTTGAGGATTGACGTCCACCCCCTCGTCAAGAAGCAATTGCACGGTCGCTGTGTTTCCGCTCGATGACGCAGCGTGGAGAGGAGTTCCATAACTACCTCCTTGAGCGTTGACGAGCGCACACTTTTGAAGAAGCACTTTCACGGTCGCTGTGTTTCCTATTGATGCCGCAGCCTGGAGAGCATTTCCGTATACGCCTCCTTCAGCGTTGACGTCTGCGCCGTTTCTAAGAAGCACTTTCACGGTCGCTGTGTTTCCTATTGATGCCGCAGCCTGGAGAGCATTTCCGTATACGCCTCCTTGAGCGTTGACGTTTGCGCCGTGTTTTAGAAGCAGTTCAACGGTCGTTGTGTTTCCTTTCGATGCCGCAGCCTGGAGAGAATTTCCGTATTCGCCTCCTTGGGCGTTGACGTCCGCGTCGTTTTGAAGAAGTAGTTGAACGGTCGCTATGTCCCTTCTTAATGCCGCAGCCTGGAGAGCATTTCCGTATTCGCCTCCTTGCGCGTTGACGTCTGCGTGGTTTTGAAGAAGCAGTTGAACAATCGCTGTGTTTCCTTTCGATGTCGCAGCCTGGAGAGCATTTCCGTATACGCCTCCTTCAGCGTTAACGCCCGCGCCATTTTCAAGAAGCAGTTGAACGGTCGTTATGTCTCCTATGTCTACCGCAGCCTGGAGAGCATTTCCATAATGGCCTGCTTGAGCGTTGACGTCCGCGTGGTTTTGAAGAAGCAGTTGAACGATCGCTGTGTTTCCTCCCTTTGCCGCAGCCTGGAGAGCATTTCCATGACTGCCTCCTTCAGCCTTAACGTCTGCGCCGTTTTCAAGAAGGAGTTGAACGGTCCATATGTTCCCTTGTAATGCTGCAGCCTGGACAGCATTTCCATGTTGGCCTCCTTGAGCGTTGACGTCCGCGCCCTGTTCAAGGATCATTTGCACGGTCGCTGTGTTTCCTTCCAATGCCGCAGCCTGGAGAGCATTTCCGTATACGCCTCCTTGAGCGTTGACGTCCGCGCCCTGTTCAAGGATTATTTGCACGGTCGCTGTGTTTCCTTCCAATGCCGCAGCCTGGAGAGCATTTCCGTATACGCCTCCTTGAGCGTTGACGTCCGCGCCGTTTCGAAGAAGCAGTTGAACAGTCGCTATGTCCCTGCTTAATGCTGCAGCCTGGAGAGCATTTCCGTATTCGCCTCCTTGAGCGTCGACTTCCGCGCCATTTTGAAGAAGAAGTTGAACGGTCCATAAGTTTCCTACTGATGCCACAGCCTGGAGAGCATTTCCGTATACGCCTCCTTGAGCGTTCACGTTTGCGCCGTGTTTTAGAAGCAGTTTAACGGTCGTTTTGTTTCCTTTCGATGCCGCAGCCTGGAGAGAATTTCCGTATTCGCCTCCTTGGGCGTTGACGTCCGCGTCGTTTTCAAGAAGTAGTTGAACGGTCGCTATGTCCCTTCTTAATGCCGCAGCCTGGAGAGCATTTCCGTATTCGCCTCCTTGAGCGTTGACGTCTGCGTGGTTTTGAAGAAGAAGTTGAACAGTCTCTGTGTTTCCTCTCGATACCGCGGCCTGGAGAGCATTTCCGTACTGGCCTCCTTGAGCGTTGACATCCGCGCCATGTTCAAGGAGCACTTGCACGGTCGCTGTGTTTCCTATTGATGCCGCAGCATGGAGAGCATTTCCGTATTTGCCTCTTTGAGCATTGACGTGGGCGCCCTTTCTAAGAAGCAGTATAACGGTCGCTGTTTTTCCTTCCGATGCCGCAGCCTGGAGAGCATTTCCGTATTCGCCTCCTTGAGCGTTAACGTCCGCACCCTTTTCGAGAAGTACTTGCAGGGTCACTGTGTTCCCATCCAAGGACGCAGCCTGGAGAGCATTTCCATAACGGCCTCCTTGAGCGTTGACGTCCGCGCCCTGTTCAAGAAGCACTTGCAAGATCGCTATGTGTCCTCTTAATGCCGCAACCTGGAGGGCATTTCCGTATTTGCCTCCTTGAGCGTTGACTTCCGCGCCCATTTTGAGAAGCAGTTTAATGTTCGCTATGTTTCCTTCAAATGTCGCAGCCTGGAGAGCATTTTCGCATGTGCCTCCTTGAGCGTTGACGTCCGCGCCCTGTTCAAGAAGCCGTTGAACGGTCGATGTGTTTCCTTTGAATGCCGCAGCCTGGAGAGCATTTCCGCATTTGCCTCCTTGAGCGTTGACATCCGCGCCATGTTCAAGAAGCAGTTGAACGGTCGATGTGTTTCCTTCGAATGCTGCAGCCTGGAGAACATTTCCGTATTGGCCTCCTTGAGCGTTGACATCCGCGCCATGTTCAAGAAGCAGTTGAACGGTTGATGTGTTTCCTTCCAATGCCGCAGCCTGGAGAGCATTTCCGTACTGGCCTCCTTGAGCGTTGACATCCGCGCCATGTTCAAGAAGCAGTTGAACGGTCGATGTGTTTCCTATTGATGCCGCAGCCTGGAGAGCATTTCCGTATACGCCTCCTTGAGCGTTGACGTCCGCGCCGTTTCGAAGAAGCAGTTGAACAGTCTCTGTATTTACTCTGGATACCGCAGCCTGGAGAGCATTTGCATCCCAGCCTCCTTGAGCGTTGACGTACGCGCCGTTTCGACGAAACAGTAGACCGATCGCTGTGATTCCTCCCGATGCCGCAGCCTGGAGAGCATTTCCGTATACGCCTCCTTGAGCGTTGACGTCCGCGCCGTTTTGAATAAGCAGTTGAACGGTCTCTGTGTTTCCTCTCGATACCGCAGCCTGGAGAGCATTTGCATCCCAGCCTCCCCAGCCTCCTTGAGCGTTGTGGTACCTGCCGTTTCGCAGAAGCAGTTGAACAGTCTCTGTGTTTTCTCTCGAAACCGCGGCCTGGACAGCATTTCCGTATTCCCGTCTTTGAGCGTTGACGTCCGCGCCGTTTTGAAGAAGCAGTAGAACGGTCGCTGTGTTTCCTTCGAATGCCGCAGCCTGGAGAGCATTTCCGCATTTGCCTCCTTGAGCATTGACATTCGCGCCCTGTTCAAGAAGCAGTTGAACGGTCGATATGTTTCCTTCGAATGCCGCAGCCTGGAGAGCATTTCCGTATACGCCTGCTTGAGCGTTGACGTTCGCGCCCTTTTTAAGAAGCTGTTCAACGGTCGCTGTTTTTCCTTTCGATGCCGCAGCCTGGAGAGCATTTCCGTATTCGCCTCCTTGAGTGTTGACGTCCGCGCCCTTTTTACGAAGCAGTTCAACGGTCGCTGTTTTTCCTTTAATTGCTACATCCCGGAGAGCATTTCCGTATTCGCCTCCTTGAGCGTTGATGTACCCCAGCTTTTTAATTGCTCGAAGCATAGCTTTGTGGTCAAAATCTGCAGCTTTTTAGAGGTTCACTTGTTACAGGATGAATGCCTGGATGGATGTATGATTTCATTTACCCGACCCCGCGCCGAAGTTGGATTCTAAACCACAAACCCCTAGGCTGGGTACGCATTTGTATTTTGGTTTAGTTAGGAAATCAACTGCCGAAGAGATATCCAGGCTACAGCAACTATATATCTCCATGTATGTGTATGTATGATGTTCCGCTTTCTGGAAACGAACTTAGACCCTCGTCAGGGTTCTATCGAGGCCTACTTGCCGCTGCCGTTGTTAGGCTGCCCTCATGGCGCGCGACTTTGAAATCGTTGTGACGCCTCGGCAAAGTCTAGAACTGCCTGGACCGTCCTAGCCCGAGGGACGCAGTCTGGCTTACCTCTCTCGCCTTCTTTTGGGCCTCCCAGCAGACTCGCCACGCTGCTAAATGCATCCCCAGCCTTCATTTCTTGGTTCTCTTCTCAATTCCTGCAGCTTTGGGCAGCCCACTAGGACGTGAGTGACCTCATATAGGCCTCAGAAATAAAGCCATATGAAAGGAGCGGCGAGTAGACCGAGAAAAAAACAATCACTATTTGAAAATTCCAAAGCTCACAAACTTGTGCTAGTTTCCATACTACTTTCACTCCGCCACCCAAATCGCCTCGGTCATAAAGAACCAAATTCTGATCAACTTGGAGTATTAAAACACAATCAGGCTGACCAGTTTCGCGAGTGCCAGTCTCCCATAAATGACTACCTTTTTCATCGTATAAGACCACATTGCGGTCCGCCCGCGCCATGATTGCGCAAGGAGGACGGCCCTTTCCACAGTGCAAGAGTTCCAGACCACCTTATTGTCAGGTCCATATAGCACGACATTCCCATTTCCTTGGCAAATAAATCGATAAATGCCATTCTTAGATTTAAGGAAGTCACCTTCGCACATCATCTGATCTACCAGTTCAAGCTGTGAGCCAAGGTTTTTGCCAGGCTTGGTGAGAAGGTTCGCAGATGACTGTAGCTGAAAGCTTGGTATCTAGTGCGTTAGAGCTGCGAACGGAAGATTCTGGCCGGTCTCGAGAGAATTCCACGTCATGTGGATGACCCCAAGCGGTTCTCCGCAAATACTTCCCTGGCTTCCTATTCTATGGACGGCCAATCACATTTCGAATTTTGCTATACCTGGGTCACTCCTCTGGCGGAGATTTTGTTCGTCTTGAACTCATCAAACCATGACGCTAGATCCTAAATTAGTTTAAGTGCAAAAAGGGTTTAGTAATCTATCCCTACATCACTTTAACATTCAGCTGACGGTACTAGACAAAGGTATGATCACGATTTTATTTCCGTTAATCAAACGCCGGCTTTAAAATAACCGTTATAGAATGTTAATAGACACAAACGCCGTTAGATACTTAGGAATGTATAGGTAAGAATTCCGTAATGCAGAGCTAGGCCTCTCTAACTTTGGCCCCCACGTTAGATCGTCGACTACAGCGATTGGTAAGTAAAGAGCCCCTGGCCATATTTTTAGTAATCTATAAAATACGAGGTCCAGAAACCTTAAATAACTAGCCAAACCTCGGTTCATCGTTGTTCTAGAGAGGGCGATTCTGCAGCATTTTAAAGTAGCAACTCATGATATCATGACTACTTGGGTCTTCTTGCCATTTGATCCTCCCGTGTCCGTCTTGTTGGATTCAGGGTATAATGGATATATAAGTTAGAGGGTGCCAGTAGTTTGCTGAAGAGTAATCTCCTTGTCTTAGTAAGAAATCGCTACACCTTAATACACCTTGAAAGAAGCAAAATGGAAGAAGTACCTATTCTCCATCGCAAGGAAGACGCCTGGCCATTCCCGACCGCAGCGCAGCCAACACAACCGGAGGAGTGGCCCCTGCGGAATCTGCCGTCTACATCAGAAGGCAGACGAGCCTCGCCGGCTACAATAAGGCCGATTCTATTGTCAGTCCAACTGCCGGCGGCCTCAGGCAGCTCTGCATTCCCCAGTATTCCAGACGACATTAACGGCTTTATTCCTGAGAGCGGTATTGAGTCACCGTCGACAGATATCATATATCCGTACACTGGGACTTTACCCGTGCCAGCGGCCGCGATGCCAGAGCGAGAGGAATTCTCGCCGCCAGAAGTAGACAATGTTTACGACCTGGGGGAGAGTCTGGACAGCCAAGTTACCGAGGAGCAGAACGACACAATTGAGGCAGCTGATGAGGCCTTCAATACGTCAACTGATAATGAATACAAGAGCAAGGTCCAGCAGCAGCTTACGACGGTAAGAGACCTGTCTGATTTGACTTCGACATTGGAATCTACCGGCTACCTGGACAAGCACGGCTATCTCATTGAATGGAACAAGATCAGGGATGAATTTGGGAAACAGATAATGGGCCCTCATGCAGAGGGGGAGGCAACGTACTTTACTGCGATCGCGCTGGTGGCTCTTGCGAGTGGAAACTACAAGCAGGACTCATGGGAAGCACAAAATGCGAATCATTATATTGGAAACTTTCTCGACGTGCTGGAGAACAAGAGCTGGGGGAACAAGGAAGCCAGCGGCGACACTCATCCCATAAGACACCCGGACTGGGTGGAATTTTACGGGAATGGCCAGATGAGACAAAGGCCTCTGTCCAAGGACTCGTTTGGCCAGGTTGTTCTGGCATGCTACTACGCCTATAAATGCCCGAATAGTTCCGACGAAGTTCGTCAGAGGGCAAAGAGCCTGCTGGACAAGTGGATCAGGTATCTTAGCAGTCACAGGTGGCTCATTCACTCCAACTATATCCCTAACGAGTTTGAAAAGGCGGGTCGCGAACATGCCAACCTATTCGAGGACGCCAAACATACGAATAGGGTTACCTTTGTTGGCGCAGAATCTTTCTTGCTATATCCGCATGAATTATGGGCGCTGAAAAACTGCGCGATCGCGATTGGCGTACCGAGTCAAAGCATCATACCGGGTGCTGCCTTCCCCTTTGCTGTTGACGGCGCAGTAATCGCCCCAGCACTTGAGGAGCTTCTCAGATACACCGGAGACGCTATAGAGTACTTGTACGACCGGCTAAATTATAGCAAGAAGTGGAGCCTGGAGCTCGTCCCTGGGTGGAAGGACAGCAGGGTTTCCGGGACATTCAATTTTGGCGCCTTTGGCGATCTCAGCAAGTCGCAAGTCCGCAGTATACTCGAGGCCGGAGTACGTGATACCGTTATGTCTTCGTTCAAGCTTGGTACAGGGCTCGGCAGTATCATGGATAATGTCATGCGACCCCTTTTGCCATTTCTCTACGGGCAAGAAATGAACACGATTGTGCGCGAACTAATCAACCAGCTCTGCCCCTGGCTTGATCCTACAGTGTTGGAGCAGTGGGTAGCTTTTGCTATTGCTCTGGAGGGTACTAAGCAGACGTACAAGGAGTCGACCGCAGGATACGCCGTCTGGCCCTTTATCATGGAAATAGAATCGAGGCCCTATCTACGTGTGCTACTCGAACCGCAACTTCGCGACTTGTTTGGGTTTCTGGCACAAAAGAACAACCCCAACGGCACCTGGGCATGGATTGCCCGTAGGTACGATGTCGTCAGTGAGCAAATAGGCGTCTTTGAGGCCTCTAACGATGTTCTAAATTGGCGGGGATGCATATGGACAGAACGCGTACAACAAATGGATCAAAGAGACGACAGCTGAGCAGGATCCAGAACGTTTTTGCTCTCGAGTGGACTATTTGGTTCTGAAGAACCTAGCAGAGAAGGGACTCCCCAAGATACCAGGCGTCCTGAGTCTTTCCTTCAAGGGATTCCTGGACCTGGCGGCGCGTTTATTCCGGGAGATGCTTGACAAGATATGGGATGGCTTTCGAAAGGGTGGGTATATTCGCCGCTGGGTGGACGACCTCGAGAACATCATCACGGACATGTTTACCCCGGACAAAGTCAGTCAAATTATCACGCGTCCCATGGGTGAAATGGCCAGGGTCGTGTATCGCCCAGATGGCATTGTAAAAATATGGAAATCGGGACCGACTGGAACTTTCCAATCGTTCCATAGCTTCGCAAAGGCAGAGAATGGGCTCGGCCATGTTGACAATCTCGTCGAGGCCCAGGAACGTCTCATAGACGGGACACTAAAGTTCTGGAAATGGGGACCTGGAAGATCACTCGAAGGATTCGGGAAATACATCGGGGTCCCGGATTCTGGTCTAATCAGTGGCGCAACTAAGGTAGTAGAGGTTGCCCGAAGCGCTCTTGGAGAGGTCCACCAGGTGATTCGGTCCAGTGACGGTGCGATCCAGAGCATAACGAACTGGGCCGACGGGGATATCAATGGATTTGCAAAAGCAAGCCAACGTACCGCACAAAAACTTTGTACGGCGGCTGGGGAACTGCTTCAGTGGACATACCATCCAGGCGGGTCTTTGAAAGAGTTCTCAAAGTGGTCCAAAAGTGGTCCAGATCTCAGCGCAGAGGCTGCCAATCAAGTAAAGGTGAGCAGATTATTACACCGAGATCGGATTATGCTCTAAACCTTGATATAGCACGCGTATCGCCAAATTGACGGTGCGATTGATGTTGTCGAGTGGCTCGGCAGTGGTGTGTTTGACCGAGCAATTACATACGCCGCTTCACTCGAGTCTGGCCTCGCACGCGCAGCAGACTGCGTTTTGCTGCAGATTAGAGACATCAATGGAAATCTCGAGCAGTGGCAGTTGGACAAAGGGATAACAAAAGTCTACTCTCGGTGGCAGAACGTTCCAGAGGACGGGGCAGCCAAAGCAGTAGATGCGCTGGTCCGGATTGAGCGAGTAGGTGAGAAGATTGTGAAGCACCTTTTCAATGGAGGGATTGCCGTGCACACAGACGTTCTAGATGCCGCAGGAAATGTTGTAAGCAGCATAGAAGGTGCACTTTCCGATGCCTGGGATTCGATTAAGCATTGGCATTTATAATTAAATGAAACTGCTATTTCAACAGTGATTTAAATGCAAGTTACATCTGTTGTCCCAAATCCATGTCAGCCTTGCTATAGTTGAACACGTGAATGAGTTGATATCGAATATTTGATGTTCGATATGCTGTGGTCGTGGGAAGAAGGGAGGGGGCAACCAACAAAGTTGATAGTTGTCAGAAGCTTTGTATTCAGATTCATGTATACCTCGAGCCAGCCATGCAAAAATCCGCGGAATACCTAGTCCAACTCCATTCAAGCCCTTATCTACCTCCGATACCACATCCTCGTAACCTTGATCCGCCTCATCTTCCTCTGTTTATTACTAGGATGTCTCGATTTATTTTTGTATAATTGCGTGAGGTTTGGTTCAATCGCCGAAATCTATCTCTCAATTCATCACTCTCCCCTCAATTCGTCTGCATCCATTGTTCGGTGTTCTAACTCGAGGCAGATTTTGGGGACCAGCTGCGTAAGGCGATTTTCTAGACGTGACAGTCTCGATCGGCATGTGAGCAGATCTAGGTCGGTGCAATGCTAGTACAGTGTGTCAGTGTGTGTGTGTGTGTGTGTGTGTGTGTAATTCATTCATTGTAATCTAACACCACATTAGCCACAGCCTGAACCCTGCAAGTCAGCCATAAACATGAACAACAGAAGGGAATTGACGCGTTAATGATAGATCTATTAGGTCATATTGTTAATCTATGACGCTAGAAAGTAGGCACCTCTGGAACTATGGAGAACCGGACTTTTGCATGTTATTTGACTTAACCTCCGGGTTTTCATTTTAAACTTTCCAGTTAATCTGCCATCACCTAAATTTACCACAACCTAGACCCTACAAAGAGAGGGAACATGAGGCTGGCCCACGAGATAAGGGTTTCCAAAGTCATGTTTCACGGTTGGATGAGAGTGAAATTTTCACTTCGCAGTCAGACGTCAAGAGGGGAGAGGGGATAAGGAGTGATACATCCCTAAGCTGTGAACGACATACAACCACTGGGAATTTGAAACCATAATTTCCAAAGGAATTCCAGCAACTTCTTTGCGAGTTTGATTAGCTGCTGCACGTGTTCATTTCACGCTGCTCGTAGTCTAGGACAACACCCAGCGGTAATATAACCTTGCGGACCAGCAATCGCCAAAGACAATGTTGAACAAGTCAACTTTCCACCGTCGCTCCATTGGGTGTTGCGCCCTGCATCCTTTTCATGGCCAGCCCTTTCCTTCGTAGCTATTAGCCATTGTAAGCTGAATGGAAGTCAGACGTGTAACTGATAGACAAGATAGCGAAGGTGTGCATATCTTTAACTCGTGTTTTATACTGGTCCTCACGACCCGACACGGTACTGTTTATGAAACTGTAAAAGATTTGCGGTCCTCCATTAGTGTATGAGTAGCACTACCAAATGGACGGGGACACCCTATTCACCACCCTCAATTTGCCGTAGCAAGTCATCAACATGTGGTCATGTGATCTAGGCATGGTGTGTTTAATGAAACTGCAAAAGCAAGTTGCGCTGGATGCGAAGGCGAATGGGCTGAACTGAATAACTGGCCGCAAAGTTTTATTAGGTATTAGGCTTTAACCACCAAAAAAAAAATTGGAAAAAAAAAAATTTGGCTACGTAGCCAAGAAGAACATTTCAATGTGGTTGGAAAGCAGAAAAGTAAGATTTGTGGGAAAAAGCGGTCTATTAACCAAGTTGCACGAGAGAGTAGAGTAAAAATTCGACAGGTAACGTTAGGCAATCTCGTCAATTAGTTTTAGGCAAACATTTATTTTTCACATACCCATTCCATGGGGCAGCCTGACAATTTGGTATATGTGGTCATCTTTTAAGATCCTTGGAGCATTTAGTGTGTAAAAGGAGCGAATACAGAGAACTGTGTACTTCAAACCGCGGAGCTGACTGTCCATGTCGTCGAATCTACACGCCCTTTCCTGCCATTGATTAATTGCCTGTTTATTACTATAGTGCCCTGAATCAGTCTCTGTCATTCTACAAATTTACACGTCCAAATTGCCATCAAACATAGCTATTACATAAGGTAGGGTATTAAATTATTCATGATTTACTATACAATAATATTGTGTAATTCTAGCCTTCTTATTTTCCTAGCAGAAAATTATGTATTCCGGCTTCCCTGCCACACTTTTGACCAGGGCAGAGGATAGCCGTGCTGTTGTTCTGATTTTATCGCTGTGTATTCTGCCAACTTGGGGCGTATTACCCATGCAGCTTAGGCGGCTTCTATTAAAACAACCGCCCGCAAAGATCATATGAACCAAAGTAACTCTAGAACGCGGACCGGTATCAAATTGAAAGGGTTGAATCAGATCAGTTGGCCCATTCACCCATCAATGTAGTGACAATTTGGAGTCAGTTCGTCTTTTGACTTTCAGCGTTGCACAATAGTTGAAAAAAATCACGGCCACCAGGTTTGCAGAGACACAAGAAGCAAAGCTTATAAGTCTTGTGCCTCTTTAGTCATCTTTCCTATGAGCCCCGCGACCATACAGGTCAATTTGATCCACTATGAGATGGCAAGTCCCGGCCGGCACCATCAACTTTCGCAACTTGCTATACCGACCTTGTATACCTCCGAACGGTCCTCTGCAGCAACTATGTTCCCAAGTAGCTGCCTCAGAGCCACTGAAAAGTATCTTTGCGCATACCAGGGTAGCCTTCATCGTGGGTTCTCCATCTGGTTGAAGACACCCTTTTAGAGGACGCGTGTGGTACATGTACCACAGATGAACTCTTTGGTCATTGGCACAGTAATGTTGGGAATAGAAGATCCCTTCTACAGCTTGTAGCCAACTGGAACACTCCTGCTATCAACAAGAAACCTGAGGAGTCAGTAAACAAGGAAATTAAGAAAGCATATCATGGCTACTCACCCAACCCAAAGCTGAACGTACCGCCGGTGAATCGCTTTGACACTGGCAGCACGCGAATTTTGTCTCTTACTTGCTGAATCGAAAGTCCGTAGAGTTCCCATATCTCAAGATTGGAATTGACGCGGGATGACTTTGAGTGCTCGGGGCAAAAAGAATGAAATAAAGAGCCGATGTGTTATAATTGCGGATTCCGGTAGAAAATACCCCTTGTTCACCAGCACACATAATCCCACGATGTATGCAATCCGTCCTAGGAGCAACATGCACGATGTGCAGCCAGCTTACATAAGAAGCTTTCCTCTAGTACACAAGGCTTTCGGGTCTAGCAAACAAATTGTTGAGAATCATCTGTCTGGTCTACGGCTTTCGATCCCTTGACTCTCGAGGGTGCTATCAGCAGCATTGCGGTAAAATTTGCCAATGAGCAGATGACTGCTGCGAGTGCAACAAAAGTAAATAAAATGAGTCACTGTTATGATACCGTAATATACCTTGGAATTTGACACGATATTTTACACAAAGACTAAACAGGACATAGTTATGTACGTATAGTTAATTGGAATTATGTATGTTCTCATATCCTTCATTTTGTGGTCCCCTGTGAAAATAGAGCAACCCCACTGACTCGGTAGGCGGCCACTGGAAGATCCGGTACCAAATCCTTGGTATCCCGGATGATATCAAGGTAGCAGCTAGGTTGCTTCACCATATTAATATCAGCACCTTCATCAGCACCTTCAACCATGTCTCGCTGGCTTGCATGTCGCTTTGATGTTTGGGGTTGGCGGATAACTACGAAACCGTAGTCTCTGCCCTGCCATAATGCTCTAAGATATTCTCAGGCAATCCATTCAATAGATCGCTGAGCTACAGCTTATGGAAGTCCGTCATTTCACATTCTCACATTGCACGGGGCTTTATTCATTGAACGTGGAGATCCACCACCGTCGTTCATTATACGTGCTCCGTGATACAATGAAGCCGCTATCGGCTATCTGCCACTTTAGTGATGCTGGTACTGTGATCCGAGATCTGCTTGCCCGTACCACCACGAGCCCGTTCTGGATAGTCTTTCGCATCCGCCAGAAATTCCGTGGATACATGTGGCTGGAACATAGCCGCCTCTGGTACGTCGGGCCTAGCCAAGGTTGGGTCTATTTAGGACAGGCCGACCACGCCCTGTGTACACGCTGGACCAAATCGCGCTTACTGAGCACTAGATGTATTTCTTTATTTCGGTTACGCCAAAAAGAAAGCTGCATACCGTAACCCGAAAACCTCTTGATACTGACATATACTGCGATAGAAGAACATATTGGTCTCGGGTGGCCGTAACTATCTGAGCTAGTAGAGGGTAGTGCCCAAAATGATCATACTTTTTGTCGGGCCGTCGTCGGTGTAGTTAGGTGTATCACGAGCCAGCTATCAGGCTCCTGTTCGATGTTCACCCATACAATATGCCTGCAGATGTTTCCGGGCATACTCTCAGCGTCCCACAAACGCAGAAAGAGAAACTCCATGGGGAACTTCAAGCCCTGCGAGCGCAAATTGCTGCGCTCCGGACCACACCGGTGCAAAATCAAGGGCTGCAGTGGCAGCAAGCCACCCGCCTCTTCAACCAAGCCACCGACGCACAGACAATATCGGAACTGGGTCCGAATTAGCACTCAGCGGTCCTCTGTGGATCGATACAATGATAAGAGTGACCAAAACACGTTTGGGCGATATCTCTCAATACATATCTCTCAATGCAGACTGCAAACACCCATATATGTGTGGCGGTGTCGATTGCACCGTCCGCACAAAATGCCCAAGTATCTGGGGGTGGCACCACCAAGACTAGATATGGCATCCAGTCCAGGGACACAGAGTCGGCGGAAGCGGCTCGCAACAACATGGAATGTCTGAACGAGCTAGGGAAACAACACGAAACCAGTCAAGGGGCAGTTCGGCGTAGGCCAAGAGACCGAAAGACTCAAATCATTGCTCAAGATAAAACGTGCGGACGCATCAACAGATGAACAGATATGGACTCTTGTGGGCGCTGCCGCAACGGAATTTATGTCCGTCCCCCAAGCGATTGCCTCCTCCCTCCAACAGACCCCATGGCTATAGAAGACGAGTAGCTTTGCGAACTCATCGAAATACCGCCAAGGTTTTGGCAGGGACTCGTGATTCTCCATACCGACGGCAGTGGGGTCGGAGGAAGAATCGGAGCAGCAGTGGTCGTTGATATTGAGGACCATCGTACACATAGCCAAATGGGTGACGAAGACACGTCTACTGTGTACGCTGCCGAGCTTTGCGCCATCGAGATGGCGCTCACACTCCTTCCTGAAAAGCACGGAATAGTGAGCGCACGGGCAGAAAATGGGCTTGCCATTTTTGCAGACAAGCGGCACTGAAGGCACTCCGCCGACCATGGATGCCGTCCGGACAACTCTTATCTAGCAGGGCGTCTAGATCTTATCCGCCAACTTGGAGCAAAAGGCATTCATACAGAGCCCAGATAGATCCCATCTCATCAACCGGTCATCAGCAACGGGATCGTGGATCAACGTGTAAAGGAAGCCGCCCAGGAGCTCGAAGGACCACAGAACCCCCACAATTGATCTATCCGTCTAGCGGCCGCAGCTAAACGCCGAATTCGCGGTGAGGCGAAGATCGAGTGGGAGAGGACGTGGGCGAAACAGACGACCGGTCTACCCATGAACGCTTGACCGAGGTACCGACAAAGAAGCCACTTGCATACTAGTCAGGCCTACGTAAAGCAATGGCGTCAACCTGATCAGCTCCGAACCGGAAGGGTCGGCCTATGTGCTTATCTGAATCACATCAACCGATGAGTCTCGCCTCGGTGCGCCTGCGACCTAGCCAACCAGACAGTGACTCATGTCCTGCTCGAGTGCCCGCTGCACCGGGATAGACGAGTCTGGATGAGAAGAGCTCTTTCTGACCAAAGAATCGCTCTCCGCCAGGATGAGATTCTGATGCGGCCAGAGGCTCGTACAGTTGTGATTGAATTCATGGCCAAAACTGGCCTCCTAGGCCAGTTTCAGGAAGTGTTGATCCACCGATAAGTGGAAGAGAGCGATGATAAACGGTGACCCTTCAGGACAGTGTGA
Organism: Penicillium desertorum; assembly: GCA_028827375.1. Lineage (NCBI taxonomy): Eukaryota > Fungi > Ascomycota > Eurotiomycetes > Eurotiales > Aspergillaceae > Penicillium > Penicillium desertorum. The sequence continues at coordinate 7,649 of JAPWDO010000010.1, read as the reverse complement.
CAAGATGGAGAAGGATGGTGCCCGATAGGAGTGCAATGCCAGGTCCACTGTTTTCCCTTGATGCAAGCGAGCACAAGAGCGGCAGCCGACAGCCAGGATGGCTGCGCAAAAGGGGGTGTGGAGAAGGAGCTGTGCGGCGACGTATGCCTTGGGTTATGGAGGAGGCCAGGGGTGACGTTCGATTTGACTTACTTTGTTTATGTATTGTGTTTAGGTAACTGTGTTTGTCTCGCTTGTAACTATATATTCGTGGACGACCACTCAGGGAATTCCGCCCGGCAAGCCTCATGAAAGGCGTTCAGTGGGCAGGCGATCAACTCAAAGCTATCAACAGGCCTGACAGCACTTCCGCATAGCAGCATATATTCAGTGCGAGCTACATCGGCAAATTAATTCATCTTCGTCATCAATTCATAGGCCTGGGTTGTTCCACAATCTGTGGCAGGTAAAGGGCGATGTATTGTGACATCCTGTGCTCCCGTTCACCGCGTAGTAGCTGCACCAAAAGTTCGTGCATGACGAACTGTTCAGGGACAATTGATCTTTGTTAGACTACCAGTTGGCATGGTCGTTCGTCACGGAGAGATCCAGTTGCTCCTGACCCTCAAGGGTACGGTTCAGCCGGAAACTACGGGAAACAAAGTAATTCGAGATATTGAGTGCAAGAACAGAAGTGTTGAATTCGGTGAAGCCCGCCCCGGCTCCTTGGCAGTCCAATCCGTCCCAGGTCTCGATTTTGAGCGAGGAGGAAAGCTTCTGACAGGGTTTAGCGGCAGAATTTAGACATCGTGGCATCGTGGCATGCATTACGTCTATTGAAGTCTCGGTGGTTTGGGTTGCCGATGGCGCAATTGCTGCGGCGGTGCCCAGGAAGTCAACAATGATTGCCGACCTCATTGGAATGGGATAATGTTCTGTAGAACGAAATAATTAATGTCGAAGTAGAATTCGAAAGGGCCCCGCACTGTTGCCCCTATGCTTTATACTTTATACAAAGGAAGATTTTCTGAACGATAGATTCGTTTCTCTTATGAGGAAGTCCGTGTTACGCACTGCAAACTGGTCACAGTTAGGTTAGAAGGGTTCCGGGTATACTTGCCTTATACCGCTCAGGTTTCCAACGTCAACGATCTGTGCTCTCAACCGTACTGTTGCCTAACAGGCCTTACTGCAGACTGGGACCTTTTGAGGTATCGAGGAACGGTGCCAGGCAGAGCGCCGAATAGATCTATACCGGAGTATTGGTCTATTCGTGAGTGTTGTCAAGTTATAATCAAGTAAGAGAGTCACCAGTAATCCAAAAGGTAAACACAAGTAACAATGTATGATTGAAGACGAAGAACTAAACTAGATACATGAATGAGTGTCCTTATATGTCCCTGAGTTCTTCCTGTGTAGATGAGTAGATAGTAGCTTAGTAGAATCTCCTTGGCAGATTCTACTGTTCGACTTTCTACCGTTCTACTTAGACCTCGCCAAAATCGCGGGTCGGGTTTCGACCCTTGACCCAAAACCCGCCAAGAGATTTGAATACAGGTAATTTATACCAAATTACACTCATTTATATGTGTTACAGTCTGTATTACTATTGTAATTCAGTAATATACAGGCTCATGGGTTCTTGGCGGGTTCGCGGGTACCCATAGGGTACCCAAAAAAGCAATATGGCGAGGTCTAGTTCTACTACCTGCATGATCACGTGGTGTTACCACCCTAAAGGGGTAGCTTGTAGTGCGCCTAATTTCCGGTACATATAGTAACATATGTATTGGAAATCCTCTGCGGAGTGGGTCCGATCAGGGCGGATCATGCTCTCGCTCAGTGAGCATGATCATGGTTCCCTTTTTCCCTGAATGCCTGGGGATCCCAGAGTATAGGATGTTGCACGTGATCTGATGACAGATCTGCTGGTTGGCTCTCGGTGGCCCATCTGTGTGCCTGGTGGGTCACCACTGATTGGTGACGGGTAGGTCCGTAACACTAAATACTAAAATAATTGATCCCGCAATCCTTAACGATCATACCTTTCTAGGTAGTGCGTAGACCAAAACTACACAAAATACTACCAGTATCGTAATATATCTAGATAGATATCTCTTAGAGTGCTCCCACTCTCCGAATCAAGATCTATATCTTTAATCTAGATAACAAAATATAAAAGGAACGGCGGTTCCTAGTCGCTAGTCTAACATAAATAAACGTTCGAGTGCTAGAAAGAGATATTCAAAAAATAGTACCGCCCGGTCTAGTAAAGGGCCCTATTATCATAGTAGCGTTTCGTTTCCTACCATTCGTGCTTAATTCTCGGCCCTTCCCGCTAAAGACCGGCTAGAGCTCCTATTCTAGTTATTTAAGGGCGCTTTATCTTATTATATTTCTACGCCTTTAAGTATAGATACCACTATATCAAAATATATCGTAAACTAAGATTTAGTTATTATAAACGACTAGCTAAGCCTAAATACCGAACTAGTTAATACCTAATATACCCCTTATATAAGAAAAGGGTTACTATAGTCCGAAGAAGAAGTACCTCTATTAGTAAAGCTTAGGGAAGAACAGAATCTTACTTAGTCGGAGGTAACGAGATAATTTATACAGAAGTTCGCCGGGAGGAGTAAAGGGTCTATATAAGTATACTAGAGCACAACGCTTAAGAAACAGCGGCGATCTTTAGCGGATACTATATAGGAAATACTATCCAAATCGATATAGAGTTAGGAAAAGTAACGCTATATAGTGATAATATAAAGCACAACAAATTAATATTAGATAGACGCCATAATTACTCTAAAATATCGTAACCAAATTCAGCCTAAATTCAGCCCAATTAAAAGAGGCTAACGGTCCTATAAAGCCGGCAGTCTAAAACTTATAGTATAGTAGCACTTTATACAAGCGCTAAGATAGATAAGTTAATTAGTTACTTAGGTAAAAGTAGCGACACAGATCGGTAGGTAGTATAGACAGCAATATCCCAAGAGCCCTAGCGATAGCAAGAGGTACCGCCTATATAGAGGTAGTTATAGGGAGATCTAGGCAAATAATAAATATTAAGTATTATATAGATAGGGCCGGATAGCGATAGCGCGTCACGCCCACAAATTTACTAATAATATCTATCTTAGCCAATAGACACAGCGAGTCTATTTAAAAGCCACTACAAAGACCCGCTCCTATAGCAAGCTACTATATAGGAGGGTAGGAAGAGAACTAGGGTTAGGGCCGGGAAAATAAGGCAGAAAATAGGCTCAAGGACCGGGTGAAATAACTTCTTATAGTAGACTTAGGGGTATCTAGGTATTAGGAAATACTCATAATTTAGATTTCTAACTAATAAATTTAATAAACGCCCTTCTTCTTTCACTATATTTAAAAAGAAAATAAATAAATTAATTGATTTTTCTTTTTAACCATTCTATCTATCCTTATATTTCTACGTTAATCAACTATTTAATCACTAGCTATAAGTTTACTTACCGTTAACTATTGTACGCCTAATAACAAATATATATATAAGCACGAACAGATCGGCGGAAAGGGGACGGGCGGCTATATACTAGCTACTATTAGCTATAGGGCGGACTAACTAGCCACTCACGAATCTAGAACCGTTGCTTTTTAACAAACCTCTAAAACGTGTGTGGTTTATACTACTTTAAAATAGAGGGTTCGGTGTTATACCATATAAAGCGCTATACCAAATCTAGTATTTCGCTAAGCTAAGTGTCGTAAGCCGCTTATATAATTATAAATAAGTAGAGAAGAATTAATATCTATTAATTTACCGATAAAGTAGACTAATATAGCAAGGCTATTGGTTTAATATTTCTATATATTCCACACAATATACACTCCGATCTTAAAAGTCATTCGCCTTACTTTAATTTAATTATCACGCTAGCATTTTATCCTAGCCGTCTATAGTGATTACAGCATAGTTAGCCTCATAAATATAGGAACTAGTACGGTCTTAATTTACTAAACCTCTATACTAGGAACAGCGTAGTTAGTGGTCCGTCTAGAACCGCCCCAAAAGTAGAGATACGCTAAATCTCCTTTAGTTAATATCGATTAGTTTAATAAAGGATTAGCCTAACACACTTCCGATATTATAGAGATAGTATAAATGGATATAAGACAATACCATATACCTAAAACGCTAAAATTCACACTAAGCTAATAAAATCAACCCTCACTAGATAGAATGGTAGTCTTAACTTAATTACCGTCTATATACCCTATCGCCTTTAGACTATCTCAAGACTAGTCTAGACCTAGGATGATTAGACTAGAAGAGAAGTAGTACTATAGTTAGCTTAATCAATTATAAGATCACACGATAGCGATATTAACAGCGTACCTAGAGTTAACTACTATATATAATTAGTGAAGATTCTACAGAAACTTACCTAGCAAGGTATTATTCGATATAGCAATAACGGTACGTTAATATAGGAGTATATATCGATTAGAAACTAGTATAGGGCAAGCGCTACTATTAACAAGCAGCTACGGCTAGTTATAAGATCTAGACTATAGTATTAAAAGAGTTATAAACGCTTACTCCGAGTTAGGGATTAGTTATATTACGTGCAGTTCCGCTCGGGTCTATTACTACTACTATTCTATTATCGGATATTCCTATATCTTCTCGTGCCCTAATACAATTATAATAGAGAGTTATAAATAGTAATAGAAAAAAGTAAATAATCGATCTATTAAAGCTACTATAGCGATATTAGTAGGCCATTCTCTTAAAGACCCGGAAGTCTCCTAAAGCCAATCTATAGGAACCCACTTCGCACACTAGTATAGAAACTATAATAGTATTAATAGCATAGTCGTTCTATAGACACTATACCTAATCGGATTTAGGCCGTATCTAACGGAAGGCTTATACTCTTAGGCTAAGCCGGGCTTAAGTGCTATTTCAGGTACTAATTAGAAAGGAATTAGGCTAACTCCTTATCTCTAATAGTAAATAAGAATGTTATTCTTACCGCTAGCGGATATAAGGCACTAATTAGTTAGGCTCCCGGTTAATAGGAATGTGACCTATTATATTATTTAAATAATTACTATAGTAAGTTTTGCCCCGCTCGCTCCCTCTACAACCTTTCACTTATTAAGTAACTATAGCAATAGCGCTCTTCCTTTATTTCAATTACCGCTAGATATTTTAGAACACTTTAAATAGATATATATAACCTAAACGGATAACAATATCTATAAATATAGAGTCTAATCTATTTTTAACTATTAAAAGTAAACTAATAATCTAGCTTTCACACCTACGAACAGAACGGTCCCTTATTTAATAGAACGATTATAGTAAGCGTTAATCTATATTATAAAGCCCTACTTCAATATATGACCTTATCTTATAGTGACCTATAGAAGACTTTCGACGCGATATCTCTTCTCCCCCTAGAGTAACTAATATCCGTAGCCTTAACGCTAGCGTAAAGACTAGATATATTACGGATTGATTATACTATTATAGGTGGTGCTACTATCTACCTTTTAACCCGTGATCTAACTAGAAGGATAGAAGATATAGATTTAGTGATCTATATAGATCAGCGCTAGATTATAGCGGACCGACTAACCGCCTAGCTTCTTATATCATTTCTATCTAATTTCGGTTCGGTTAGCTAGTTTAGCTATATCATCCCCGCTTACAGACTCCGTTTACCGGGAGGCATAGAGTAACTAGTAGAACTTAAGGTATTTAATTACCAAAGCTAGCCACACCGGCCCTAGTATGATCTCCGGACTACTAGCCAAAGGACATTAACTATCAGTAGATATCCTATCAAAACATTCAGTTCTAAATAGATTCTACGTAAGAAGATTTTATTATAGTATCAACAGAAGGGCCTAAAAGCACAGAGTGATATTCGTGATATAGAACACTTGATTATTTTCACTGTGCCTAGTACGCCGGAACTCGACTTCAGACATACTAAAGAGTTAAGAGCTACATTAGCAGATCTACTAAAAAATTGGCCAGGAATACAACAGGCCCTAAAGCAAAAGATTAAATACCTAGCGATCTTTGGCAACTAGTACATCTTATTAACGTTCTTATCAGAATAAAGTACTAATTAGGGTTTATATAGATACTATAGAGGTAGTTACGGCATGACTTTTAAGACACGTTATCGTTCTATATGACTCACTCTTTAAACCACCGTGTTTAAAAGGGTTACACAGTTGCTAGCTCTGTTACTTCCGCTTGATTTTTTACTGTTGCTGATCCTTGAGTGTGCTCATTGTTCTTTCTGTCTACGTCTATTAGGTTAAGGAATAGGATAAGAAGATTTTCAAAAAGAAGTAGCAAGGGGAAAGAGGGGGGGAAGGGAACAGGAGGCCTCAATCTTTATGCCCACCACCAAATTGTTTGTACACACTACCGACCTGACCTATGGACGACGCGCTCCATTGGCTTATCACGATCCTCATCCTCCAGTACTTGTTGTACCATTTTTTCTTCTTCTATGCGATCAGGATCCGAGGTTTCAATCAAATCCAGGAGATGCTGTAATCGACGAAGCCTGTTTAAAGGCAGTTCGTGGGACACTTTGGAGAGGCCCTGTATTTTTCCCTCAAGACCCTTCGCTATTTCTTCAATGACTGGAGGCGGTACGTCCTTAATTGTTCGAGACTCAAGCAAAGGGACACTGTCAGAAACACCTTGGGCGATCTCGTCGTAGATAGCGATCAAGCTAAAACCGTGGCATTCTCCTTTATAGCATTCTCTCCCACGGTTCTTTCCTTTTCGCGGTGGTTGTTCATCTTAACGTCGTACGCAGACCATTTCTCATCCAAGGATTCCCCAACATACTCGAGGATACATGGTTGAACGTCATCCCAGATACTGCTTATCGTTCCATGAATATTCGTAACGCTTTCCGTCCCCCAAGAATAATCAATGATTTTTGACACCCGTTCGGCAATGCGCTCGGAAATTGGTTGACTTCGTTGGCTATGTTGGGAAATCTCAACTCAGGGATCTGGTTCATAACACCAACATCTTTATCATACACCGATATTCCTTGGCCACTGATAATTTGTGTTCCAGGATAGGCCGGTGGGGTGGAAGTAGGGGTGGTTATTATACTTGCTACAGTGCTTCCGGAAATCGGTGTCACCCCCTACAACTCTTTCATTGATTCTCGAACCCTAATGCCAAGGTCTACTAGTCTATATTCAGAATAGTTGAGGGAATAACGATGTGCCTGTATTAAGGTTGATACGGTATCTTACTACGTCTAGCGTATGATGTCATGTCTCGTAACTGTATGGCCACGTTTATGTTTTGGAACCTACTGGAGTTTCATTCCACCAGCACAATGGAGCCCTATAAATTCCCTTTTTCCCCGGTCCTTTCTGAAAGATATTGGAAAATCATTAGCACCCCCTATACACGAAATTGTATAAAGGAAACCCGCCCCGATGGCTGTCCTAGGGCAAGCATACTACCATTGGTGGCGGCACACGTAGCCCGAGAGTCTGCAAGGACAATAGAACCTTTTTGCGATTTAAGATTATCCATTCCTGCGTCTGACGGAATATTTCCAGATCCACATGAGGTGGACCAAAGTATGATTGTCACACCTAGACTGAATGTCGAGGGAGCCTAC